>VZRQ01000740.1:847986-934762 GCA_013397975.1 Machaerirhynchus nigripectus
CCCATAAAACTGAAATATCAATAAAGCTTCAAAGAAGCAAAGAAAATGGTGAATAGAAGATGAATAATGAGGCCTCTGTTAATTTCAAGTTTTAATTTCAAAGCTACAGGTAGGAAGGAATGACCACACAGAAGAGAGAGATGATCTTATCTTCATGAATCTGTAGGCAAACAAAGCAGAAGGACATAAAAGCACTTTCCCACTCCCCTAGACAAAATCAGAAGTTAATATAACTGATATTTGGCCAAATAGGATCATGTCTTCCATCTCAGAAAGGAAATATTGCCAGGAAGGCTATCCAAAACACATGAGAGTTTTAAGGCCCTATTTCCCATAAGTGGGAGGCCCTCTGCAGAAGAGGACACAGATTGAAATGTCCAGCTTTCCAGGTTGCTAAGAGAATTCATTTATATTCAAAGTCACAAATAAGGGGAAAAGAAAAGTAATTAAAATTTCAATCATTTGATGGTTTCCATCTCAGACGTTATCAACAATATTAGTGCTTTTTACTTACTAGGTTTGATTATTTTGAGAGGCAGCTCACTTTTGCTGAAGGGTATACTGAAGAAAACATGCTAAGTTTAGAAAGATATGAAATTAATTTACAAGTATTTTGTCTTAAGCAAAAGGTTATCAACACTGGTAGCACCAGGAAAAAAAAATTAAACTGAACAAAAAAACCCCAACAAACAAACAAAAGAAGCGTGTAGATTTGCTGTTACTGTTGATCGACAAAAAAACACCCAACACCCACCCACCACCATTTCTCCCAACTCCTCCATCCTCACAGGAAAAAACCCAGCAACACTAAGCAACAAACAGAAAGAATAAAAATGTTCAATGAGCTACCCAAATAAGAAGTTCAAGAGTTTCCCTGGAGTAATATTGTCCCTCTCTAAAAAGAGGTAGATGCTACAGTTAAAGAAATAATTGTGCATCTGAAATTCCCTTACACTGTTATTGCTACAACTTATCTCCACATCTGATCACAGCACACAGTTTAATGGGCATTAATTTACACAGAAGAAAGATTTAGACATGTCACCACAGCTAGCCACTATTGCCCATCTGAAATATTGACAGAAAACAGCTTCAATCTGTATTAGAGATTTGCAAAAAGCCTGCAGAAGGCAAACCCTACCATATATTTGGGTCACACAATTGCAGAGCAATAATAAAGTGCAGTTTGGCCTCTGCTGATACTCTCTTCCCCAAAATGGCTTGTGTTAGATGTTCACATCACAGTCCCTAAAGATGCGAAACAGAAAATGCCTCAGAAAAAAATCCCAGTTGGATTTTGGGTCCCAGAAATGGCCACAGCATTCTCAGCATCTCTATAAAAAGCAATGGTCAGGAACACAAGTGGAAGTAGAAGAGAAACCTGTGGGAGTTGTAAGATTTTCATCTCAGCCCTACAGTTAACAAAAAGGCATTTTTTCCAAATTCCAGTGACAGACAAAAAAGGACAGAGAGCTGACTTGTCCTAGGCAAACAATCAGCAACCACAGTAGGCTGGGCCGGCTGGGCCAGGACACAGTACACCCAAAAATAATAGTCTTAATGCTTCTTGACAGTACAGCCAGTAATATTTTAAGAAAGACTCACAAGCCTGCTAAAGCACACAGAATCCCACAAAATAATCAAGTTTCTTCAGGAGTTTGATGAATACAGAGGTTACAAACACTAGAAATTCTGTATTGTGTTCAGCTAGGAAAGGAAAACTCACATTTTTAGGCACATCCTAATTAGAAAGGCTAATGTGCAGACCCACATGACACCACAATATATGGTGAGAAAGCTGATCTGAATTGAACTGGATTATGAGAGGGGCACCAACCGAGCTTTGGGCTCCATTTCAGGAATATAAAGTACTTCAATTTACCTTTGGTGAAGAAACACTTAAAGACGTGCTTAATAATAAGTGATTAGTCCTAATGACTTCGAATTAACTTAAACCAAAAGTCAAATAATTTCTGGCTTATGAATAGAAAAAAACCTCTATCAAAAATATTTAATTGAGCACAGAACCATAGATGTTCAAGCAGCAGGGTAACAGCACCTTGAATGTTGCTTTCTCTTGGTGTAACAGCTGCAAATGTACACAATAATTGCTAGAGGTGGTTATTTTGACTTCTCTTTTTCTTCTTTTTTGGTGTTGTTCTGAATGTCCATATAGCCATTAAACATAAACATGGAGAGTCCCAAGAAAGATGAAAGACACTCAGAACCGTTTAAAGGACATTTAAATTAAGTATATAATTCTCTAATCTTTCCCAAGTTAAAACCTTCTGATTTAAGGCTGTTAGCGATAACATGAAGTAAACATATGCAAATATGTCTTAAAAGGAAAAAAACTAATACAAAACCCAAATTAATTAACTTTGCTTGTAACTAGTAGTGTGTACATCTTGTATTATTAAGTATGCAATTACTGTGTAATGAGGCACAGATGTAAAATATTTAAACTGTTTTTCAATAATTTTAGTTTGGTAAAACTGCAACATTTCTGACAATTCCAACATTGTTGACATGATGGGGTGATTTTCCAATACAGGTATGACCATCATACAATTATCAGAAGGTTTTTTCCTCTTCATGAAGAGAAGGGTAAAATTTCTGAGAGTGTCTTAACTAGTCAGAAGTATAAATCTTGCTTTGAAAGACAGGGCATGCACAGTGAGTGCAATAAAAGGTGATTTTGAAAGACAGAATTTCTCCACCAACTACACTGAATACATCTGAGCCACTCCTCAGACAAAGTCCAGCAGAAGACATGGACAACTTTTCCTAAACAATAAATGTTTTTAACTGGAATTTTTCAAGAGGTCACATACAATGGAAAGGTCACTAGCAATTTTTTTTTAAATATCTCAGCATGATACTTCTGTTCCTAATTTGAAAAAGCAAGCTGTCAAACAAAGAAAATGCACTATTCTTATGTTCTGACTACACAAGCACATTAACACCATAAATTTCAGCCAGTACTGATCTTTTCCATGGTTAATAATTTCTTCTATTTCTTCTGCTACAATGACAATACTTAGAGTATAGGTCTAAATTCTGTCTGAGACTTGACTTCTTTCTCTAACAAAACCTGTGTGGGAAAACGAAACAGGTCTAATTACTCGAACTCTAGATGTATTGTGTTCCAATCAGAATTTAGCTTAGGAGTTTAGACAAGAAAGATTAAAAAGGCGAAAAGTGTGAGTATGAGCCTCAGAGATGTATAAAGAAGCCCACTCAGAACTAGAAGCTCAAAACTCCACAGATAAGGAAGCTACCTGCATGCACAGTCCTGCCATTGGCCTTCTTGGCCACCTGGGCACACACTGGCTCGTGTTCACCCACTGTTGACCAGCACCCCAAGGTCCTTTTCTGCCGGGCTGCTCTGCATTGCTGTGACTCAAGTGCAGGACCAGTCTCTTGGCCTTGTTGAACCTCACACCACTGGCCTTGACCCACTGATCCAGCCTGTTCAGATGCCTTCTGCAGAGCCTTCCTGCCCTTCAGCAGATCAGTGCTCCTACCCAGCTTGGCATTGTCTGTGAACTGACTGAGGCTGCACTCGATCTTCTCATCCAGAGCATCAACAACCATATTAAACAGGAGTGATGCCAGTACTTCATCAGTTACATGCTGCAGAGAAGACATGCTTCTTGTGAGGGGTACAAAAGGGAGGCTAGAAGGGGAAAAATCACATACTGCTCATCCACGGCCCTTTCAGAAGCCTGGGGAAGATTGATGCTCTTTGAAAGGATTCCTATGTATAGTCACTTAAGAAAATATACATTAGCTGCTCTGGAATAACCTGAAGATAGAGGAGGAAGACATTTGACAGGGAGTACCAGAATACATCAGGAACAAAACAAAGGTGATGAGCACTGTGAAAAGGATCCAATAAACTTCTTGTGAAGTACAGAACCTCTAAGAGAGATAAAAGTCTCTGAGTAAAATATGAAACTTTTTTCAGTTTTCCAGCACTTATAATTCAAAAAGAAAGAGCAGGTTTTGGACAAACACTCATTCTCCCCCCTACAAACCAAATGTATTCTGTATTTGCTACCTACGGCACAAACAATATGTAGGTAATGTGAATCCTGGATGACCAAGTCACACAACCAGATGTAACATACCATGACTTGCTCTTGCCACAACGTGGAAAAAGCCTTTTTAAGAAAATCAAGATTAAGGAAAATGAGTCACCTGAGGGAAGCCACCCACAGAACACTTTGAGACATTTAAGGCCTTTGATGACTGCTGAAATCTTTCCACAAATAATTTTGAAGGATTAGCTACAGAATTGTCATTCTGTTTGCAGGTAAACCTTTTAGGTGTTGGAGACACTAGGACTTGCAAAATGTATTATTTCCCAGCACTGTAACTATTACATTCAAATGACATATTGCTGCTCCTGGGAAATATGACTTGGAGATATTTTATAGCTACATGTTCAGGCTGGCAACAAGTAAGCATTTGAGCCTTTTTTAGGGAACAGGGGCACAAAAAACTGTGAATGAAACTGTGAGATTTCATGTGAGATTTCATTTGGATGGGTATGGATATCAACTGGATATGGATATCAATGGATGTGTGCACAGACTACTGTCTATATTGTCATATACTACATGTATATGTATATAATTACAGACACAGGGTAGCATCAACATAACGGAACAATTGAGAAAAACCTCTGAAGAAATAACTCTGAAATCCTTGAAGAAAGCCAGTCCTTACTCAGAGATTCAGTCTCATACCTTCACTTTCCCTTTTCCAGGCAACTGAGTCATAACTCCAGTTACTCTCAGTCTCCCACAACACAGTAAGGAGCAGAAGGCCAAATTTTTAAATCCATTACATAATGGATTTATCCATCCATTATATCCCATTTTTCACTCTTCAGTATCCATCTTGCCCATCCTCCATGCTCTGTGACTTTGAAGAGACATTGAAGACACAAAACTAAGGTTTAAGAAGTATCCCTTCTCCACTTTACTCGTGGTGCTTGAAGCTAACTCACACCAGCTAGTGCAAAAGTCTTACCTTGCATGACTATCAACAATGCTAGTGACTGCTTCTTGGACCATGTCCTGCACTACATCTTTAAAATATTTTTACGTCATTTTTGATGGAAAAATTTCAGCATCATTAATGCAAGATGCTGTAATAAGCCACAAAGAGGAAGAGAGACTGATGGTTGGATATTTCTAGGTCTGAGATTCTCTTGGACTGCTATTTCCAAAAAAAGGGGAGAGATGAGATGTTAAAACAGGATTTTGCTGTCCCTCTTGTTAATGGGACCACTGTTCAAAAACCTTGAAAATTGCTGCTGGTAGTTTGCAGGGAGCGCTCAAGAATGACACTTCTGGGGTTTTTTTTCACCAGAAATATACTTGCAGTGGAGAAAGACATCAAAACACAGAGTGCCAGAGTTTACTAGGGAAGTAGTATCTGCCCTGCTCATCCATGGTTGGAAAATGATGGAGACAGGCTACCGAGGCAGTCAGAGTGCTGGCCTTTGGCAGCATTTCAAGCAAAATGACAGCTGAAAGAACTTTGAAAATTTTATCTTTTGCTCCTTATAACTCATACCAGAAAACACAAAGAGCCAAACCCAAAGAAATGACCAGTAGGAAAGTCTTAGAATGCATTGTTTCTGAGCAGATGAATACAATTTTTATGGTGTGGCAGAGACAATCCTGCACTCTTAGACAAACTGCTGGGAAATCTAGTCATAGAGACAAATCATTGCTAACAAGAAATGTTTAGGCACGTCCTAGCCCCTGCACAAAATACAACAAAATCAACTCTAAGTGTTCCAGTGTCAGTTCAACAAAGTTATCTTTTTCTTTCCAATCAATTCTTTCCATATCCACGTATAGCTTCCCAGCTCAGTCTTACTCACAATGCACCACCTGCTTCTTTATACACTTCTATACCTATAATTGGCATGCTTTCAAGTTGCTAGTCTTTTCTTGAAGTAGAGGTTAATCTTCCTTAGAAGCTTGGCTTTTATTCTTGGAAGCTTGCCTTTTATTCCTGTTTAATTTTGCACAAGGAAGTTCTTTTGCATTTCACAAAAGTGTTACATGAAACTGCTTTGGAAATCAAGTGGTGATGCTCACAGCATATTACATGTGAACTGCAGAAAAACCTCCAGGAAAATTTTTTGCAATTTTTTTTTTTTTTTTTTTAAGAAAAAAAAGTTCATTTGTTTTTGCTTTTTAGGCCAGCAGTTTTCAAAATGTCAAAAATTATTTCTGTCCTGTCTTGATTTCACCTGGGATGCTGTTAATTTTCTTCCTAGTAGCTGCTGTAACGGTGTGTTTTGGATTTAGAATGAGAATAATGTTGATAACACACTGATGTTTCTATCTGATTCTAAGTAGTGCTTACACTAAATCAGAGCCTTTTCTGCTTCTCCCACAGCCCCACCAGCCAGTGAGCTGAGGAGAACAAGAAGCTGGGAAAGGACACAGAGGGGACAGCTGGCCAAATCTGGCCAAAGGGATACCCCAGGCCATGGGATGTTTATGCTCAGTATGTAAACCATGAGGAAAGCTGGCTGAGGCAGGCAGTGCTCCGGAGCTGGCTGGGCATCAGCTGGCAGGGAGTAAGTAACTGCACTGTGCATCACTTGTTTTCATATTCTAATTCTATTATTAATATTATTATTGTCACCATCATCATTATAATCTCTTATTTTTCAGTCTTATTAAATTGTCTTTATCTCAATTCAAGAATTTTACTTTTTTTCCCCAGATTCTCTCCCCCATCGCTCCAAGGCTGCATGGTGATTAGCTCTCTGCTGGGTTAAATTATGACAATTGCTTGTTGCTTCAGAAGCACAGGAGAGATGATACATACATGTCTAGGTAAAGCCTTATTGACTTTTATAAACATTAACAGGTGCAGCAATACAAGCAGCTTTTGCAGCTCTTTTCCTTGAATTTAGAAAATCCTACCTTATGAACATAATAAATGTAAATTCATAAATTTCAGGGGTTCATTTAGTGAGCAGGGGACTGTTTTTCTGGTCTGTGGATCCTGGGCAAATGCACATTAACCATTCTGAAATTAAATAACACAAGAGAAGATATTATTTTAAATTCAAGCCAGAGCTAAATTCACATAACTTGTTCTGAAATTATTGAGAGTTAGCTGGATGAAAAAGAAATTCTTGCATTTTGTTTCATGCTGGAGATCCTGGTTGGCAGATTTAGTGAGTGATTAGCAGCACAGAGTATAAAAAGAGCACAGGAGTACAAAACAAGGTAAAGGCACGTTACCCCTCAAACATTGTAGAGCCAAGATGTCACCAGACAACCAGGCTGGATGACCAGACTGACTGAGAGGAAAATACCATGTAATGTAAGACAGAAAAAAAAAAGGCTTTCTCATCTATGTCAGACTAGGTCTGTTCTGGACTGGTATTAATGGAATAGTAGAGAAGGAGACCTGAGCAATTTGGATGCTATTTGTGTAGCTGAATGGGAGACATCAAGCCTCTATGAATCAGCTCCCTGGGTAGCTTGCAGACAGGAGAACTTCACCTCACCCTCTACTTCCACAAGCAGGGAGGCTGAGCTATTCTTTTAGTACATAATAAAAGCAAAGACACTGGCATGCCAAACACGTCCAAAGGCCTCAGCTGAGGTGATAACTGTAGCTAGCCTTTCACCCTTGCCCAGGCTTAAAGCCTCGATGTGTGTAACTTTAGTTATTAAACTGAACTTGTAAAATGGTAGCTTATAAAATTTTATAATACAACATGGAAGATACTATTATATATATTCACTTTCAATGGGATCTGTTACAAACACAGGTCCTAGAAATCTTTTTAATCTATTTAAAATCACATAAAACCTCTTACAAACGTATCACCTTTACCCCTCTAATACATAGATAGGAGTGCAAAGAATATAACGTTCAGGTAAACTGATGTAGAAACAGCTGACTTGTAAATTCACAACTGGTTTCTTGACTCCTTTGTATCGGGGGAGAAGGACAAAAAAACAAAGAAAAAAATTCTGACTATCTGATAGAGGGTAGAGAGAGATGAGGTTGGAGTTTATAAGGCACAAGTTCACAGATTTCTATTCTCCTTCACTACAGGTAAAAACATTAACATGATATTGGGTGTCTGAAAGATTTTTCTCTGAGAGCGTACAACTTTCACATACAATCAATATAAACTCAGGCTCACTACATATTTGAACCTGAGATGTACTTTTGCACTGGAAGACAGCCAGCCAGTGTAGGAGCATGAGTTACGGGAATTATACAAAACAATATTTAATGGGAAAGAGTTCATTTGTGGAGCAAATGCCATGTAGACAAGCAAAATACAAGCGTCTTACTTTCCTCTTTCTATACCTTTAGGTCCTATACAGCACACAGAGAATGCAGGGAGGCAAAATGCTGAGGGGAGGTAAGAAATAAATACAACCAAAACTGGTTGTGCTTCTGACGAACAGCCCTCCTCCCACCCCTGGAAGGCAGAAGGGGTCTCAAACTCCACTTGACCTAAATCACATGAGATTCATTATTCCATCTGAAACACAAAGCATGTGTTAGCCCTAAATAATTCCTATGAAATCTGAACTATATAATTCATCCTATGTGGCCTCCTCCCCTGGGGATTTTTACCTCATTAACAAAAAACAAAACTCTTGTTTAAAAAAAAATACACTGTTCAGCACTTCCACTTGAAAAATGCCTTGATCCTAAAGAAAGCAGCCTCATCAGTTTAATGACTGCTAGTTGATTACTTTCCATTAAAATGGACAAAAAAATATGGCTTTGTAAGAGGCAATTTAACCTTTGAATTAAAATACACCTTCTTTCCACTCCCCCATCTCGGTGTCTCTATTCCATTCCCTTTTAGGAATTTATTATTCACCTCCTTTCTGCTCTGATCTGAAAGCTTTTACCAAGGCACAGTGTGATGAAAAACAAAGCCTGGTTTTATCCCAGGTGCATGAGGGGACTTTGACAAACGGTCCCATTGCCTCAGCTGTCTGTCTCATGGGTACACACAGTTATCAGAAGGGAAGACTGTCACAGCAGCTTATAAACCCAAGAGGGGACATTAGCATCGCATTTTGTGCCTCTGTTTCTCCTGTAGACCAGTTGCCCTTATGGAAAAGATTTCCATCAGAGACAAGTAGCTCAGTACTGCTCTCTGCTGCTTGTTCCAGCTTTTGCAGCCGCAGCTTTAAACTGTCATAGAGAAGAGAGATCCGAGAGGTGTAGGGAAAAAACCAGATGATCACTTCAAGTGCTTCCTTCTATGGTTAAATTAAATTCAAGCCCTCTTCCCATTCACTCCTTCTCCCATCCTTACATGAGACTTGCTTTCTGAACTGTCTCCCCTTTGAATCCTAGAGAGGAAAAAAATGTCTATTTTTCAAAATTTGGTGCTTGATCTCATACAGTATTCAAACTACCTCGCATTCACCTTTTCAAAGAAAAATGCACACTATAAAGAACACACCAGGCATTATTTGTCACTTCCACACTTTAGTACACTGTGACTGACTGCAAATAAGTCAAGCTGGTTTGTTCCTAAAGCTAATGGAAATATGGAGAGGTGGTGGGAGGGCCAGGGGCATTTAACAGCTCCCAAAAAGAGCAGGGAACATTTGCAAATAGCTGGAAAATACAGCTGGCTCAATCTTTCTTCTTAGTGTGTTTTAGCTACACGACCTGGGGCTGTGAGCCACTGTGGTCTAAGAAGATACCAGAGAAGATGCATTCAGTCTTGCAGTAGGTCTGCAAATGCAACTGGACAACAGCCAGTACAGAGCAGGGATACAAGAGGAGATAACAGCAGTAGCATGGAATTCTCTGTTTCATCTTATCGCCTGCTCAGGGAAGAGCCACAGCAGAACTGGAAAAGTTGCTCAGCTCCACTTCAAAAGTCTCAAAACAACCTACCTTGTCCAGAGCAGTGGTTAAGACAGCACATCATATATGGCCATAAAGAGCGAAAGAATGGAAGATAGTGCCTCGCCTACTAATGGAGGTCTGTGGCTTTAGCTAGCACCAGTAGAAAACTTTGATCAAATACCCCTGCTACCACCAAAGCAGATAGTTCTGCTGTTAAAAGATTTACAGCTATTAACAGCACACAAGAGTGCAATATGTTGGAAACTGTTATTGAGTGAACATTTGAGAAGGGGTTTCAAAAATGAGACATATGCACATTTAGCTTAATATGCTTTAATAGCAAGTGTCAGAAAATGTCAAGAAGGTTACTGAATACTGCAGATCATCCTCTTCCTATAGACATAACCTCGCTGAAGTGTTCATATCAATGGTTTCAGAATTGCCTCAGCTGGAACAGGAAGGCAGACCCTGATCACGCAGTGATTTGAACATCCTCTGCCTGATGTGCTTCCAAAGGAGCCTGACCTTGTTAGGCAGGGAACTGCAGGCAACTAAGACATCAGAGAAATTGCTGGCAGTAACAGGAGGCTAAAAACTTGGGTAGGGAGGATCATCTTGAAGCAACCAGACTTAAGAGCTCTAGTTTCAGAGGCAGCTCTTTGACCTGTGTGAAATCCATGCCTGTGAAATGGGGATACCATCTTTTTATCTTTCTACTTAGAACACACAACCTCATTAAATTGGCAACCACACAGGAACACACCAGTTAAGTACAGCTGGAATCACACAACTGTGCAACTCTTGTCACTACATATTGCTTGTTTTCTGACTTTGCTGAGCCTTCCAGATCCCAGTAAAATGTAAAGCTCAAGAAAGAGTAAACTGACAAACATTCCTTCCCCAAATGACTGCACTGTGTTAAGGAAGGGAAAACCCCAAACCAGTATTACATTTTAGGCTGAGAGCCTCTGATGTCAAGGATTTAAAACTCAATTAATAACTCATAAGAAGTACTGGATTTATATATTTCATCACGCAAGGGTCGTGCAACAATTATGGACTAATATGCGTTGGATTTTTCAGGTAGTTTTTTGTTTTGCTCTGATGCAGGCTTCAGCTCAAGTGCCTGAGACCTTCCAGTTTGCTCTGGGGATCGGGATTAGTCTCACAAACTGATTTTGAATTCCATTTCCAGCTTTCTGGTTGTTGCTACATGTGGCTATGAGACAAGCTTTCTGGAGGTTAATGCCTACAGCCTAGACCATTTGATTCCTCTTAATGCAACTTTCATTGCTTCAGTGCTTACGGGATAAAGAGGATTTTGTTATTGTTTTAATTTTGCACCTAGTATCAATATATATTTCCACACTTATAACAAGAAAAATATAACAGCAAGAAAATTAAGACGTGCCACAAAGGGACAGCTGTTTGGCCTTAATTTATGAATGCCAGTTTTATCATCACTCTAACTGGAAATCTAAATAATATTAGATAGCCATCAACCAAACATGGTTCCTATTATGAAGCAATAACTAACCTTCCCAAAACAGAGGCACTGTTCAGTGTCTTATTGTTCAGATGCTGGTGTCCTGCCCTTCATGCCTGAGCATGAAAAATTACTCCTCACCTTAGAATTCACAGCACTTAAATCCAGAGGAAGTTTAGCATGACTCTACCAGGGTCAGGTGCTTACATATTAGGGAGGAAACAGGGGTAGGAATTTTTAACCTATTGATTTTATGCGCATCGTAGCTACGTGGACCTCTGGACAAAGCAGTTTTGCAGAATCCAGGTTGGTAACACTAGTCTGAAGGGAAGATCAGTCTGAAATAGCTTGGAGATCACCAGTTATCCCATGGGAACATTTATCCAGATGAAGCAGATATGCAGTGGCTGCACTAACAATGACAATTATTAGAGAGAGTGATTCATTTCCTCTTTTTCCTTTTTAGTACCATCTGGCAGTGTGAATACGAGACCAGAAGCAAAAAATGGTAGTTTTGTTCAGCCTGACAAAAGCTGGCTTACACAAACTGTTTAGAGAAAGGTTATTCACTGTTTTACCACCATTACTCACCTAGGCTGTTTTCCAAAGGCATATGAATAAAAGAAAATGTTAGTTTACAAGGAAGTGATCCCTTTCCCATTCTAAATAAAAAGGAGGGGAAAATGGGTTATTGCGTGAGCTGAGCCACTCCCCACCCAGCTGTCAGGGCTTGCTGTACCAGTTCTCTGGAAGTTCACAGGCAGCCAGTGACTTTCCCATTTGAGCAGCTACAAGCTTTCATTCATTCATTCATTCATTCATTCATTCATTCATTCATTCATTCATTCATTCACTCATTGATTCCTGTTTGAAGGCTGTTAGAAAGAAAGGACTAGCCCTAGAGCCTTTCCTTACTACGAAGGAAGCAGAGAATATGATTTTCCCCTCATTCAGTGTTGGCAAGACTCTGATTTGGACCAGTTGCCTGCTTTCCACCACTAAGAGGTTACATTCTAAGCCAGCAAACATTTAAACTACTTCATTCTTGAGGAAGTCTCCATTTCCTACAATATACACTCTAAAAGAATACCCAATATGACACACACTACCAGCCCGGGGAGGAGGAATATGCTTTGCCCTTGCCTAGCTTTCAAAAGAGAGGATGCTGCTTGCAACAGCCCTGAAGCACCAAACTAATAGGAGGAACCCCAGAAAACACACTAACAGCTCTTCACACCTCTGTATAGGTGTTAGATACATAAAGGAATCCATTAATAACAGTGGAATACATGTTATCTTTCAATTATTTAAACTGTCAGGATCTTTAGGGAGGTTTTAATAAAAGTTTTAAAGCATCTCAAACAAATCACTAGCTTTAATTTTCCACCCTATCCAAACTGCAAGGGTCCTTAAAGCAGTTCTAAACTTTGCAAACAACTACAGTTTGATTCTAACACAAAATACTCAGGATGTTAAATGACACAGATGTACTTACCTATTTCATCATTTACAAAGCAAAGCACTTAAAACCCAAGCAGTGAATATTAAAACCATAATAAATTTTACATTGCCTACATAACAAACATCCATTATTCATATATTATTCACATTTACATAAAAATAATGCATTTTTCATCATTACAGGATAACCTTTACTGTGACCTGTGGATTTTCTCAATGTATTTGTTGTACTAGTTTTAGTTTCTAAATATTTTATATCAAGTGTTACATGGGAAATACTATCATTCGTTAACTTTCTGAACTGACAATTTTAATTAGTTTTTCCAGAGGATAGCATTGAACATACAGTTTCATAAAGTGTATAACAGTGTTGATTTATGGAAAAATTATGCATCTTGATCTGCATTTGGGAATGATTAAAGTATTATTAATGTGTAGATACATCTTTTAAGTTTGTATTGGGATTAGAGTTGAAGGTTAGTTATGAAAATAAGTTTTTAATCCTTCAAAAACCCTGACTGTGCATTTGAACTATAAGTCAAATGCAAAGGGATCTTAATATTCCTTCCAACCTGCCATTGGATCAGATACCTGTATGGTCAAACACAAAGGCTCCTTTCTGCCAGGCAGTCATGCATGTGCTTAGAGTTGTTTCTTTGAGCAGACCCACAGCACACAATATGTGGATCAGGATTAACACTGATGCTATTAGATTCAGTTTGTTTCTTAGTAAGCACAGGTTATTAGGATCAAAAGGGATCTCCTTGGTCATCTTTCTTCCTTCTTACAGCAGTGTAAAGTATTTGCATATTGATTACATGATGCAGATGCTATAAAGTTGATGATGTTGTTAAACATTCATCTATTTAATTCTCATTGCTTCTGTTGCCTAAGTACTTCGACACACTAATATAATTTGACTATTCCACTGCTTCTAATACAGATTGGATGACGTGAAAAACTTGCCCACAAATCAACATTAATCTTTTAATTACTTGCCATGCTTAATTGTGCTAATGAGATAAAAAGAATCCACCAAGTGAAATACCCAAAATGTTTAGAGGATTACAGCCATAGCACCCATCCTAATTTTTGGAAATGAGCACAGACCCATACAAACCCCAAACTGAAATTCATCTGCAGTTTTGGCTAGTCAGACTCTAGATCCAGACTCTGCTGAGACAGCACATGATCCTCTAACATTTACCAGCCTTATTGCGACACAGTGCTTACAGTAGTACTAAGTTCCTCTTAGTGCAGTGCTTCTAATAATGTGTGGTTTCTGGCAGTTGAGTTTTTGCTGGCATTTTTTCATGTAAGTCTGTCCATACTGAAGCCATAGCTCCCTTCTTTATTCTCATTTGTCTTGGCTTGCTGATGAGAATTCTGAGTGTAAGACAGGAAGTTGAAGGGAAAATTAGGGGAAAAAATCAATTAAGGGACAGCAAAAATGCTCTGAATGAAAGGTATAAAAAGATGCAAGTCAATACTATCAATTTCCTTATTGTGACTGTATTAGAAAACTGTGGCTTCTGCTTGCCAAAAGCATGAAATCAGTCATTCTTTCCTTTATCATTATAGATTATGGTGACATGACTTAGGTACGGTAAGAGAAGAGATCTAATTACAGACTGATGAGTCATGCTATACAATTTTAGTTGTAATCAGTCATGTTCTAAACAGAATCCAGCTTACATGCTGGTAATTATCCACTGTGGATGGAAAGATATGATGATTTATTTTTCAAACTGGCAGTGCCATCTGACACATTACAAAGAGGCTACAAAAAGAACTAACTATCTAACAAAATATTTACACAGCATGAAAAACACCTACATTTCTACAGGTATCACAACCCCAGATTTCAGTCCTGAATGTTAATGTTCATCTCAGAGTCCACCATTTCCTACATGAACCCATACTGTCTTTTCCCAGTACGTCACTTCAGATTCTATACTGAATTTAATGTGCAATTTTATTGTCCAGTCGTTCAGTCTTGCAAAATCCTTCAGCTGTTCTTCATTTACCCTTGTCCTGACAAAACTTTGTATCCTCACCACGGTTCATCCCTTTTTCTGTCTTCTGAGAATACGATGAGTGCCCCAATGTGCAGCAGACAGCCACGCAAACCTCTGACTTTTTTTCTGTTGGCTTTCATTTCCATCTTTAACTGATTATTTATCCATGATAATTTATCTTGTTCATTGCCAGTCTGGTTTTCTTACAAGCCTTTGTCAAAAGCCCCTTAAATTTTAAGTAGGCTTTATTAATAAATTCATTTTTATGTGTGTTTGTAGCCCCTTCAGAGGAGGCCAAGAGGCTTATAAAGCTGAACTTTAAAGCAGTCATGGTGACTCTTCTCAAGAAGGTCATGGTTTTCTATGTTCACATGCATCATTTATAGTTTTCACTAATTAGCCTGTGAAAATGATCAAGCTTAGAGGCCCCCTACACTGCTGTAAATACTGGTCATATTTTTCAGTCTTCTGGTACCAAAGAAATTTAAGCCTTCCCCGTAGTGTTACTAAATCTACTAATTCATCTGCAATCACCTTGCTTTGAAAATACCAGCTGAATCTAGCTTTGTTTCTGATCACTAGGTCTGTTTTCCCCTTACCTTTTCCTATGGCTGCTTCAAACTTTGTTCAATCCTCTGATGATTGTCCCCCTGAACCCCCACTACAGGGTTCTGACACTTGATTCGAACTCGGGCTCTATGAAGTCATCAAAGGTAAAACGTTCCAAAGAAAACAGACCACTGTTGAAAATATGAAGTTTAAATACTGTACGTAGATCCTGCAGCTGTTATAGCCACCTCATTAGTTTTCTGTAAGACTTGTGCTACCCCAGATAAATACTGAGCGACATTTATCACCCAAACTTCTACCTATGAGCAGACAGAGGTAGAACGGCCCCAAACACCTTGGGTCCTCCATACCATGCAAGGTTTGTTTAAAGACCTTACTTGTGACTTTAAGGTCTCTGGATTTCGACCTCAGTAATGTGTGTTGGGTCATACACTGGAGCCCTTGTGGGGCAAAGCAACCGGATTTACCAAGGAAACTCAGCCACAAGTTGAAACAAATTCACCTGCAAGGCAGCCTGGAGGAACAGACTGGAGGCAAGAGGCTTCGTCAACCCAATCACAGCTCTGAACAGAAGTATAAACATATGGTTTAGACACCTCTATTAGGCTGAATCTTGCAAATGGGAATGTTGGTCTCCTTTAGAGCCGACAGAGTCTGTTTGGCTCAGTGCCTAACTTCTACATGATTATTATTAAGAGAGATAGATTCTAACTTCTGTGATTCAGATTCTCCTCCATAAAACATGGGGATCAGAGTCCTGCCCTGTACCTCAGGGGGAAAAACACATTAAATATTTCAAAATGCTCCAATATAGCTCCTGGAATGGAGCTCTCAAAATTAATGGCATACAGGGAACTCAGAGTATTCAGAGCAATTAGTTTTGTTAATTGCTGTATTTTGTAATTTTGTGCACATTTCAGGAAGTTTCTTGTTCAGCTCTGTTGAAGACTATTTTAAGTTATCTAAGCCAGCTTAGACAAGGACTCTGCTCCCAAAACTAGACTGAAAATGCTATGAAAATTATAGTGTTTGGGTATTTTGGCATTTTGTATCAATTTTACACTAGATGCTCATAAAAAGAATGTGTGTGACAAAATGAAATGTAATGACAGTTTTTTCAATATTGGAGAAGTTTAAGTTTTAGTTGGAGACTCAGGACGACTTTTATTTTATCATATAAATTTTATCTTCTATAATAAATATAAAGTTAATATAGAGTTTATAAAATAGGTATTATTATTTACTTAATGGCCCATAACAACTTCCACAGAGAATTTATATTTCACAGATCATTGACTTGATAGATTGTGACAGCTCTTCTGAAGATGTTCTGGTCTACTGGGTCATTACAGATAGCATGCACAGACAGTAAATCTGTGTCCTAAATATCCCAGTAATATTTTGCTCAAAACATTTAAGTGAATGGGATCAAATCTGTTCAAAACATTTATTTTATTTTTAAAAGACAAACCAGCATGAGGCACATTACAGACTATTTGCTAGCAAGTGCTTGAAAAAGTCGTGTTGCAAATTATACAAATGTGTTTTTGTGTATGCAGTGGTGAAACAAGCAGACGTCACAGAAGATGGAGGAAGAAATAGGCCTGTCTCAGAGAACTTAAGCTGTACACCCTTATATCCCAAAGATACCCCCTGTTGGTTTCCTACACAGCAATGAATTATCTGTCTGGATTTTGATTAATACAAGGTATCTAGGTCCCAGCCCTGAGGACTTCATGTAACCTTCCTCCCATGAATTCCCCGTGGCTTTCACAGAAATTGTTTGCACAGGCACCTACTTCTTCTTGCATGATTTCAGACTAGTTTTGGGAGGCAGAGGAATCCTTCAGCAAATGAGAAGGAAAACACTGAGCGGATAGGCTGTAGTAATCTACAATCATGAAGCATCACTTCTAGACGAGGTGTACAATTTGATGATCTCTTAGATTCTTGATAAAATTAGGATGAACATTACTGATAGCCTCTTAGGATGCAGAAACTGGCTGAAAAAGCCTTTCTATTTTTCCCTTTTCAAATTCATGATAAAAGAACTCCAGCTGCTATCCCATCTTGTCAAAAGTGGACAATCTAAACTAGAAGCTGTTTGCTAAAGTAAGACAGAAAGAAAGCAGTGAGATCTTGAATTTTAGTGTTGAGAATGGCACCTCTCAGCCACTGATTTAAATTCCAAAAGCTCAGTTGCCACTTACAGATCAGATACACCGCCACAACCCACAACAGAAGCATGCAAACAAAGCACCATATAGAAAGACATGGGGGGAGGGAATATATTAGAAAAATGGTCAGTAAACAATAGCAGGTGAAAAAGAGGGCAACATTTTGACTTGAGTAGGCTTAGATTCAGGAGAGCAGAGATTTAGCACTTGGCCTAGGGCTGCTCCTGATTTCCTCAGAGCAGCTCTCCAGCAGACACTCGTGAAGACCAAATCAGTTTAGAGGCATCTAACCAACCTCTTCCTACCAAAGTTTAAAAAGAAGGTGATTCTAAATCAGCTGCTGCTTTGGAGTAGAGAAAGGCTAGAGCAACAGGAACCCTATTAATAACAAAAATGGCAACAGAGAGGTGTGGAAATTGTAGGCTGATATATACTGAACAGCACAGAAATACAAAGGTCAACTCTTTAGCAGCAGAGGAAAGCATCTCTTCTGTCAAAAAATAATTGCTGTCTATTGCTGTCTCTCGTAATGAAGCCCTAGAAAGGCACACCAAAAAAAAAAAAAAAAAAAAAAAAAAAAAAAAAAAAGTTTTAGCACACTTTCAGTATTTTTTTGTTTATGTTGGCAAGTTACCAGCTAACTTAAAATTAGTTCTGATTAAATTAACCAGCAAACATCTGATGGAACAGGCTGATGTACCCATGATTCACATCTGGACCTTTGGCAGCAACTTCCATCTGGCAAGCAACCGTACTTTTGCACAAAATCTGGTTCTATGACCAGCACTCTTCCTTCCCTCTCTGCATTTTAAAAAGCAGAGCTGACCACCAGTCATCTCCATGCAGGCAAAACATGCTGGCAGTGCAGCAGCTTGCATGTAGACCTAAGCAGACAGAGGTGCTTCTTAGAACCCTAAGGAAGGCAGTGATGTCTTGAGAAATGTAAGACTTCCCTGCTACCTTTTTCCCCACAATTTCTCACTGTTAAACCCTCAGAGAGCTGCATGCGACGTGGGCTGACATTAGCTACCTTTGCCCTTGGCCTTCTGGCTGGCACAATGTCCATCTACAACTGCTGGCTTTCTGCAGAGTTCCCACTCTGGTATAAGACATTTCACACTGAGGCACCACAGCACTCAGTTTTTGGAAGATGGAAAACAGTGTACCAGCTTCAAACTCTGCATTTGAATTTATTGCTGAGAGGCTGGTGATGTTCCTCTCCTTGTGTAGAATACTTCTCTTTTGTACCTAACAGAGCAATCATGCTTCTACCAATCAGTAATATGGCTCACCAAGCTCTATCACATGCATGAAAACAGAATTAACCAGTCCTTAGTCTTACTCTGGTTTTGGTATTGTTGACCATATGCTTTGAGACCATATCACATTTTATTTTTATTTGGGACAAGGTGCAGACAGACAGGACCTAGGTAAGGAGGTAGAAAAACCAGATGAAACAAGATTTTGGTGCTATTACCAACTTAAAAATACAAGATTTTAGCCTTTCTTCTCTTTGGAAATTATGAAATAAGAATGCACCAAGCTTTCATATTAGAAATGGAGAAAGAGCAGAAAGTACTTCCTCTGCATTCTTTTAGACAGGATAACAGATAGCAGCCTGAGGTGTTAGAATGGCTGATTGGCTAATTTTCTCAATGCCTCACCAAAATCCCACTTGCATTGTCTTTCACAGTCTTGGCAGAGATCCGTGACTACTGCTTATTTTCCTGGGAAACTCAGCTGAATTTTACATTGCCTGGTAGAAAGGCCTGTCAGTGCTCACTTTGGGCAGCACATGGGATATGGCAAAAATAAACTGAGTAGTCCTGTCACAGCCACTTGGGACAGTACAATAATGGATAGGTGATTCTTTTACAGAAATTCATTTATGCAACAGGTTTTATCCTTGTTTTTATCTAAGAATGCTTCATGTCTGGATTTCATGTGTCTGAAATGTGCTTATTGTTCAGAATGTATTGTGTATAAAAGGAGCTGCATTGTTTGTAGGTTGGTAACTATTGACCATCATGATTATCTTGAAAGACTGCTCTTCAGTAAAAGTGATGGCTCATATATGCTATGGATTGGACACATGAAATCTAATAAATACCAAAAGGTAAAAGGCTTCCAGTATCTACACAGAAGTGAGAAGGACACAGGCAGATCTACAGAATACCAGAAAAAGTCCCAGTAAGGGCAATGTTATCCTTTACTAAATTTCGGGCTTCCTGCTGGAGGATTAATGCAAAGATCCAATCCATCAAGACATGTCGTGGGGCTTTTTCTGTTTGTAACCAGAAAAATAAAATTTCATTTTACTATCACATCCACAAAGTAAATGTCTGCACGTACAGATGTTTGTTGCTGTGAAGGGTGATCTGTCCAGATCCTGGTCTCATGTTGCTGTGGTTAATCTGCAGCAGGGATTACCTCACAATCTCAGCTGCGGAGCACATTTCTCTACACCCCCTTGATCACTTTTCTAGGGCCACTTTTCAAACCTGAGATTTTTGGAGCAACAAAGTTCTGGACACGTTATCAACATGTATCCCACATGTGTCAGTCCTTCCCTCACCTGTCAGGGATCAGGGAGTGTGGCCCCTCCTCTGCCTGCTGCCATCCAGGTTTCCACAAAAGGCCTTGTCCCTGGTGTAACAGTGTCACTAGCAGGCCAGAGACGAGGAGGACAGAGAGATGACCGACATTTCCTCTGTTTTCTACAGCTCTTCCTAATGTTATTACTGGATTAACAGCTTTCCCCAGGCACCACACACATCTGCTGGAGCAGTTATTTTTAAGTACCTCTGAAAACATCTCCCCTTTCTTCCTAAATTAACTATAGGAAAGGCAAAAGAATAGTTTTACATCCCCACAACAAATAAGACTAGAAACTACTGAAGAATATTCTTTTTCGTTTTATTTAATAAAGCCTGTCCCTGTCAGGATTCCTGATACCCATTTTTGATGTTTTCCTTCCTAGGCAAAAACCTGTTACAGTATTTATATGACAGGAACATAAATATTTGTTAGGCATGTAGTTAAGTCACTTAAATTCATTACTTCAGCTTCCCCTAAAATTCTTTAAGCAGTGATCCTGGTTTTTTCGCAAGTTGTCACTAGGATTGTTTTGAACAAACATCTGTTCCCTGCTCATAAGAAAAAGTGACTTAATGTTTGATTAACAAATACAATTTCACAGTTGTACATGTTTTTAAAATGAAATAATACTGTGAATTTCAATATTGATTTCAAGAAGCTTTGTGCTATATAATTCTTGAATTTATACTGTGTATCTCACGCTTCCAAGAATTCATTATCTCTAGGGAAAGAGAGAGTAAAGCCTTGCATTCAGGAGAAAGAAATACAGAAGACAGGATTAAATGGACCTCACTTTTTATTTTCTGTTAACATCAGCTTTATTTTGGAAACAGATCCTGGCACCAACAGTGTGTTTTTAGCACCTCAATAGTATAGGTAAACTCTGTGCTCACTGCCTGAACATGTGCAACTTCTAAAAGTTTGTCAGAATGAGAAGGAAATACATTTCATATCTTAACAATGCCTTTCCTTTGTCTTGCTCTAATGTTTTGCAGAAGGAGGATTTCAGATGATCAGCACATAGTCTACTTAACAATTACATATTATTTTTCTGAATGCCTAACTTTTTCTTTTTTTTAATTTGCCCTAAACATTTCATCTTTGCACAGATTTTACACTGAAAGACTGTAGAAAGCAAAGAAGAAAGAATAGAATAGGAGAAGAAAGGATTAAAAAAGAAAAAAAAAAAAAGAAGGAAAAAAGTGCAGGACTACTTGGTGCAGGTTATAGCTATCAAAAGCTTTCCTTTTTGAAAACTGGTTCCAAAGAGTGTAGATACACATGGATTACTTTCATACTTGTTGTGCTGCCAGAATAGCACCAACAGGAGGAAAGCTCTGTGGCAGAGATGGAATGCCACACAAAAAGGTGCTGGAGAAGCACTGGCATGAAAGAGAGCACTGCATATGAAAACAAATGGTCATGTTGTGCATGGTAAGAAGGATTGTCTTCGGGCTCAGGCATAGGCTGGGATCAGAAGATCTTGGCTGGGTTTCCAGTTTTGCATTAGTCCTTGTCTGACCTCGAGCTAGGGAGTCTGTCAGTCCAACCCACTCTTTCTACCAGAGAGCGATAGTGCAACACTATTTCATCTCTTTTGACTGCAGGCTTTCTGAGGTAGGAGCTGTCTCCTACTGTGTGGTTGTACAATGGCTTTGGTGCACTTGGGCTTCTCATCTGGGGTTTTTAAGCTCTAGTAATGAGGACAGAGCTGATTTACGAGATAGGGTTTTTTATTTTTGCAGCTGTCAGTTGTGCTTGACTAGTTCAGATCAGTCTTCGGGCTTTTGCTTATCTGTTAATTCAATGCAGTATGCTTGGGAATCTGGGAAATACATACCTGTGATAACCTACCCAAAAGGGTTCTGTAGCCAGGTGTGTGTGGTTCCCTGGGAAAAGAGACCAAGTGACAGAACAAGAAGAAACTGCCTCAAGTTGTGCCAGGAGGTTTATACTACATACCAGAGAATATTTTGTCATGGAAGGGGTTGTCAAGAACTGGAACAGGCTGCCTGGGAAAATGGTAGAGTCACCATCGCTGGAGGTATTTAAAAGAGGTGTGTAGATGTGGTACTTACGTACAGAGTTTGGTGGTGGGCTTGGCAGCATGAGGTTAATGGCTGGACTCAAGGGTCTTTTCCAACCTTAAGGATTCTGTGATTACATGATTCTAAATTTACTTTTCTTTAGTCCAGTTTGAAATGTGAATCATCCTTGTGTCAATTCAGTGAATCTCCAGAAGTATCTGATGTCCCTCCTGAGACTTCCCCTCAGAAAACAGCAAGTTTACCACGAGTCTGTGGATGATAAAAAGAGTAAAATGAACACTGTTCTGCTTGTTGGACTTAAAACTCTGTGATGGGCAGTATTCATTTCAGCTGATTACAGCTCACTTTCACTTCCTGTGAGCTGTTGTTAAAAAATTGTCTTCCCTGACAGGGAAGGCTGAGGGACTGGGAGGAAGACCAGGGCTAGGAGGAAAGCTTCCTGCACCAGCCCAGTGCAGCCTTCTGTAGCACAGGGAGAAGGTTCCTGCAACAGAGAGCACGTGGTGGCTGCTTGGGCTGTGGGGACCCCTTTTCCAGTGGGATAGGTGAGGGCAAGCCAAGAATAAGAAAGCCTGAAGGGCCTCTGAGGCAGACACAGAGGAGTCTGCTGAAATAACAGACAGCCAGGGGGCTGGGGTGTCAGAGGAAGATCGCCCTTGGGATAAAGAGGGGGTTGTACAGCATTTTTGCAACCTAAAAGCTGAACACTACTGCATTGAGAATCAGTCTGAAAGAAAGACTGCTCCATCAGGACAAAAAAAAGTGCAGGGGGCAGTTTTTTCACAAACCCCTTATTTAAATTTCAGTTTACTCTAAGCTTTTCCAGCACCAAAAAGAGTTGAGAGTTATGATATGCGGTGTCTACAATGTGCAATCCTGCTGAATTTTGACATTCAAAGCCCTTTCCACTGTCTGAGTGATTAGTTCAAAGAAATGATCCAAAGAAGGACACTGATACACCAATCGCCCCGCTCTTGAGTTCAGGAACCTATAAAGAGCTGTCTTGTCAAACTGTGATTAAAGCAAACAGTTTGGAAGAAGACATGTCACAGGAAATGGAACTGAGTTGCTAACCCTTGGGTACCCACAGACTGCAGTGTAGAGGACCTAGCTACAGGGAGCATAGCTAAGGGGACATGCAGGATGACCAGTGATAAAGACTATTCAAGATATTTTGATGTTATTTGGGTAGTTTTTTAAAAGTTTGTGGTGCTAAATCAAAAAACTAGTTTGAAAAAAAACAGTAAAATCACCAAAAGAGACAACTATACCAGACACAGAGAATTAAGTAATCTGTTCATAAATTCAGGTAAAATTATCACTATTGAAACCACAAATTGCTTTTACATTCCTCTCTTATTGGAAACATTTTAAGCTTTATTCTTTTAGCTTTTTAGTCAGTTACTTACCTGGGCTTTGGGAGCCACATAATTAATTGAAAGGATATGAACCTATGTCTTGCATCTCCCAAGAGTGTGCCCACAACTATTATTCTGAGGTGGTTTTCTCTTGTTTCCTGCTGTTACTTTTCCAATTTGTGTAAAATATTTAAAAAGTCACCCAGAGGGAAAGAAATAACCAGATGATGAGAACAACTTTATGAGTCTAAAGGATGGGACATGGATCAGTAAGCATACACAGATCTAGAACCCCGTGGAAAGTCAAGGCACTCACCTGAAGGTTGAGAACTTTGGATTCTGATTCCTTGTGGAATAAAGTAGCTAAACAACAATAACAAAAAAAGAGAACATCAACACTTCCTTCTTCAAATGGCTTCAAGTTTTGCATTTCTCACATTAAAAAGAGAAAGAGGAAAATCTAAAAACTAGATACTGCTAGTGGAAGCAATAGCATCATGAAGAGTAAAATTTTTAAAGTGAAAAGCTTAAAAAGAACAGCTGAGGTCATTTGGCTTGTTCAGCCTGAAGAAGAGAAGAAGTTCAGGGAGTGTCTGGGTGATGCTCTTAGTCATATGGTTTAGTTTTAGGTAGTTCTGTGAGGAACAGGGAAATGGACTTGATGCTTCTAATGGGTCCCTCCCAGCTCAAGAGATTCTGTGATTCTGTGATGCTGTGACATACAGTTTCTTTAAATTTTTATATAGTTCAATTGTCCACTGCTTCATGCTATACAATTATGCTTATTAATTACATTCATCTTATTAATAAGAAGAGTTAAATTATTTCCAGATCCATGTAGTAAGTGGGTCATTTCTCTTAGCAAATGAACCATTAGATAAGATAGAAGGATCAATATTTCAATTCTTCACAATATTGATACAAAAAAAAAGATCAAAACTTTTGGACAAAATTATTCTGGTTTTAGAATTTTCTATTGAGCAGAAAGGCTCTGTAGAGATGGGAGAGCAGAGAAATGACTGAGTATGATCTGGAATTCAAGAACCACATGATATGACACACAACAATCTATTATCAGACAATCTTTCCACATGAAGATTTCCACAGAACAAAATATAAAACAGATGAGTAACTCCCAACAATACATCAAAAATTGTGATCTAAGTCAGTTTAAAGGGTTTTGGTAGGTTTTTTTTTTTAATTCTGTGGCTGTTAATGAGAGATGAGGGGAGGCAGAAGGAAATGTAAGAAATGAGGGAGGCCAAATGGTTATTGCAGAGTAAAAAGAGCTTTCTGTAATACAGACTCAGAAGAAAACAGGAAAATGCTTCTTTTTTTTCAGAGATCTTATGGAGCACCTAGTTGTTTTACTTTCATTTAATTTCTTAGAAAAAAACACAAAAAACCATGTTGAAATATTAGAAATAAACAGAAACTCTAACTTGAAAATATTATAGATAACCCTCTGCAGTTCAGTTCTTGGGACACAATAATCCTCTTTCCATGAACTACGGATGCTAGGCAGAAACTAAGATGCTAAGCAGAAACAATTACATAAAATATCTAGTTTTTAATCAAAATTCTAAGAGCACAGTAAAGACAGATATGGACAGGAGTTTCTGCTTCAATCATAATTAGTGATAAGAAAACTGGCTTGCGGCTATCAGGCCCATGAAAATGGTGGAAAAAGTGTTCCCTTTCTTGTCAACTTTAGTGAGCAAAATGTCTTCTGGAGAGATTAGGAACAAGTAGTCAATTGCCAACATGGAAACACTGGTCTAACAAATGGATTTGATGATATTACAGTGTGACCATGAATTAAACTTATGTCTCATCTTTTAAGATATATTCCTGTAGAGTGAGGGGTCTATAACACACAGACTGCCAGGAGGACCAGATGCTTCCTTCAGTTAGTCCACACAAAAAAAATTTAACTGAATCTACTTGAACTGTATGTATGTAGTTTCTTCCTGTGTGAGGACAACATTCTTCAATTATCAGGAAGGATGAAAGAACTTTTAATATCAGAAGCTGTCAGCTGGATGAAGCTTGGAAGAAACCTCTTTATCAAAACCAGACTTTTAAAGACAATTTCAAGTACAGTTACAAATCTCAAGAGAGTTTCATAAAGGAACTGTCTTATCCCAAAATACTGTGACTACAGCTGTCTGCAGTTCTGAAATACAGTCTAGTGAAACTCGACTCTCCTCAATGAAAATACCATAGCACAGCTCATACTTCTTGGGGTCCCACACTACTTTTGCTTTGACATGCTCTGGATGAAAATTAGCAATATTTCAACTTATTATAGTGTTCATGCTTTTACTTTATCAGAAATATACAAGGAATATTAACTAGTGTTTAGAAGAGCCTCTGAGCAGATCTGTAGATAAGACACATGAATGTTTCACTGTTTTAGCTTGCCTTTTTTATTTTTAACCTGTCACTGCATTGTATAAAAATGCAATACTCACGTGATAAATTTTACTTTAAAATATTTCTATTACCGTCAGGAAGACTGGTAACGATTTGTTTTTCCAGTACCAGATATCCATCAGGTACTTTGTTTAGATGGACACATACATCAAATAACTGTTATATTAAAGAAATAAGCCATCTGTTAGTGGCTGACAATACAACAGAACCATAATCACATAATAAAAAATACTGCAAAAAATGACAGATCTGAAATTGTAATGCAAACACAAGGTACAGGCAGAACTGCTGCAGAATAAAACAGAGCAACAAGTTCACTAAAATCACAGTCCTTGTTTGAACAGAATAACAGCAAAGCCCTGGCTCCAAATGTAGGTCTGTCCCTAAACATCAGCTGGTGGAGGGCTGGAGATCCCCAGACTGCCTCTGGAAAGGTATATGAGACAAAGCAGACCATTGCTCTGCCTTAGTGATTCCCAGATAACTTTCTGGTTTTGAAGGACATAATTGTCCATTGATTACAATTGGTCAGAAAAAATATTTACAACGTAATTTCATGAAATTATGTATTTTTGACTCTAAGTAATTTTTTCCACAAAATGCTGAACAATCTCAAAACTATCAAATACTTTTCATAGAAAGTAGAAAGAGAACAATGTGACACCCTGAAAATGCAGTCTTATGAATAACAATGATTCAACCAATGCCAAAGGAACATTTCCAAGTAAGCAGGACACCTCTTTCCCTTTCAGCAGTAATACCATGATGGATAATGTTTTTCAGGAAGAAACTCTAATTAACCAGCTTTACTTCTCAGTAAGGCAATAAAAAAGGGTTCACAAGGATACCCAAGAAAGTTCAGATGAATTCACTAAAAGGCAGGGAATTCCTCACACATTAAAATGTGTACATTAGCATTCATGCAGGGGCTCCCATCTGAAGCTTTGAAGAAGAACCTTTCAACACCTAAAGTGCAGGGCATATATTTGTGCCTAACTGAACTTATTGGAAATAAACTCTTCATGATCTCTTTATATTAAATTTAAATTTAAAAAAAAAAAAAAAAGGCTAACACAAACAGACCACCACTTAAAAAATTAAAAAGAAAGGTGAAAACACACCACCAAACAAACCACCAACTCAACCACAGAGCAATTTCCACATGTGCTGCAGAAAATGCTACTACAACACGGTGCTCATTCCTGGACATTTCTGCCCAAGGACAACAAGGAATGCCACTCACCAAGTATGCCAGCACACTTGTTTGGTAGCATGCTGTGGCTGCACACACGGGTGCGTTTGGGTCTCATCTGGCCCACAGCTGGCATGCCTTCTGCTTGGTCTCACATTCCCCTTGTGCCAAGAGATGCACACCAGTCTACAGAGCCAAATTCAGAAAAATTAAATGTGGAGCCATCAGAGCCCCTCTAAAATGCCAACAGCACTGCTTTGAAACACCCAGCATTAACGGAGATCATTGAAACCCAGAGCTCCATGCAGCTTGTCCAGCTTGTTCCACACCTGAACAGAGTTAATTTATAGGAGGCACTGTGTAGCCCCTAAGCATCAGAATTCATGGAAAATTCCCCTTCCATCTCCACAAGGCACCAGGCATGGACAAGAACTGATTTCTGTGATGCTACTTGAGGCAAGGTCTCGCTGTCTAACCATGGAGTACCCAGCTGGCTGCAGCTTGAGATCCCAGCACCAGGAGTGGCTGTGAAGTTTTACCAGGAAGGCAGGGATCCAGGGGTGCTGCCTGGGAAGAGGTCAGTGCTGGTGGAAGACAGAGAAGTCCTAGAGGATAAGCTGCCTGGTGCTTAGATAAAATCATCTCCCTTCCTAAAAACCAGCCAAGACTTTTATCAGCTCCATGCTCCTCCCAGTGCTCTTTTACAAAACCAGACTCTACTGTTTAGGATTTCTGTTCCCGTGGTTCAAGAAAAATAACTACGAACATAACATGTTTTGAGTTAGCATTTGCAGAAAGCTAAAGAGAGAGCTTCACTCCACATTGAACAATAATCCAAAGAAAAAATAATAAAAGCTAAAAAGGAAATGTCTTAAAATCTTAAGATGTCCTTTGTAACATACTTCCCATATGAGCAAGTGATACTGTCAAGCAACATGGAGCTGATCAGTGATGTTTTATTTACTATTTACAGATTTTGTAGAATGTTTAGTTACTGCCTGTTTTCTCTAATTAAATACTACTCTGAAAAAAAGTGGCAGTTCTTGGAAAAATACTTTTTTTTGGTGGAAACCTCTCTATTTTTTTAGCAACAACCAGAAGGTTCTGCAGGTCCAAAGCAAAATCTGTAGTAAAATGAAACAAAAGGAAACACAAAAATAGCCCCCGAACCCCAACCCCAATGCCAAACAAGAAGAGAAGGAGCTCAGGGCATTCACTGGTTGAACCACTCTGCTGCCTTGGATTTCAGACTTGGCTGCCGAGCCCCTGGGCACTCCTTGGCACTTTGCTCTCTCCCTCTTGTGAACAAACGTGGAAGCCTCATCCTTTACCCCAACAGAACTGTGCTGCTTTCCAGCCAACCTCAAACTACGGTGAACTGCAGTGCTCTATGTATTTTTCAAAGGTGCCAACACCCAAATCTATTGAATCTGGAAATGCATTCAAATTAAGATATTTGCATGAGTCAACCCCTAAAATTGTAATAATAAAAAAGAGGCAAAGAAAGCATTAGTTTGCTATTATTTAATGGCTATATAACTGGTTAATCCTTTCAAGCTCACATACATTAACTTCATAATGCTCTCTAATGCACCTTTTCTCTTTTATGAAATCCTAACACATGTGAAATGGACAAGTTTTGTAGGACCTGGCTCAAAGGTTTGAGATTTCCTACTAGTTAGGAAGAAGCACAGCTGTCAGGATGCAGCAACCCACTTCGCTTTGCCTTTTAAAACTAAAGCAGACACAGCAAGAATAATTAAAATAACTTTCACAAGCAGAATATTGTTAAAATATTTGACTAGCATTTGCACTGAACTGCTAAATTTCTAATAGTGCAAATTCATGTCTAGCATGCCAAGAAACACACAGCAAAAGCAGTGACAGAAAAATCTTTTACAATACTGCTTCACCCCCAAGCCTGGAGAAGTATCTTCCTTTAGAAAAAAAAGAGAAGAAATACTCAATGACTAGTTCTGGATGCTAAAAAGGGCAGTCCCAAAACTCTTTGCAGAAAATACCAGCAATGTACAAATTAGAGCCATTTAGATCCCTTTTTTTTGTTGTTGTTTTGTACGTACCATACTAGGGACTGAATGGAGAGCACGTCTCTCACATAGGTTACAAACAGCCATCACTAGTGACATTTTGTTCCCTCCCAACAATTCTAGTTTCTAAACATGAGCCTCTGATGAAAGGCTGGCCTCCAGCAGCAATGCTCCAAGCCATGTTGTTCCTTCACAGCCTTCAATTGATATTCAAGTCACGAACATGACACTTCTTTTGTTAGCTTTTGATTGTCATCTTCTGTTTTCGGCATTAATCGCCGTAACAAAAATTGTCATTGTGATAGGTGCTGTGGAAATCAGTAAGATTAATAAGTAGTTAGTATAATATCTAAATACTCTCCCCTATCAAGATGAGTATGTTGCTCAATTTGTGCTATGTGGAACAGCTGACAGTAGAAATAGTTATAATAGATCACTTTGACAACTTTAGATTTACATAATGGATTCATCCACTTTCCAGATTGGGTTTCTACACATTCTCTCAGCATGCAAAACATGCCTATTACCTTTAAAACACTTGCTTTGAATGGTATATGCTGCTACATAAAATATACTTTTTTTGCAGTCTATAGACTTGAACATGTATTCTAAGAGACATGTATTAGTATGTTTATATGTTATGTGCAAACAAAGTAAATTTACATGCCTGCACTAGAGTTAAAGTTGATGCACCTCTTTGGTGATTTTATCACATTTTCATTTAATTCACACGAGCTGACTTTTTCTCTTTTTTAAAATTCCTTTATCCCTTTTTCAGATTTAGAAAACATAATTAGTGCAAATAAAGACTGAAAACCTGTGCCTGGAAGACTTATACCTTTTCCAGTCTGCTCACAACACATCACAAAGCTATTTATTGCCAAATAAAATTATTGCACCAATAAATACAAAGCTATTTATTACCAAGGAGTAGTGCAGTCTAGTCCCAGTCCAGCTCCATGGATACAAAGAACAAAAGCAGTAGAAGAGGCTGAAAAGGGCCATTTATCCAGTACAAGATAATCCCCTCCAGAAACACGGACACTATGGAGGGGGCCAGGCTGCCTTCTGAGGTCTCCTCATCTGGGAGGACGTGTGGAGCCTGGGCTGGGCACATTCAGCTCAGTGATCAGACCAACGGGGACTCCCAATACCACTGAAATTCTAGGTCTGTGTGGTGTGTAAATTTGGAAAGCGGCCTGCACATCTTCCCAGCAGGACACACAGCTCTGAAGAAACACCATTTCAGTAGTGTGGGGGTCTTGAAAGAATATTTCTGCTTTAATATCACACAAACTGAATCCCAGCACAGGCAGAGCCTGAAAAGTGACCACCCGAGGTGAGGTGCTCCTAATCCCCAAACCAGTGATCTTCAGCCTTCCAGGATGGGCAGCTCTGGAATAAGCCCACTGGGCAAACTCTCCCAGGTCCAAGTCCCTGCAAATTTGGCATACAGCTCAGTGAGCCTTTGGATCATGTCTAACATTCTCCTACAAATGTCTCGGTTGATGGGTTTTTGTCAGATTTGCTGTAGTTACAGGACATAGGGAATAGAGCTTGCTGTACATTCTGGAAACCTGAGCATCAGCCTCTGACAAAATAACCTGAATTTTTAGTCCATGGGAAGTTCCAAAAGTGAAATTTACCGTGAACTGGAAATTCTTTTTTTGGCTACAAATAATATTGTATCATTTATTACACATGAATATCACGTAAGAATTAATTTCTTTGCTTCTATTACTACCTTCGACATCTATTTCTGAAAAGACAAATGTTGTTTTTTACTTGAAAATTATCTAAGTACCTCACTATATATATTTTTTTCCCATTGGTACTTCAAAAAGGTGCAAAAATGCTAAAATTTGTATTTCCCTGGTTAACAAGTTACTCAAGGAAAAACAGGCAGGCTGTCACAAAGAAACCAACTGAACACAGGCATTTTTGAAGTCAAATCGTATAGATCGAGCCATCTAAACTCTGTCACATCACCTTACACGGAATTACGGGCATGAGATCATGTATGGGCTGTTGTTGCTTTGCATGGTCTGAGGAATGTGAATAATTTGAAAATTAACAGATGTACTTTAAGATAATTAGAGCCTCAGATAACCCTTAGTTTAAATGTACTAACCTTTTTTTTTTTTTGCACAGTGGAATATATTGCCATCATTGGACTAAAACACAAGCAATGTCTGCCAGCAATGAGAGTAGTTAATGGCTCTAAACAGTTGCTCTAATTTATTTGATTTTATAAAGTGAGCCTGTAAATAAAATAAAATCTGCAGCTATCCATTTTGTTGTTCACTTATATCTTTTAAAAAACAGTCTAAAACACAATAAATGTTCACACAAGTTCTCAGATGTCAAGGGAAATGTTACAGTCCCATTAACACAAACTGTTTCTCCTTACCCCCTGGTTACCTAGGCTTCTGCTGCACCCTCACACAAATACTCACACATGGAAATATATACATGCATCCTTAGTCAAGGATTAATGGCAAGTTCACATTTTTCTTATCAAATATTGGATGTAATAACACTTTTCAGTATCCAGACAGCCTTACATTTGAAGTTTAAATCTTGATTTTGCTTGATTCTACTTGGGTGTTATTCATGAAATAAATACTTCTTAATTACCCTTTCAGGGTGGTTCTATGGGGCTGCATGGTTGTAAAAGAGAAAATAACCACGTACATTAAAAAAAAAAAAAAAATGCAAATGCACAACAAATTTGGCAGCACATTCTCTGACCTCTCAAAAATCCTAGGGGAATGGCTGTGCTGTTGAATACAAACTACCAGTGAGTCGCTTCTTTGTTCATCCTGGAATTTCTTATAATTGGGACGTACATTTTTCATACCTAATGTTCTCAGGTAATTAAGTAGTCTCCAAGCACCTAACTGTTGGCATATTTCCCCAACAGGAAGAAGGAATGTTTGGTCTGATGGTGTTTTTTCTTCCCAAGTCACCGTTACACATGATGGAGCCTGGCTTTCCTGGGGATGGCCGAGCACCTTCCTGCCCATGGGAAGTGGTGAATGAATTCCTTGCTATGCTTTTGCTTTACCTAAAAAAGTGTCTTTATCTCAAGCCATGAGTTTTCTCACTTTTACCCTCCCAATTTTCTCCCCGATCCTGCTGGCTGGGGAGTGAGCAAGCACCTGCATGGGGCTTGGCTGCTGGCTGGGATTAAATCATAACACCTACAAAGTGTGATTCTTTGAATTGGTGGGAAGAGTAACTACAGCAACTAACAAGACGTGAGCTTTCAGAAGGTAAAAGAGGGCTGGCTGCTCCTCCACTCTGTTAAAATTTCAAATCGCTTCAAAGAGTAAGAACAAAACAGGAAAAGAAAAGATGATGTGGGAAGAATCAAGGCATGAGCTGCAAAGTAATCAAACCACTTAAGTGAGAAGTAAGTGATGAGGATGTTTGAGGAAAGTGACATTTCTGAATCCCATCTTCCATCTAGACCTTACACTTTTATATCCAGATTACTGCTCACAGCAAGCTGTCTCAGCTCCTGGGCTTTCCCTTTGTCTCTGCTATGATTATTACGACAGATATTTCTTCTGGCTGTTCCTATTCTCTGCTGGGCTGTCTCTCTCATGCACTTGCTGTTTCTCTTTCTGCCTCCCATTATTTGCTCAGGCTTTCAAGCCCTCTGTGACAGCATTCACAGAACAAAAGGTTGCCATTGCATTTATCCCTATTTATCCTCCTTTGATGTTGAATTGAATTTTGTTCTGCTAGCATGAAGAAAGCTACATTTGTCATCATCTTCATCATCTCTATTTTACTTAAATCACCTTGAACACAACTGTAATTTATTTCCTAAATTTATCAAAATCCTTTTCAACCAAAAAGTTTCACAAACCCTTCCTCTATTATTTCTCTAGTGAATAAAATGAGGTAAATGCAGGTATGTTTGTAACCAGAATGCATATAGGCATTTTTCTCTTGTATCTTGAGAGCCTCCTGGAAGGTACAGTGGCCAATTAGCCAGCTATGTATAGAAGTAAGGAAGAAAAGGAGCTCATGTAATAAAACTAAATTATCATCATGATTTGTTCCTTTTCTTAATTTTCATAGAAATTCTAAAAAAAAATTCACAGGTAGGAATCAGTCTCACTTAAAGTAAAATTACCCTTCAAAAGTAGCAAAAGTCTGAAGAGGGATCAGGTTATACACCACTTTTGCCAATCTGCTGCCTACTAACTGCAGCTTCCAGGACCATTAACCATGTACTGGTTTTGGCTGGAATAGACTTGACTTTCCTCGCAGTGGCTGGCACGGGGTTATGGTTTGGATTTCTGCTGAACACAGTGATGATAAGAGAGAGACGCTTCGTCATTGCTGAGCAGGGCTTGCGCAGAGCCGAGGCCTTTTCTGCTTTTTGTATGGCCATGCTGGAGAGGAGACTGGGAAGTTGTGAGGAACGTAGCTGGGACAGGTGATCCCAACTGACCAAAGGGAGGTTCCATCCCAAATAAAAACATGCTCAGAACAGAAATTGGATGGAAGAAAGAGGAAGATGGGGTACATTTGGAATGCTGGTGTGGGTCTTTCCAAGTCTCTGTTATGTGTGATGGAGGCTGGCTGTCCTGGACATGCTGCCATGGGAAGCAGTGAATAAATTCCTTGTTTTGTTACGCTTGTGTCCACAGCTTTTGCTATCCCTATTAAACTGTCTTTATCTCAGCCCACAAGTTTCCTAGTCTTCACCAACGTAATTCGCTCCCTGATTCCCGGTAGGGGAGTGAGTGAGTGGCTGCGTGGAGCTGGGGTTAAACCACAACAACCATCATTGTATTTTATGTGGTTGGTTGCAAGGTCTCTGCAGACTGGCACTAAATGAGAAACATGTGTTGCAAAGATACTGCGAATGCAACAGAACTGTATTGTTCCTGACTTTCCATGACATTGGTTCAGTGACAAGAAGCTGAAATCTAGTGCAGCATTGATTTCTCGTTAAATCAGAAGGCCACTGTATCTCAGAATGCTCCATTCTAATCAAAGCCACCTGTAAGCCTCCTCATAGTATGCATTCAGATGTGAAAAAATTGTGGCTAGTTATGACTCAAAAAGCCTCTGGAACAATAAATAGTGTTTACCCCATTTTATAGAAAAGCATATTGAGACCAAGTTAAATCAGTTTTCTAAAACTGTGACTGGTAAGAATCCCAGAGTCCACATGGCTTATTCATCGACTAGCATGCACACACACACAGAAGGGGAGAGGGCAGGTGCCACTCAGCTCACAGGGAAACTATGCAAAGGCAACACTAAAACTTCTGTTAATAAAGTGACAAGAGGGAAGACTCTTTACTCCCAGTGGCAGCCCTTATACTGGGACTGGAGCAACGTTCCAAATGAACTACTAAACTCAACTGAAGCACCAGGGGTTCAGAAGCAAACCATCAAAAGGTATCATGAGAAGCTCACAGAGGAGAGAAACTACATACACGTTGAACTTCAAGTGACAGGAGTGCCACAACAGAGTGAGGATATGCCTTTGCTCAGCCTGTCCATGAACACAGACAGCAGAAGGCGCAGAAAATGCTATGTTAAGCTGGTCACCATTGCTTCCATTCTGAAAAAGCTAAATATATTACTGTAGAAAAAGGGGTTTTTTTCTAATAGGAAGGACTACCTACCAGCTACTCAAAGTTTATATTCAGAGACAGTCTCACCAATTAATTCTCTGTGCTCTACTTCCCTTTTCTTGGCAGTGAGAAATGAGAGCCCAGCACATGCTGTTTGCCAGCATTAAGCAGCTTTTCAAAAACACGCTTCAGGCTTGGATATATCAAAAAGATGATGCTAATAGCACAGGATCAATGACTTCCTTGTGACTCAGGGTAGAGGTCAAATCTATACGCTCTTCGACCTCTGTACAAGTTTTGACACGGCCACTGATTGCTGATGATCTGCTAACAGACTCCACCAGCATAGCAATGTATGACTCCTATCCCTTCAGGTAATGCTCCTCAAACAGGACCTTAAACAGAGACAGTAGATGCTATTTTCCCTCACAGGCAGATACATACCAAGGTTGAAGATCAATGCAGGCACCCTCCCTCAATTTCAGTTGCTACAAGTGATCTTCTGAAGAAAAAAACCCCAGTCTTTACACTGCTTACTGCACCCCTCTTCACTAAAGGGAAATATATCTGAATAACAAAAGGGAAATATATCTGAATGATATTAAGCTCAGAGAAAAGTTTAGCCTGGGACCTCATCAGGAATAAAGGAAAAGATTTCTCTATCACTGCAGAGGCGTGTTTTCAAATTAGGCCAGTCACAGCCAGCTGGGTGGACATTGGAGCAGGGATTCAGCACACTCACTCAGTATGTTAGGAAGCATCACTGGTAACAAATTAGGTCTCTAATATCTTAGAAATTAGGGAGGTGCAGTAAACAGCTCTTTCTGCCAGAAAACTGGCAAGAAGCTGGAGGAACCTGTTCAGTCCTTCAACAGCACCAGATGTAGCATTGAAGATTTTTCTCATGCTTTAATCAGAAAAGAAAAACTGTAGTGTGGTTAATTTGGTTTGGTTGTACTTTATCAGATTTCCTTCTTCAACATTATGCAACGTGCTTCTATAAATCCTTGGCATAAATTGAAAATCCAATCTCAGAGCAAACCAACAACCTTATTCAACATGTAAAGGAACTGCTCATGAAATGGAACAATGTCCTTTTCTCAGCTACTACTATATCCTGCAGAAAATCTTTGAATTTTGTCTAAACTTCATCCTTCTCTAAAACTGGAAGCAAGCCTTGTTTCATGCTATAAAGATCAACATGTTAAAATGAACACAATAAACTACAAGAATTTGAAATGGCTATACTTGTTTTATGGATGTACTAAAGTCAGCGTATCATCTCATACCACTGAAGAAGTGCAATGACAACAAAGAATCTTTTCCTCACATTTAATTGCTGCTTTGGCACCAATCTGGCAGGATTCATGTGTTTTATTCTATAGATATATTGACTTCTGTGGCTATATGAGTCTTTTGTTGCATCATGTCCTCAAAGTATTAGGCAACAGCCACAAAGTGTATGAAAGATTATTCATAGATTCAGATTATATGGCTGAACATAGTTTTCATGTTTTATGCAAGCTTGTATTATAAACATTCAAAGGGAGCTGTTCAACTCAGAGACTCATAGAGCTCAAGTTTAAAATTATATCATAATTTTTGAATTAACAAAAAAGTGAAACTGCAGCACCTGTAGTTTATTGCATAGCTGACCCTGTTAAATATGCAGTATAGTTAAATTTGGAAAGGTTAAATAGCATTTGAACAAGAAAGCTTATAAAAAATAGGTCTCAGTTTGGAATGAACTTTGACACTCTAGCTATAAAATTTTTTAAAAAGCATGCAAAAAGAGGAATTATATCACATAAGTACCTCTTTCATGGATCCTTACAGCCACTGCCACTCTATGTCACCCTTAAGGGTCATTAGCATCTTGCCTATTGCAGAATAGCCACCTACATAGAAGAATCTAATAGAGGCACAAGGCAATAAAAAAATTTGCCATTAAATTCCTAAGTTGAAACATTTTTTCTTTCCAGTAGTGTGCATGTTTTGTGGTCATGCTCTGAAGCCTTTGAACGGCAATCCTATCGTAATGTCAGAGATGAAGCAGCAGTGGAGTGGGGTTTTTGAACTTCAAGCACCACTAACAAGGAAGAATCCTTAAGGAAATATCCCCCTCTTACACAGCAAGTAGAAAATCACCTGCAGATGGGCAGTAATCAAATCAGACCTGTTAGCTGTGCAATAAACTTTATCGAAGTGAATTATGGAAGTGTGTGGCTAAAATGGTGGAGGCACTTAAACACATTGGCAGGTAGGCATTGTCAAAGCTAAGAAACTACATTTACTTCTTTTTTTTTTACTTATCATAAACAAGAGCCCTGGGGGCTGGAAAAGAAAATAAAGGAAAGAAAAGAGATAGAGGCAGATGCAATAGCCTTCTTCAGAGCTGTTACATGTTAAATCTATCCATTGTGAAAGATATGCTAATATCAGAACAACACAGTTTTTTAAAGCCCTACAAAATGATAAGTTCAGATTGGCACAACAAACAGAACAAGATCCTTGTTCTTTGGGTTGGCATTTACATTTTGCTTCTTCAAAGTATACATACACTACAAAGCATACAAAAAGTTGTTTTTAAGCACCTCTCACTCCTCAACATCCCCACCTAGACTCAGAGTTGCACCATTCCTCTCTGTCAGCAGATAATTCAAAACATGTACCTCAGCAGAGAGTAGGTTCTTGCCATCTGCCTTTTATCAGAGGTATTTGCCTTACTTCTAGTGCACTGTGTGATATTCCAAGTAAATGAAACACAACACAAATTAAAGTAATATTTAATGAGACACAGGCATTCCCAGGCATGGGACAGATGCTATCCATTTTGTTAGGGGACCCCTGATGTGAAATGGAGGCAAAGGCAAACAGGAGATTGCAGTAAGGGAACGAAAAAGGACCTGGAAAGCTTATTGCTAGCTATTCAACTGCTGAAAATCTTTTTCTAACACCTTTTTGACCACAATCAGCATGGGGGGNNNNGGAGGGGAAGTCACTTGATACCAAAGGAGTAAAAGCGGAGAACAACAACCAATCTGCAACTCCGTGTTTCATAGTCCCCTAGATCATTCCAAAGCTAACCATAAACAGTAGACATCACACACTCATTTGTCACTCTCTTTACAGTAGGACACTTAAAACAAATTCCCAAAAGCCAGTGAAGGTGTTTGGCCATGAAAAAGCAGTACAAAGACACAGGATGGAGGACTTTTGTGGCGGACACTTCATTATTCTTCTGCCAGGAAGGGGAGATCTGAGCATAGCTGGCCTTGCAGATGAGGCAGCTGGCAGAAACATTGTGCCCAGAATACACTGGTGCCAAGCAGCTGTCTGGGAAAGGTGGTATTTTCCTAGGAGCTCTAAGGACATTTCTGTACTGTTGGCACATCGCTATGTGAATCACTACTTGCCTCTGGAGGAAACCTATAAATGGCCAGTATGTTCTTCATGAATATTTACTGATTCAGAGTTAAGCAGTTATGCCCCTGTCATATTCTTGTACAGCAAACTTTCCATACTTACTCCTTTCTCCTTTGTTATCAGTGCTTGAAGCTACATGAGGGGACAGGCAGTTTGCACACCTCTGCATGCCAGGACACCCCAAACTCAGGGACTCAGTGGTGAAGAATTTGTCATATCGTCCTGGTTTTTATGGCTTCAGCTTTTGCCAACCACAAACTTCAGATGGCAGTATTGAAAATACGAGCGCAGGTGCATTTTTCAAATATGAATTAAGTTTTGAGCAGCAAAACTTGGCACAGATCTATGCCAAAAGTCTGGATTTTGGTAGAAAATTAAAACAACAAAACTCAAAAGCCAAGCAAAAACTGTGAGTCAAAACTTACATGAATCAGAACACACCAAAACATTGGGAGAAAATCAAAAATTTCCAATACTGTTCTTACAGCAAGTTTCAGTATTTTCTAGCTAGCCACTTTTAATCACCAAGAAGAATTAGCTAACCAAGTACATTTATAGCCTGTGACTCAGCTGGCAATGAGTTTTCAAGAGCACACACAATAATTTATTTCTGCAGCCCAGTGAAACTGCACAGGTTTGCACAACTGGCTAAATAAGAGAGGGGTCTACATTAATGTCTAATGGGAGGAGGTCAGTTTCTTTCTTCATTTGAAAGACAACTAACAAAATTTAGCTCCTATACACCCTACAACTAAAATTTTGAATGGTTCCTCACCTCTCTGGGAAATTTCTGGGGATCCTGCAGATCCAATATTGTTAAGAGGCTTGTGCTCTTTTAGGTTCTAAATTCAGAAAATTATTTTACAACCTTGCTAAGTGGATGCTTTACCATATTCTGCACACCATTTTCCACATTTTTCAAGTCTGTAGGCCAAGTTTCTCTGTCTATTTGTGAAGTTCCATGTACAGGCACAGAGCTAACAAAAATAGGAAACAAAGAAAAATGTCCTCCATGACCTCAGCTACTTAAAGATACTGTTGATGTGCATCTAGAGTGAAACCTGCAGTTCTGCAGCACCTAGTAACACTCACAGCAACCACCAGGCAGACTACTTGGTGGTCCTGAAATGTCCTTTTTTACAGTCTCTGAAAGCAGATAGCTTTGAAGAACTGAATGACCAGAACTTTCTAAATGTTTGCTGTGCATGAAGCGTAGATTCAAGCGATGTGACCAAAGAAAAGTCACCTACAAACTGGACTGAGCTGAGGGTTTCTCAAGAAAGATAATGCTGCGTGATAGTGAATGAGACCAAAGCTGGTCTCACAGCTGGTTGTACTGGAACCTCTCACCATCTGCTTGAGACTGATACATATAAACACAGAAACTGCTGGATGTCACATTTTGGGGCACAAAGAATGCTTCTGATCTGTCAACTCGAGAGCTGCAGGGGGGAGAAACAAGAATTTTCCATTAATCCTAAGGGAACCTTTATTTGAATAAACCTAAAAATGCTCATACAGGTGTCAACACAGGCTGACATTTAGTGCCTGCAAACACACAAGGAGCTACAGGGACATGGTTTCTAGGCCTGTCCTAGTGCTGGATCAGAGAGAAATTCATTTCATAAGTGCTCCCACTTCCACATTTTCCTTTCTTCTTATGTGCATTTCTAAATGAAATATTTTAAAAAATGAAAAATGAAAAATAAAATTTAAAAAAAAGGCACCAACAAAAAATAACAAAAAATTTTCAGTGTAACTTATGGTATCAAGTCTGGAACTGGCATAAGAGTGCTCAGTTTCTCTTAAGTGAAGTGACTGATTCACAGTACTGTAGATCTGGATCACACTTTTGAAAATAAATTCTGTTTATGAAAGGCATGTTTAAGTCCCACACTGTTGTCTTCCATTGAGTGATTAGTTATCTGTCTGCTGAGTGATGTGCATACTGTGAGGAAAGACATGCTCCTTGCTCTAGACGCTGTTCAATAATGTCTTATCAGGCTCCTTTTATACAGAAAGTAACTTCATTAGTAACTTGCTTCTCTTAATCTGTTCTCAGGTTGAATAATGCCTTCTTTGCAAATAACACTAATTTAGGTACATTTCCTTCGCAACTAACGCTAATCACTCACACCAGCTCTCTGTGCATTATTAGTCTTTGATTTACTAGCATTTCCAAAGCTGAAGAAAGAGGTTTGGAGAAGCAAAAAATGCAATTTCACTTGTTTAATACATATTCTCATCATGTAGCTTCTACCAATGCCATATCCAAACGGCGAATGAGAACTCCAAGCCCAGCTCATTTCAGTATTGTTGACTTCCCCTTTTAAAATACCCTCACCTTTCTCATATGAAATCAAGTGACAGTGTTGGCTTCACAAAATTTAAATATTCACATTCAAAAGCAGATTTTCCACCTCTTTCTGGTACCTGCCTCTGTTTCTCTTAACCTACCACTTTATATGCTGACCGAAGGTCGTAAGGAGTGCCCGGAATGAGATTTTTACGTCAGCAAAGACAAGCTGTGGGTAGGATTTTGTAACTCCTTAGACACATCTCCAAAGGAGACCCCCAGTAAGTGTGGCCTGTTATGCATACAGCATATCTGCTGTCTGCTCTGCTTGGGACCCCTCAGCACTTCCTCCCCCTCCCTCTCCTTGGACAAAATTGAAAATGCAAACGTGTTTGAGTATAGTCCCACTCCAATTGCAGACAGTTCCTGATAACCATTAACATTTTCCTTACCAGCAGACAGCGTTACTCTGTACTTTGTGCTTTCATCTAAATTTTGCCTCTTAAAGACAAGGAGCAGGACAAATACAGCTCTCAGTACCTTTGGATGTGTTGTACATGGCCAGTGTATCTCACTGAAATTCCCAGGGGATCAAAGCAGACATTAACACATCTCTAAAGAAGCAGGCAAGTGATTGACTGACTTGCTAAGTGCTATCCAGTTGCAAACCTATTAAATATGTCAGAGATTTTTTTTATGCCATGAGATTCTTCCCCAAGGACGATATACTCAGTATGTTAAAACCATTATACACCATTCCATCAAGTTTACTCAGATCTTTCTTAGTGCTATTTTATGAACAAAAGTAAGAGCCTCAAGCCCTGAAGTATCAGTAGCTGTATTGTTGCACATCCCAGCCACAAGCTTATTACATACAGGTGAAAGACAGAAGTCTGGATGCATCATAAATCACCACCTCTCTCTTTCTTATTTCTTGCCAACAACAGAGGCAATTTCCTGGTACTTTCCAAACAGCGGAAGGGAAAAAACTGACAACCAAAACCCAACCCCTCAAAAAAACCCCAGCTAATATGAAAAACAACCCACCCTTGCACAAAATTCCTCTAAACATAAGAGAAGAGAGAAAAAGGGTGGCACATTACCAAAAGCCACACGCTACTAAAAAGAGATCCCTGTGTATTTATGCTTTGGTACATTGTAATTTAAAAGGATATGATATGATGAGATATGATATGGTATGATATATTGAGATGCACTATACTACTACACTCAAGAGAAGAATATTCCATGGCTGCTAATGATCCTTCTTCCTATGATCTTTGAGTGGCCAAAAGGCTGTAAACATCCTTTACATCTGCAGGTTACTCTGCTATAATGCCTGCATCAATTTAATTATGCTGAGGTTGGAAGGCCACTTTAGCAGGGGTTATCACTCAAATTTACCGAGAAAGCAAATATGAGTGGAAGTTAACAGCTTTCATTCCTTCCCTCACCAGCCAGTCTACTGCCACAATATCCACACCCTGTCCTTTTTATTTCTAAACATAAGGGATCAACAGGATCAGTAAAAATTTATAAAATACCAGGGACTGTAGTGACTTTCAGTCAAATTGGGAAACTATTCAAATTCCCTTTATTTTCACTGGTATCTATCTTTAAAAATTCTCTCTTTGGCCCAAAGTTTGAGAGAAGACTATGTAATACCTTGGTACAGTCCAAGAGAGCAGTTACAGTTGCAACATAACATTTTCTAGTTTCATCTTTGATGTCATTATAATTTTAAAAGTTTCAAAGGCTCCAATGGTCTGTGATTGATGACTTTGCCTTTAGATTAGATATGCACATAAATAAATTAATTAAAAAGAAAGAATATGAAAGATGGATAGCAGCCAAATTCTGCTTGCTACTACATGAACATTAAGAATGTAGTTATTTAAATTGATAAAAATCTGAAGACAGAAAACATTGAAAGAATGAATGCTAACAGTTCTTAAGAAAAATCTGCTTATCACTCAGCTGGAGAATTTTAGACTGTCATTTAGGCAGGATTTTAGTTTTTGTTCTAAATATATTTAGAAGCAATTATGCTAACTCTGTAGACTGAAGGTTACTGGTAAATTGTTGAGATTATTCTGCTTTTAAAATAAGCAGGTTTGTGGCCAAAAGAAATTGGAAGCTCTGTGAAATCCATTTTGTACCTTAAAGCAGGAAGCTGGGAGGAAAATAAAAAAACTGCTATCAGAGTGGCAGGGAACTCACTGGAATACAGGAGGGGAAAAAATGACAGAGCAGTGGGTTAGTACACAGAAAGGAACACAGGTATTCAAAATTTAAAAGCCCAGACCTGCATGGTAGTTGTGCTCTATTGTACCTCTGTACCAAATTACCAACTCGGAGGCAAATTTTACCCCAACAATTTGCAAGTTGGCACAGCCATAATGAATCAGGCAGACAAACACCAACAGAAGTACTTTAAAAGGCATGGGAGGAGTAGAAACCAAGAAGATAGTGCAGTAGTGTTTGAATGGTCTAAAAGCACATAACTGTAAGTAATGGGAAGTCATTTAGAAAAATGGGCCATTGAGGCTGAACATCAGGGAAAAAACAAAATGAATTAGACAGAATTGTGTCTAGAGGGTATCTTATCTCATGAGGTGTTTAGAACAAGACTCAATGAAGCTGTAAAAAATACTGTAGGAAACAATATTTTAGGTCAAAAAAGGTATTTTTCTATTTCTAACTGTTTGTACATGGCACTTCAGAGAACGAAGTTGGAAGAAACATTGAAAGGAAGGGTGATGCCTGAAGTGGCAACCTAAAAACAGAGACTAGACAGGAATAAGGGAATGAAGGTAGGTATTTATTTGAAGGGCTTTCAAAGGTACACCCTGGGGAGGCCAGAGGCTACTCCCAAGATGGACCCCGAGTCACAAGTTCTTGACACTTTTTTAAGTTTTGTTCATGTGCATATCAGGGTTAATTCTCCAATTACAACCCCAGTTAATGATGTAACTACCCCAAGTTTGCCCTCCTCTTCAGAGGCCTTCATTTACATAATTTGGGGCCTGGGACAATTTAGGTGTCCTTGGAGAGCAAACCTAGAATGGTTTGCTATGTCCAACTAGCATGAGAGAACAGCAGCTAACAGGCTCAGCTGTGTAACAGGCAGCTAACAGAGTTACACACCAGGCAGTACAGGATTTGAAAAATATAAAAGTTGAAACCTAAGGCATCAAGGCGGGACAGGTAAAAGCTCTCTAGAAACAGCATCCTGTCCATACAGGTGAGAAACGGTAGGAGCTTTTCAACAGTGATGAGAGTTGACAAAATGTTTTCAAGATGGCTGTTTTATGCAAGGGTTTGGAAAAGGAAAAGAGAATACTGCAGTATTAGACCTGGGGCACAGGCCATAGAGATTTGAGAGGAAATAGAAATGTACCCTATCTGTCCTCATTTGCATAAGTACAGTTGCACCTACAGGTTTGTTGAGGGAAAAAAAATAGAATTGGATTTAAAAGAAAAAAAAAATTAAAAAATCTGAGGAGGTGAAACTGCAGTTTAATGGCAATGCACAGATTCACAGGATAGGCAGAAGTGCAGATGCAGAATAGAGGCACAGCTCAGCTCTCCACAGCAGGGTCTGTGCAAGGACAGCTCAGCTATGTAAGACCTGTTGCAGTCACCCAGGCAAGAAAACCAGAAAATCAGACAAAAGAGGAAGAGGAGAAAGAGAGGGCTTGGTACTATGTAGTGCCAACAACTGCAGATGGATGCCAAAGCAGACATCCTGAAAACACCCAACACCACAATGTGCTGCTCGTGGAGCCACTGCAAAGCACAGATAAGTGCAGCTACTTTCTGCCAGGTAGCAAACTGATAAGACCTCAAAAAACACATGTTTCTTTCAACAGGGCTGTGTGGGGCCAAGGAAACTTGACTGGACTCACCAGGGGCAGAGACAAGAAAAACAAGACTGTGGTTATCGGCCTCAGATTAATAGTTAGTTCACTGCTACATTAAAGGCATTGTTTGACAAAGCTGGAAAATAATATTTGCTGGCACAGTCACAAAGCATTACTTTGATATGAAAATGTCAGTGAATATCTCTTTCAATTATTCTTCCTTTCCTATTTGAAAGCAGTGTTTATTCCATAAAAACCTAATGTTATCTCGGTTTAACTCAGAGAATTACTCATATCAGTGAAGCAAAAAAAATAAGGTTGTGCAAAATATTACATAATACAAAACCCATTTAGGACATTTAGGAATGATCTTCACAAAACGAAAGAAGGTTTTAACCATGCATAATAAACAGGATGATAAATCTTTAAACACTTAAGTAAAAGTTTCCATGAACTATTTCACAATCTTCTTTCATTGGAATTAATAGAATATTTTCAAATTGTCTGATAGTAACCGAAGACATTTAACTTGCACTTTCTCCAAAGCACATAACCTGCTATGTCTGACTGTAGTGGGAGTGGTAAGTTTTAAATACACATTCCAGATTTATCAGAGGCCCAGGTGTATGGCACTGTATATATAAAGTGAGCATACAATACCATCAACCATGTGGTTAGAATTACCTCCCTCTTCTTAATAAAACCAAAGAAAATCTGAATTTCCAACACCATAGACTAGGTGGCCACTGAGTCAGAAAAATCTGAAAAAGGGATCACAGTACAGTCATACATTTCTTTTTGCATCTTTTATACACCTGCAACTGCACAGTGTGGCTTATCTCCCTGTCTAAAACATCCACAACTAGATAAAACAAGTGCCATCCTACTGCTCACACAAACATTTCTGGAGTGGCCTAAGTTGGTCCCAGATCTCTAAGAAAGTGCTGTAGCAGACATTCATAGGCTTCATAAGCTGCTTCACGTTGCTGCCTTGCTCCAGTTCCACACCTCTCCTTTCACAAGCACTCAGAGGTCTGATGCACTGATCTTACCAACTCTGCGGCCCAGCCACGTGCACATCAGTCCGGGTCTGTTGGTCCCTACACAGCCAGAGGAAGCAGAAAAGATGTTCCCGTAAGAGTTGGGGGATGCAAAAGGAAGTGCAAGGCTGAATGCTGTGGTCAGGCTGATAACCAGGTTGGGAACCAGGTAGTGCTGTTAATGCTGAAAATCAAGATTCCCAACGTCTCCACTTAGTTTTGTGAGCAAGCACAGTGTAAATATTTACCAAATGTTAGGGAAGGCAGTTTCTTCCCTTCAGCTGGGTCAGAGGGCAAGCAATGTAAAACTTGGGGAAGTTTTCAGTATTAAAGGCAATATTACAGTGTGCTAAAGCATGCTACTGGAAATGCAGAAACAGTGTTTACAAGAATATCATCACAGGAGAAATGACACATGGGGGAAAAACCTTACTCCAAACAAGATGATTTTGGAAATCAGAAATCCACTTTTTAAAGATAATTGTAGCTCAGGTTATGTGTGCAGACACAGTTTCTTTCATTTCCATGTGTTTCTCCTGGTTGCAGCTCCCCTACAGGGTCCCTTACACGGTCAAGGTCCAGTCCACTTTTGCAGTTTTTTACCAGGCTATTGTAAATTCTCTCTTCAAGTGGAAGTATGTGACTTCCAGGATACACAGACTATGGATGCAAAGCAGTATGAACAGATAGTGGATGCAAAGCAGTATGAAAGATGGAGGTCTTCAAAATGGGCAGATGCAGAGCTATGAATCTGTCTGACAATTAACTTGATGTTTCAGTGACAGATGGTAAGAGCATGACCACTGGATGATGACAGCTATGTAGAATGAGTTTTGCACAGCAGAAATTCAGTGGTTATAGCAAAGACTTTGAAACTCCCGTATTTGGCATTTTCTAGTTAACTAAAGTTATCTTAGAGAGGGTAGAAAATACCAGGTGGTTATCAGAAAAAAGTAACCTGAGCAGTTTCACACTTTTTATCTGCCCTTTTGTAGTTTTCAGTCCTTCTTTAAATTTACCAGAAAGTAGACATAAGAAGAGAACAACATGACTGTTTCACCAGATAACCCCATGCAAGTCCCATTTAAGCCCATCTGCTCTCAGGCACCTTTGTGTGATTCTAAAGCAGATGTAGATTTGCACTGCAGTAAGCAGGCAGCCCTGTGCAGTGTTCCAGCTGGGTGTCTGTGGGAAGGGCTGGCAGTGAGGCGTTCCTGTTAGAATTCCACAAAGAAATTAAGGGGGTGTCTGGGATGATGATTATGATGCATCAAATGGAATCACTTCCCCTCTGGATTCTGCTAAATCATCTCTGACAGAAACCGTTTATCCCCAAGGCTCCTGAAAATATTTTTGAGTCATAAATTCTCTGTCTTTAGAAAGGGCTTGATCTTACCAAGGGCAGATATCTCCAAAATATTACCATGTGAGACATCACTCTCTAACACCTTTTATCCCTTCTTGAGCTTCCTACCAGTCACACCATTAGAATATTTTTTTATACTGAACAATAAACACACTATGTTTTTCCAGCAGCATTCAACTAATACTATTTTGTTTACACAGAAATCTGAAGTCTTGCCCATCGCCATAAAAGAGAATATTTTAAAAAATTCTTCAAGCTTCTTTCCTTCTCAAAACAGGGAGTACAAGTGTAAAAATAAGCAGAAGTATTTGGAAATCCAAAATCCAACACAGGCATCCTGTCACTGACACTGAAACAAGTTCTATGTTGATCTTTATTCTTGCAATTACACTGTCTGCAGTAGTCCTGTAAGACCTTTATTCCTAACATTCTCTTGACTAATAGGAGTCTGGAAATAGCTGAAAATGCTGTACAGTTGCGTAGAAATTTTTCCAGAGAACTAAAAAAGATGTTCTTTATATAATTTCAGCTGTGTCAGAGATAAACAGGCAGCCAGAGCAGGGACAGCCTGAACAAGGAAAACAAGTAAGGCTAACAGGAGGCTAAGAAGATTAAGAAGGAAAATGAACAAGTGCATCAGCAAAACAACAACAAATTCCCAAAAAGTAACGTACAAGCAAAGATCAAAGTGTATGATCAATCGTACCCAAGAATCTTGAACATGATGAGAAGCAGAGGCCAAGTCTCTCAATGAGCTCTCACCATTGCATACTCAGTATGAAATTTTCCTGGAGTTTCCCCATTCTTCAGTGACCAGAAGAGACGGAGGGAAAGAGAGGGTAAAATTTATGGAGGAAAAAATAAAAACAAACAATATTTGTTCTTACTCTGTTAGAACTAATGTTGCTATCTCAAGCAAGTTACTTAATTAATTGAGTGTTTTGCTGTTGGTTACTTATAATGTGTTCCCCATTTTCTTGTTTGGCTTGAAAAACAATTTGCAGAAATGCTGACACCTCATAACTGCAGCTGGGAATTGCGCTTGTACTCTGGGAACTGCTCAGTGAGAATCATGAGTGTAAGTGTTATAAACATATTGTCCATGTATAGTGTTGACTAATGTTAAGTAGGCTAAAAAAAGACAAAAATTCTACCCAAATTCTTAGGCATTTCAAAACAGATGCACAAAGGAGGTAATTCCATACATTTACAGTACCATAGAATCATAAAATGGTCTGGGCTGCAAGGGTCCTCAAAGATCATCTCATTCCAAACCCCTTGCCATGAGTGGAGACACCTTCCACTAGACCAGGTTGGTCAAAGGCCCAATCCAAACTGGCCTAGGTATTCTTCCAAGAATGGGGCATCCACAGCTTCTCTGGGCAACCTGTTCCAGTGTCTCATCACTGTCACAGTAAGGAATTTCTTCCGAGTATCTAATCTAAACTTCTCTTCTTCCACTTTGAAGCCACTATCCCTTGCTCTGTCACTCCATGCCCTTGTCAAAACTCCCTTTGCAGTTTTCTTGTAGGCCCCTTTAAGTACTGAAATGTGCTATAAAGCCACCCTGAGCCTTGTCTTCTCCTGAACAACCCCAGCTCTCTCAACCTGTTTTCATATGAGAGTGCTCCAGTCCTCTGATATTACTTGTGGCCCTGCTCTGGACTCATTCCAACTCCATATCCTTATGCTGGAGACACCAGAGCTGCATGCAGCACTCCAAGTGGGGGTCTCAGAAAGCAGAGCAGAGGGGAAGATTCATCTCCATGGATGTGCTGGCCATGCTGCTTTGCATGCAGCCCAGGATACGTTCGGCTTTCTGGGCTGCAAGGGCACATGGCCGGCTCATGTTGAACTCCTTGCCCACCAGCACCCCCAAGTCCTTCTCCTCAGGGCTGCTCTCAATCCATTCTCTGCTCAGCCTGTTATTTGTGCTTGGGCTTGACCTGACCCAGCTGCGAGGCCTTGCACATTCACAGCATTTTTCTGAAAATAAGCATATTTTTGGGAGCAGATACTAAAGCAAATGGTACCATCTCCCAAGAGAATTTTAAATAGCCTTTAACAGGTGGCGTTTAGACACCTCTGCTGAAGGATGGGGAAAAACAAATCAACTGTTCATCAAGCAAGCTCTGCACATGTGGCAAACAAGGTGGGGCTTCATAGGAAAAAAATTAAACACTTTCTACAGTCCCACCTACCTTGTAAGATATTGTGCAAAGAGAGCTAATTAATTTTTAAAATTTAACTCTGGCACTTCCTAAGAAGTGTGGATTTGATTTTGATATATCAGTTTTGTTCTCCTGTACATACTGGGGAAAAGTAGAAGCTCACTGACGTAAATTCTTGAATTCTATAAAAAGGTTTCAAAATTATATACACCTTTTAGGGGATATTCCATCTGAAAGAGAAAGTAAGAAAAAGCAGAATTAATACATCAGTGGTCACATTACCACACAACCTCCATGCACGACTTTGTCTGCTCATCCTCAAATGAAGCTTAGGTTTAAAAAACATGAGCTGACGCAGCCCTAACAGGGTTAGTTGAAGGGGAAAGGGGAAATATATTCTTTCGTTCTCAGGAAGAGCTTTAGCTTGAAGATTTTATGCTGAATATGTAAGGTTGATTTAGCTATCTTAAGACAAATATTACTAAAGTCAGAACATACAGGAACACAGAACTTCAGTGTTGGTTAATCGTGTCTTGGGGAAGATGGGAAAAGAGACAGGGAGAACAAGAATTGCAGATGAGAGAAAGAGACAGGATATTTAACATTTTGTAAATATAAACAAACACATGCTAAATCAAGTTATACGATAAGTTCTTTGCTTGCTCAACATATTGCAGTGATTTAAGAAACAGAATGCCGAGACACAGATGAAACATTTGGAGACTACATATGCTAGCACATAGGGTATATGGCATTACAAATCACTTGCATACACGGAGTGAAAACCTTGTGATTTTATATGTTGCTGTTGAAACATAGGTAATGGTAAACTACACTACTTGCCTGCTGCCACAGCACCATCCAAACCTACTTCTTTCTTCCCACTTCCCTATCTTAACCAGCCCTCAAATAGAAAAAAAGGAATAAATAAAGAAAAAAAATACAGCTTGTTGTTCCCATGGAAGCATCACAGATAAATAAATACAATAATTTACTGCTTTTGAAACAGCAGTAATCACCTGGTAAATATACTGAGACATATTTGTCTTGTTAATATCACTTGTATCTGCCAACAGTAGTCTTGAAGATTCCCCAGGGCATAGCAATTAAGTCTGCAAGCTCTTCAAACATGTACAAGGCAAAGCATGGCATATGGATCTGGGTGTCTGGGTCTTTCTACAGAACTTGATAGGAATCATGGATTTCCTATTTATACTGTCAAAAAAGAGTTATGAGCTGCTCATCCTCGGGCTGGAAGGTATCCACAAGAGGACGATAAACTCTCCATTTAGAAGGATCCATTTCTGTACTCTGAGTATTTATAGGTGCTATGACATCATAATGCTGGGAATCATAGTATTTATGTGTTTTCTGTAAAGCACTCATTTACAGTAAAGCTATTAGAGAAAGTGAAGAATACTAGCTTGCCCATCAACAAGTGCTACATAAACAAAAACAAGATTCATAACATAAAAACATAGTGTGAGTCTAATATTAAACGTGGTCCTGGATATTAATTTTATTTTTGTCATGACAGAGACACTTGAGGACAAGAAATACAGGGAAACAAACACTAAAAAGGGAGAGAAACAAAAGGAAAAATGTTTTACTAAATATACAGTAGTCTTCTGTTCACCTGCCACACTAGCTGTCCTTCAATTTTGTCCTCCAGTTTCCCCTGTGACGCTCTCACCATGTTCTGCAGCAGAATCGAGACTCGTTACATCAAATGTGAGTACACCTTAATCTTGCTCTGTGCAAATGCCTGTAATCTGCAAACTGTTTTCATTTTCGATGCATGTAATAAGAGAGTTGTCATACATGGCAATTTTGCATGAAGTTGCATCTATTCAACAGGGAATGTCAGTTAGCATTAGAGAACAAATAAAAAGAATAATCCACTGTCATATGAAATCAAGTTTTAGTGAAATCGTCATTAATATTTATGTTAACTGCGATCAAAACCTAAAGAGACATGTTAACATTGGAATCTGAGCAGCCCGCAACCACACTGGTCTTCAGTTTCAGAGAAAAGCTGTTTTAAATGCAAAAGCTCTGATTTCTGTTCCAGTGCTGATTGTTTCCTTTGAAAGTGTTCCTCCCCACACCCACCCTCATCCTCCTTCCAGATGTTCATGAAGCAAACACCGAGTGGTTTGGATAAATGGATGCATACAGTTGTAAGAGCAAACTGACTTCTGTTTGCTAAGAATTTTTCTAGTCGCATTTGCTGATAACAGACCAGAAAATCTTCCCTCTGCACCATTCACAGTTCCCTAGCTAGTGATTTTCTATACTTTTTGTTTTGTTTTTATGGCCAGGATGCAGAAGACTTTCATGGTGATCATTAGGAATAGATTCTAATAGGAAGCCATGGTCATTATTATATCAGTGCATTAGTGAAGGCTGCCTCTGCACGATCTGAACAATGTATTGGAAGTGATGCTGTGAAAAAGATGCACAATCTACATGTATAACAGCAACATATAGGACCAACATGTGAAGGGAAGGAACTTCTGCCACCTGTACAGGCAGAACTGACCCTTTCTTCCAGAACAGCCACATGGAAAGCTGTGCAGCCTGAGTCCCACTTCCATTTTTTTTATTTCTTCCTTCTATGTCTTCACATTCTCCTGACTTGGAAATCAGCCAGCCATTAGGATAAGCATACACTCCTGGTTTGCAACCAGCTGCACATTGCACTAAGGAACATGGTAGACTGTGAAGGCATAGGGCATCTGACCACCCCACCTTCTTCTCCTTTAAAAAAACTCAAAAACCCACAGAAAAAAAACCAAATCAAACCAAAACAAAAAAGCCAGCACAACAAAAACCAACCAACAAAAAAAGTCCCCAAACCAAACCCCACAACAAACAACAAAACCCAAAACCAAACCAACCTCAGAAGAAAACTCTAGCATGCACATGCACACTGTCAAGCATAATGTATTCCTCTCAAGAACCAGTATACAGGCTCTCACACCTCTGATTATTCCCTAATAGCTACAGACAGCAGTGAATTTACAGAAAGCCCCATAATATGCTTTCCTTAAAAAAAAGTCAAGCAAACAAAACAGAAAAAAAAAAAACCCAAACCAACCAAACCACTGCATCAGGCAAAACTATTTCTTCAAAAACCTTTTCTAAATTCTTTTTCTTTTCAGTGGATGGAAGGAAGCAGGATCTGTCCTAATTAGCTCAGGTTCAAGACTAGAAATGGAGCCGCTGCTGTTCATCTGTGCCCCAGACAGTACATTCTGCAAAAGGCGGCATCAGAGAAATTGTTGCAATTAGTTTATAACTGCCTGGTGTGCTCTGTCCATACTGAGCTGGATTAATCAATCATTAGCAACCTTAACACTGAGACTGAAAATCCACTAGCACAATAAACACTAAACAGATGGCAAGTCCTTGACACTACAAGGACAATCCAAACCAAGCTCCAACAGCTCCTTCCTTCCAGGCAGGCGTACTCCAAGGGTCCCTGTTGGCAAAGGGAGTGCATGCTGCAGGAGGAACTAGCAGTATCTGCAGTAAGGGGGTGCCCCCAGTTCCGTGCACAACTGAGTTTTCCAGGACGTATGTCTGAATGCTGATTGCCTCCTCCTGAGGGAAGCAGAGCCATGGCTGCAGGGAGCAGGCTTGGCAGGCGAGATAAGGACAGTCAATCCTCACTGCTTAAATCTTGTTACTGCTTGACCACCAGCGGGACCTGCCTTGAGGGCTGAGGGGGGCTGCTGGGCTTTGCTAGAAGTTATCAAGGTAAAAATGCCTTTTCCAAGGGGAAGACTATCTGGAAGTACACAGCCAAATACATAGATAACTTTGGTATTGTTACCAGTAATAGGGGACCTACCAATTATTTTACAGTCAGTGGAATTGTTGTTCAACCTTCCCTGGCCAGAGGTAATTCTGCAGTGGAAATGCATTTGTCAGAACAGAATCCTTCCCTCAGGTACCAGATATACCAGCAAAACAATGATCAACTACCCTAAGAGGCATTTTCTCAAACTTGTCCTATCTAAAATCTCTTACGGTCACTTTCAGGCATCTAAAAAAAGGTTGTAATTTTTCATGGAAGACATTTTCAAAATGATAGGGCCATGACTTTAGGCAAGAACAGGTACATGCAACCCCTCCACTAAATAAGACCTTTGGGGTATCCTAGATAACAGGCTTTGGGTTGTTTGTTTTTAGGCCTCCTGCTTAAAATAACCACTTAAAAAAGCTTAATGATGTGGTTCGATTTTGTTAAAAACCCGAGGAAATCGGAATCAGAAGACCAAAGTCCTGCCCTCAGTATGGAGAAAAGAAACAAAGAACAAACATTTGAGAGGTGTTGGTGAGGTCTGTCCATACCCCATTGCACACGAAGGGGAATGTGGGAAGATGGGCGCGTATTGAATCTTCTCTGCCTCTCCCAGTACCAGACGAGGTGAGGGTGCTCACGGCTGGGGGCTGTTGCAGGTTCTACACTCAGGTTGTGGTTTTATTGTGAGGCACCAACCCATATTTAATGCACATCTGGAGTGCATTAAAAGCTTACATGGCCTCAAAAAAAAAAAAAAAAAAAGCTAGACAAGACCAAGGAAGAAAAATGCATTAAGGGCTGTTAAATACATAGAAAGTACCTTTGACTCAGTAAGTCCTTGAGTTGGGGCTCTGAGGGAATATCATGTACCAAACCTTTCCCTTCCCTAAGCACCCACCTTCAGCTCCTTTGAGACAGAATACTGTACCAGATAAACCTTGATTTGGCACAGCCATGCACATGTAATGTAGAGAGGAGAAAAAACTCCTACAAATCCTTTTTGTAATTCAATTACTGTATCATTTTGCAAGCATCAGAAAGTTTAAAGAGTTGCTTCTGGTCTTTTAACATAAAATTCACATTCAGTTCTAAATTCCTTGGAGTTTTAGACATACAAAGTTTGTTTTGGTTTCTTTGTTAACACATGCAGAAGAATGTTTAATTTAAAATATTCTACAGATAGAGACAAATAAAACACAAGTATGCCACCCTTGAGCCAGGATTGTTTACATTTGTATAACTATGATAGTTTTAGTCAGAGATGAGAGATGGTAACAGAGAAATCAAAATGGGACAGCCCTTACTGCAGTAGACAGAAATGGAGCTACATGGTGTTTAGTCCCTGATGAACCAAGGGCAGTTGATGATACAATTACTCATTTCCAAAAGAAAAAGTCCAGGAAAAACATTACAAGATTTTTGCAGGATACAGTATGAAATCCATATTATAAGAATATGTAAAACTATCAATTTTGTTTCTTGATATAGCTGGTCCTTTTCCTAGTTTTATATTTTTTCTTGAATTCTTTTATTCAGTAGTTATAGAGTATACTTTTGTGCTTAAAAAATGGAGGGAGACATATACCCCTTTGAGCATATAAACCAAAGCCCACATCTTCCAACCATTTATAAACCAAGTATTAGAGACTCAATTATCACAGCTGAAAGCTATGCACATTATTTCATTTGAGTCAGAGTTTACAAGAGGCCAGACAGTCTTTTGTTAATTTAATTTCTCTAAAGCAGGTTCTACTAGGCTTTATACATTTCTCAAGTCTTGAAAATTACACAGGAACTTAAATCTACACTGATTTTGCTACCCTACTCCCAGAGGCTACACCTACTCACAGGTCTATGTTTGTGCTAGAGCTATCTCATTTAATTTCATACTTTTTTTTTCTATCAGTTGGCATCTAGACTCATCCCACTTCTATTTTTATTTCTCTTCTCCTCCACCATGTTACTAGTGAGCTGAGGGGGCTAACATCTTTCATAGATCAAGAAGAAAAACACTGCAGTTGAGGCAGAGGTAAACCAAGTTTCACTGCTGCTCTCATCCACGTGTTTCAGTCACTTGTCAGAGCAGCTGGACATGGAGTAAAATCCCATGGCCCTGCCCTCACCACTGACCTGGATCAGAGGGGCAGTAGCTTTTCCCAGCACCAGTCACCAGTTTACTAGAAAGCAGAAACATTCCTGAGTTTATATTCCTTAGAGCTGCGGAGTAATAACAGGATGGAAAAGGTTTGAGGCAACATTCATCCTGGCTGGACTTGATCCGCTGACCTATATGTGAAGAGCTCTGTGTATCCCATTACCATTTCTTGGAGTCATCCTGACCCTTTGTTCCCCACCTTTATTAAAAGACCTGAAGATTAACGCAGGGAACAAATGGCAAAGAAATAAATCTTCGTCTGTGTTACATCTCAAGGGTGATGTCTCACAAGTGTAATTGTGTGGAAAAGGTGTTTTGTTATGGGGTTTTTTGTTGGTTTCTTTTGGATTTGTTGTTTCTTTAACACACAACAAAAATCACTATAGAATCTGCTAGTGTTTATACATGTCTAGCTTGAGTCTTCTATAATTTTGAAACAATTGTAGGTAAAGTTATTGCTCAGAATTTAAGTTTTATAACATTAAATGGCTTTATTATCTTTCCAATTTCAAAGCAGACGAGTAACTCAGTTCCTGCAGGAACACAACATAATTAGTCATCTGCAGACATTACAGAATGATTTTTTTTTTTCCTAACAGAATTAAAATCTCCCCATTATCTTTAAAATGCTTTGTAGCTTATCTTGCTTTTAAATTTAAAGAGGGGGAATGTATGACAAATTAGAATTAAATGCGTCTTATTTACTCGGCTTTCTAGCTTGGTCAAATTTGACTATTGTTTCAAGTAAGAAATCATTCCTTTTATTTTTACCATCATTAAGGCTGTTGTTTGCTCAAGATTCTCTTCCTTTATTTTTAGGTGTTTGGGTGATCTTGCTAAATGGAAAGACAGGAATACATTGCTTGTATTTTGTCCTAGACAAATCTATGCTGACTCAGATAATTTGTAGTCTTAAAAAACATTTTTTTTCCTTCCCATTTTTATTTGGAAGCTGATTTTTCTTCTCATACAAGAATTCCATACATTCAAAACAGTACGCAATGAAAAATATCCTGAAATTACTGCTGACCCACTCTTGCCCCACTGGTTAATTTTCTGCAGCCTTAGATATTGGCACCTGCAGCATCCCATTTGTAAATAACTACTCACTTTGCAGCTTATTCTTTCACTACTATAATCCAGAATTTATGCTTAAATAAGCATACACACATCCCCAAAGTATTTAGGAAAGTTATCCAGACTTGTTAATCAGTAAAGAGCATCTAAAAATCTGCAAGTGATGAGAGGAAAAAAAATACAGAATTAAAAAAAAATTAATCACAAAATAAGTTCTTTTAAAAGCATGATCCATACCTGCATATATTGGCAAAAACATCCTTGTTTGCTGTCTCTTTATGCTGCTAACACATACTCATTTAGTGTCTCCCCTTTTCATTTGGGAGCTCTCTCTTTGAACAGCCCCTAAAAGATTTCAAGCAGTTTGGGAGTCAGCCCTGAGGGACTTGGGAGGAAGGCACAATAACCCTCTTAAATATAAGTAACACAAGTAAATAATTTTCTCCCCTGCTTCCAATTCCACAACCTTAGAGAGAGCTGAGAAACAGTTGAGCAACAGTTAACTCTACAAATAGCCTTACCAATTTTCAGCGAAGGGTCTTTGACAGGTTTTCCTACCATCTCCTGCCTCCCCCCCAAGACCTAGGAAATAAATTTTTAGAGGGTAAGCATTCACAGAAAGAATTGATAAAATTTGAAGCAACAGCATATGAAATTTGAATAAATTTTTCAAAAAGTGTAAATATCTCTATGTCATTCAAATAATGGTATTTTATTTAATGAGCTAATCACAATTATTGCTCAATAAAAGCTATAGAGACTCTACACCTTATACAGTTTAGGATAAAACCAAAAAATCTCGAAGAATATCAGTAAATATCAAAACCATTTTAAGAAAAACACATGGTCCATGACTCTAATATTGAATGGAATTGCCAGTGCACCAAATTTTTATCCTACTCCACCACTAACCTGCTTCATGTCTCTGACCAGCAATAACAATAGTTTTACTTTTGTCTTCTATTTTCTCCCTTTCCCTTGTTAACTTTAGTCTCTTAAAGATGTAGAATATTACAGTGGAGACAGTGCTCTCCAACTGTTCTCGGTGATGCCCCTCCAAAGTGATAAAGGAGAGGCCTGAAATACACGTTTGTTATCCCTGGACTACAACAAATCAAAGCTTCTAGTGAAGATAGTTCCAGAACTCAGAAAACTCAAGTTATACAAAACATTTGTCTATCACAGCTCATCAGAGATACTGCATCTACATCAGAGCTCTACTTTCAGTGTGGCTTTCTACAAAACCATGAAACAAAGTCTTCATCCTTATCTTTTACACACTCCTTCTAAGAGACCACATAAAATGCGAGATGAAGACCACAGCTGAGCCCTGTCCTCCTCTGACACAGGGAGACTCCTTACAAATCAGGATACAACTGATCTAGGCTGAGGTCAGAGCTGTCTCAACATGCTGGTCCAAGACTGCACCGTAAATCACTCTCCCCTCAAGGAGTTCAGGGTGTTGTTGCATACACAACTACATGTGTGCTTTGACGAGCAAACCACCCCTCTAAGCTCAAGAGGACAGGTCAAAAACAGGACCAAAACCCCCATCAAAAAGAAACACATGAAAAAATGTGATGCATTCACATTTCTTGGTGCTCTGGAAGGCAACAGCTAACTCTATAAGAAAGCCTTAGTTGGAACCAGTAGTGTCTGCTCTTATAGGAACAATGATGACAACAATATGATCTTCCCAGTGAAAATATTGAGAATGCTGGAGGGTCCATTTCTCAAGAAAGCTATTTGTTTTGAATTATTCACTTAGTTCCTCAGTTTATTAATTACAAGAATCTGGCTATTACATCCAGGCTGTGATCTTTCAAACTATGTTTAATTGTTGTTACAAAAGACGCAATTCTTTCTCTCATTTTGAAACTGAGACAGAAATCGTTGCAAGAAAAATAATTAAAAGAAACTAGGAAAAAAAAAAACTCCAAAATCCAATAGAACAACCCACAAAACAACAAACATCACTAAAACTCTATAGCTCTGAGAACAGACAGAAAATTAACATGGCCTAATAAAATTCATGGTGGGGTTGTTGCTGTTATTATCTAGAAGACAATAAACATATTGACTAGTGCTCCTTCACAGAGAATCCTTCAACTGTCAGCATTCCCATAAGCCTCTGGCTATAAATAAATAAATAAATAAGTTTTGATTTATCTGTGTTATAAATACACACCTCTCACATATGAGCAATTTATAGACACAAGAAAAGCACAATGGGCAGAGAGTAGGGCATGGCACAGACCTGGCTCCATTCCAGTCCCCTCAGACCAAGGACAAATCACTGGCATTCAAGTCCCATTCATTCATTGCCACCTTCAAAGGAAGCCACTACAAACACCACACTCAGCACCATGACCTTTCCCGGCCTGTTTCCACCACGTAGAAAATGGTACTTTATTCATTCTTTGTAAAAGCACATGCAGGTTTCTACCTGCAACTTTCAAAGTGACACTCCATATACAGCCTTTTTCTGTTGTACACTCCGCTTTTCAGATCCTCTTACAGAAACCCAAAATAGTTTGTCAGATCTGTATGTAAACCCTGTTTCTCTGTAAGACCTCAAAGAGAATTTCTATTCATTCTATATGCATGTATCTGCCCTCTACGGGATACTGCCAGCTCAGCTAGGGTACCTTCACCATCTAATCCATGCACATCAAAGCATCTTAGGAGCCCCAGAATGAATAACTACAGGCTTTCATGCCATAATTTATACACATACCTAATGTGGTGAGCCAAAAACATCTGCAGTCCTGAGAAGCAACTCAAGTTTCAGAACTGAGCCCTGAAGTTTCAGCCTAGTTCACGAGGCTTCACCACAATTAACTCAACTCCCCGCTGCCTCCACTGCCCCACAGGACACAAGGTGGTATTAGTGATCCTGTCACAGAGCAGTGTCACAGCAGTGCCATTGGCTGTGATGCTTCCAGACATCTAGTAGTCATCCAGTCACAGGGCATTCACACCAACACGGTGCATGGCACCATTTGGGCTGTATTCTAACACTACACAGGAGGTCTTTGTTAAATCTGCACCTGTCAGCATCCAGAAAATGCCAACATTTCCAACACGTGAGCATCCCCAGTGCCCCACTAAGTTCATATCTACAGATTGAATTACAGTGTTACCTTGAAAATTTTTAACTTTGAAAATATTCTGATCTTTAATAAAAGAAATCAAAGCTAGGTTGCAGAAAGAAACATTGTACTAGTTTGGGGGCCTTCGGTTTGGTTGTTTTCCCTCAAAGATTCCACCTTGCTCCTTACATAGATAATATCTGCCAATTCAACAGACCATAATCTTTTCCTAATTTAAATTCACCCATAAGCCATCCCTTGTATACAACCCGGCAGAAGTGAGGTTTACCCCAATAACTGAAATCTAAAAAAGTTAGAATTGGATGCAAGTCAATTTAGAAATGCTGAAAGACATACTGTTGTATCACTGTATTACAGTAAATGTAGCCCTTCCACTTGTCCCCCCTCAAGTAAATTCTTGGGATCACATGAACCAAGATGTTTATTTACATGCCAAGCTCTCAGAGGCAGACCCATCTTCTGTTTGTGGCTATGAAGTTTCTAGTGTGCTTTTGGGCATAGTAAAGATAGAGTCCAAAAGAGCTTTGTGTAAATAATCTGAATCAAATTTTTGCTTTTTGTTTAAGCACCAGCATAACTCATCAGATCCTTAAAATGTTTCAGTAGGATGGGCACACAGTCCACCAGATGCCCACTGTGATTCTTGATTTGAAGTGTCAAAATGGTAACATTTGTTTGCACAGTTTTTTTGTAAATACTTCAAGGCCTTTAATCTGTAGTTTATTCTGGTGCTTTAGTAGAAAGAGTTTTCCTTTGGAAATCTGTATTCAAAGGAACCTGAAAACCAGGTGCTTGGCACATAGACAAAGATATTTAACATTTAGTGGGACTATCTGGAGGGGATCTGTAAAGTAGCTGGGATAACAGGACACTTAGGTGGTAATATTATATACATAATTTTGCTTTTCAGATGGAATCTTTGCATGCATTTAAGCAAAGCCATCAAACATAATTTTTTTTTTTTTCAAGAAGGCAATCTTAGTCAAAGTCTTGATATCCTCAGGCAGAAGAATGTAAAGCCGAACCAAGCTGTATCTCACTTTATTGCTCACCTACCTCATGGAAACTGCAGTTGAAGGGCCTTTTGGGCTCCTTTCAGCATCTCAGGATGGGCTACAGTTTGACAACAACCAGAACTTCTATTTTCAGACAGGTCACAAGTCTTACAGGTTCCACCTGTACCCTGCTTCAAGGAAATGTGAGTAGAAGGCTCTTGAACTACAAGTCCCATAAAGCACCTTTAACTGGGACAGTTATATCTAATCCTGCTTCTACCTCCAAGGAAACAAAAGCAAAAAACCTCCTTCCTGGAGGCTATGTGAAAAGTGCTATTCTCTAGTTCTTCCCTCCCTATCCCAGAAAGGAAATGATTGCCAATAAGCCTGCATTTCACAAAATGGGAATTGTTGTTGTCTGTAACTCATAGCTAGTGATTAGTAGGTTTAATTTTAAAGATAATATCAAAGAAAACTGCCCTATGTGAGGACTTTGCTGTTGGAAATATTGAGCTTCGAAGAAGTCCTCTTTTAAATCAGTGAAACTCTGTGAAAGGACTTCCTCAGCTGCTAGAGGGAAGATGTTAAGAGGAAATTTTCAGTTTGACTCACATCTATGTGAACAAGTAGAGGTGTCCCAATGCATTTTGACATTACATAAGGTGTAAAAACGACAAGCCGAAGAACCAGCTAGCTGGTTTTCCCTCAAAAACTCATCCTCCGTGATTCAAGTATTTACCAACACTTCATTTACACTCTACCATCCAACTAGTTCTGTGCACCATGCAGTATAAATCAGACTTGGAGAATACTGCAGAGAGGCAATATATCATCTTTATACCTGTTGACATGGCAAGCTTTGATCTTTAGGTCTGCCTTGGGCTAGGATCAAAAAGAAGAGCGTAAAGCCAGGACCTCTAGTTTCACTGGACTCTTTTGATTCAAGTTATAGGGATACACTCATCCATTATATTAGTCACATATTTCCATCTGTCTGCAGTGCCAATTGGACAGAAATGAGAAAAAAATTATTTCATTTTTCTCCAAGTATGATTAAAACCCCTCACTGGAAAAAATCCTTAGAATGAAAATCAAACATAAGATAAAAATCAAACATAAGATAAAAACCAACAAGAGCTTAGGATGGATTGCAGCAGGAAAAAAAAAGTAGAATGTGCTCTTCAGGTAAAGTGCTGACCAACTACTCAATATTTCAAGTACACACTCTCTGTATAATAGTGACTCGAGTTCTTCAACAACCAAAATCCCCGCGGCCATCTGCCTGCCGCTTTTGGTGTTACAAAATGTCCATGCATACACAGCTTTTCAGACTCCCTGTGAGCAACTCATGCCAAGCCTTTGAGACTCAGGCTACAATATCTAGTTAAAGTGACATCTACACTTATGGTTCTGGTTCTTTTCAAAGGGATTCCAAAGTCCTTTCATTCCCTGATGTCACATCATTTTACAGAATCCTTGCCGTAAATTTGTTCAGATGGTCAGATAAAATTTCCCCATTCAGCAAAGGGTCTTACACCAGCACCTTTCCAGCAGATATTTCACAGTACAGGGGTGGAAGACAAAATGGAAAGAATGTAGACAATGAGACTTAACTGAAGCCCACCTGCCACAGAAACAACTGTGTTCTTGGATGCCACATGTTTAAGTTGTAAAACCTCTCCCAATGCCCACGCAGACATGTTTACTAGGAAAACAAAGAAACAAGCAAAGAAAGAACAACAAAAGCCCTCAGTACTTTAGGGCTGATTTCCATGGATTTTAGTTGATTCAAGAGTACTACTTTCATTATAATTTTTGACTGCAATTTCTGCTTCCAAATCCCTTAGGCCCATTTTCCAACTCCGTTGAATTATTGTGGTGGTATATTCTTTCACCAAACAACATCTATATATACAGGCTGCAATATCCAACAACTGATGAAGTGTTTGCAAACTTAATCCCCATTTTCTTAAAATAAGGCATTGCTATGACAACCTTCAACTACAACATCACAGCTCCAGCAAAGCAAGCTGCAGAAAACACTATTCATTATCTACACATTACTTTCCTCTATATTTTGCAATCAAGACCTTTTCCTGTCTTACTTCTTTTGAATACCTGTGGATACAATTCAGCTGCTGTTTTAATTTTCAGACATCTAATGCATCGTAGCCCTTACGTTCCTGACAGAAGAAACACCTATCATCTCTAGCCTGGGATCTTCGAGTGCTCTTCTGGACAAATAACCACAAACAAACAAACGATTTCCGATTTCTGCAGCCTCATTCATTTATAACTCCATTCAGGTTTTCCAGCAGCCCTGTTGACCCTTGGCTTGAATGGAGATTTCTTGTACACTTTTCTTTTTATATTCCACATATTTAACCTGGTTTCTCATGTGTCATTTACTACCTTTTTTCCGCTGGAGTTTCTATATTTCATTAAAGTTTTCCTGACATATCTTTTTATTAACTTTCTCCTTCAATATCTTACACTTCAAATAAACTGTCTTATTTATACTTCAAATACATTTCCTTTGGTTGTTTTTATCAGTTAATTAAAAAAAGACAAACCCTTCATCTCAGTGTGTTTTTCCCACCATTTTCACTAGTCTCTCATAGAGTGGATCAGAGTACAGACAGAACTTGTTTAGTTGAAAAAGTATCCCTTTGAAAGCAGAAGCCCACAGCCAAGTTGAAAGGACTTTGGAGAACAAAATTCATTTTGAGGCCCCTTAAAGACAACAAGTTAACATTTAACATTTTTAAAGTGGAAGACTACACAGTGAACATTAAAAATGTCCAGAAAGGATCTCAGAAATGAGGAAATTAATGTCCTGAGGAATCCAGGTTGCCAACTTAACAGAAGACATTTCTGCTTGATGATTAGCTGTTAACAACTTAAAGACAACTATAAAAACAAAACATGTACACACAACCACAGTCTTCTAAAATATATGACAAAAAAGTGTTTATTTTGTGCTATTTAAAGCCTGCTTGATGGGTAAAATGGACTATGTGCTAGATGTTCAGTCTCTAGTCCCCAGCTCCAGTGCTCTGCCCCCTCCCTGTAGCAGTTTCTGTAGCAAACACAATGGCAAATTAACACGGTGTTTTATTGCACTGTGTGGAGATCTGCTGGCTGAACATTAGAGCTGAAAACCCACCCACACAGGTTTCATGAAGGACATCAAACAGCCATTAAGGAGAAAGAGAAGGCTCACTTCATATTAAGATTTCCTGAACTACAGTAAGCAAGATCTAATGATTCTACTCCATGTTAGCCAATTCCCCCACATCATCTAGTCCCCCTTAGTAGCAGTTTTAGAAATATATCCAGTTCATAGTATTTTATTAGCCTATATAAAACATGGGATTCATCTGTTTCAAATATCCCCTTACTGTTAGTCTTAAACCAAATATTTTATTAATATTTTAAGCTTAGATTCTTACTATTTTGCAAGGAAATAATGTATTTAAATTGTTTTATGCCCCGAGCAATACCAGTACATAACTTTTATGAGCAACTTGCATTCCTAATTATACTCTTTCCATTCTTGCTCCACAAATAGTGTTATTTATACTTCAGTACTGGTCCCCTAGTCAATGTACCCCAGGTATCCCAGGCCACAGAAAATAAGTCTGTTAGAGCCACTCATTGAGAGTCTTGCTTTTTATCTAAGCTGAATGTGGTTTTGTTTTTTTTTTCATTGAAGGGGCTCTATGACAGTATAAAACAAATTTAAAAAAATAAGAAAAAAGGAAGAAAAAAGACCACCTACAACAAAAGAGCTTTGATTTCCTCTTCTGAAGCACTATCAATGACTCCAGGCAGGGTCCAGAAGAACTTGCATCCAACCGAGTCCTCATATACAGACCAGACCAATTCTTCAACATCTGACATGTCACTTTCATAAGTATAAAAAGTTATGTAGTTAAGTATAAGTAAAAGTTATTAGTTAAGTATAAACAGAATTTCATGCCAGTCCACCACCAGCCTTTTATAAGCCGGACTGCTTTTGTTTTGGCCAACAGATTGAATATCCCAAAGAGTGTGCATCAGAGCTTGTGCTGTTGGCACTTCTTGGGACTTCCCAAGAAACATCTGTTGTGATTTTCTTCTGATTTACAAAACCCCACACTTTATTATTACCTATTATTTAAACAAATCCTTGAAATCTACTTTGTTGGATCCTTCAACAAATCCAGACTGTACATGGTTTGAGCTGTCTTCTCCCTCCAGACCTTATCCAATCTCTTCTTTCAGACTTTGCTATATTATATGCAAAAGGTGTCTGTAAGTTTCAAAGGAATATAAAAGATGGGGCAGCAAGGAAAACTTTTAAGAATGGAGTATGTTATTTGTGTGTGTGAGTTCCCACTTATCTGCACAGATCTGTCTGTCTCCACTAGACTTGTTTGCTTTCTATGTCATATGACAATAGAGGGCAGAAGAAAACATTATGCCCCACTAAAATTTTAACCTTTGTCTTTTGGGCTGGAGATCCCAGTGACATAGTGACAGGTTTGACAATGAAGTTTGAACCCACACTGCTTCTTGGAGCTGTTGGTAAGTTCCTGTGCAGTACATTAAAGCATCGTCAGCCTGTTGTAATGCCAGCTTTAATTCAAGCAGAGTTTTAGAGAGATGGTAAAGTGCATGAGACTCCAGTCAAGAGAAAAGCAGAAAAAAAATATACCATTTGCTTACCTACACAAAAGTGCATAGTAAAGACATGATGAATATACCTATCGTAGCCAGAAACACTTAGAATTCTATTACATTAATATGTCTGGACATTCATTTACTGCATGCAGTTTTTACAGAATATATATTCTCATAGCATTTTCAGTTCCTTATTTAATCAAGAAAAAAAAGGAGAAAGGGGTGGTTATAGCAAGAAAAAAGGAAATAATTTCTATATGGTATTCAATCTACAGAGGTGGGAAGAAGTAAATCATTGTTTTCTTTCTGGCAGAATGTTTTATTACAGGACAAAAATTCAATACAAACATCAAGTTATCTCACTGAAATGGGTCAACACCATCCATGAGAACTGCTAAATCAGAAAGAAGAGATGGTAGGAGAGTGTAAAAGCAGATTAAAGCAGAGACTCAATTTGAGTTAAATAATAGTTTTCTTACCTGGACAGGATCTGAAGCATAACCGCACTATATGATGACATCTTACTGCATTGAGATGATAAACCAGTACACTGCACTTCTTGGAGGAAAGAGAGTCACATGCTGATATGCCTGCCTCACTTATGGTTACCTACAGTATAGAAAGTGGCCTCTCAAAACTACAACTGGGTTTCAATGAAGAGAACTTCAGAACAAGCAACAAGAAATTCCAGGTTTCTACCTAAAGTTTCATCCTTCTAACCAACTGTTAACTCTTGTCTCCTTCACAAAAGCAATTAGGACTGACATGCTTGTAAAAACTTGCATTAGCATAAAATTTTAACTGGAATGAACCAGCTCAATATATTTCTGGCACATAGGAATGCTGACACAGAAAGAGATATCGATACAGGCCACTCTTATTTCTCAGACCACTCTTATTCCTCAGACTTCAGTGAAAAGCATGAAATTCAGAGTGACTTTTAATACATAACTAGTAAAAAGTGAAGCATTTTTGTTCAGTGTTGTCTGTAGTCGAGTTTGGGCTTCACACATCCAGAGAGAATTGTTCAGCTGGTAACAGCCCTCCCTGGAAGACAGCGTGACATCTCAGAAAAGTACTAAGCCAGATTCATGAGCTTTGAATAAGACTTTAGAAGCAGTGACTTCAGTAGAACAACACATACACTGAAAATTTACATATGTTAATTACTCTGTGAACTGGAGACACAGTATTATCCAATATGCTGTTTTATAAATCAACCTTCCAAAATACTAAGCATTACCAATGTACTCAGACTTTGTCCTGCTGTTTCCACTACAGAGGCTAACTCCATTAATCAGAAGTTTCAGCTTGATGCATTCCTTGCTCAAACTGTACTTCCAACCAAGTAAATAACAGTGGTCTGTGGGACAAAACTTCATAATATAAAAGTACAGCATGTGCTGCAGTTAAAACTCTATTGGTGGTGTTTGGCCATGTACACTTTTGTTTCTTTCACCTGATACATCCCTGATACCCACCTGAATGGACAATGTTTATTCAAGTAGGGTTTGCTAGGGAAAAATATGTTCCTGAATATGCAAAGTGTGCTCTTTTACTGCTGGGGCCTTTATTAAACTACCTGAATATTAGTGGCCCGAAATTGCTATGATTAAGGTTTAATGAACTACTGATTAGCACTAATGAACACAACGGAACACACATTTTATTAAATGATTTGTCTCTTTTGAAACGAAAGTAATGTTAAGCCCATTAATAAAAATTATTTGGGTCATTTCTGAGCACTGTTGCACTCCTTGGAAGCCAGCCAATGTGCTGTCTGAATAGTGCTTCAGCAGGTTTTACACAGCAATAGTTAGGGTTCACAGGCTGTGTTTTCTAGGCTTAGTAAGGTCAGAGGAAAAAAATTAAAGAAGTTTCTAGGAGCGCCATTTGACAGGAGAGATACATCCTTATGATCTGTCAGGATCTAAAATGATACAGCATACAAGAAATGGGAGGACTTTGTCCCTATTTCTATGCAAAAAATAGGTGCAAGTGGGAGAAAGATGGCATGCACAAAAAAAAACCAAACCCAAACAAACGAAAAAAAACACCCTAAAAAATCCCCCAATAAAAAAAACCAAACAAAACAAAAAAACCCAAACCCTCAAAACAAAAAAAGTCCCCTTACACCCCAAACACAAGCAAACGTGGTTAGAAAGATATTCTTTCATATCCTTGCATAATTTCTTCGTCATTTTTAAGCTAAAAGCATTTTGGAAGCTGCATCTGTCCATCTGCCACAATGGACTGCATTAGTTTACATACAGTGCAAAGGCATAAAGACTTTACAGAAAGACTGAGGAAGTCTTGATGAGCAACTGTTTCCCTTACGCGAGGGTAAGATGCAGTTAATTCTCTTGCAGTACAGTGTCATACAACATTCACAAATACTCTTGGATCTGTCATGACAAGTGATGAGAACATCACTTTGGCTTGTATTTTAGGGCCCTATGTTCCACATATCCAAAGTGACAGGTTGGGTTATTAAGATATCATTCCAATTAACAAGGAAGATTCCTACCAAATAGTTGCCCCCCTTCCTACATTGTCAGTTGCCCCCAGGAGGAGTTCTTACTGATTACTCAATCAGCTATGAAGGAGGAAGGATTGACAAGAACACAGCCCAGGGCAGTGTTCTTCAGAGACTGCATTATCTGCTACCAGGTAACATAAATAGACACTGCACCTCTGAGCACTGCAAAATTTAATCATTTTCTATTACCATAAACATTAATGTTTGCCATTCCAGCCACACAGCAACACTGAAGTAAAAGCAGTACATTTCTCCATGAGTCCCCTATCTCCAATATGCATTACATCTAAGGCCCTGATGATGCTGAGGAACCTGAAGAAAAATGAATAACATACTGAAGAGTTCCTGACATAGTAAAGAAAAAAACATAATGGAAAAAAAAAATCAACAGACATCTGTTGACTAAATGGAGTTTTGTATAGCGCAGGTTCATTATAGTCTTGAAATCATTTATCCCTTTGTTAAATCAAGTCTTACTACCACCAGAAGAAAACCCAACAACATACCCAGGGATTCAGAGTATTAGAATATAAACTCTTTGTATGCAAACAGCCAGACCAGTATCACTCACATATTAGCTGCAATGAGTAATGTAGAAAACCACTGGCACAAATAGAAAGGCTAATGAGACCTTTACAACATGATTTTCATGTAATTAGGTGCAATGGGCTAAATTCTGCTTCAAATTATTCTAAACTGAAACTGGAAGAATCTGTATGCATTTCAATAGATCTACTCTGCATCAAGAAGAGAGAAGCTGTGGGCAGAATTTGATATTTACCTATTATAAACCTGATTATACCTAATATAAACCTATTGCCGATAATGCCAGCTAAGCAAAACAGCTAATTTTCTCTACCATGTAATTAATTGAATAAATCCACAAAGTCTCAAAAGAGATTCCTTCTTAGAAACTTTGACACATTTAATGTAGTAGGAAGAGACTGAGCGCACAGAAGTGGAAGAGTGAGCAATTGCAACAGGCCTAACCCAAAGGCTTGGGAAGGCACAGGGAATCTCCCCAAGGGTTTCAGTCCTTGGACTAGTTCTACTGATGAAGGGTGGATGTCAGTGGTCACCTTTTCTACCACACAGATAAACATAAAAGGAAGAGATTCTCCCCTTTTCTACTGTTTATGGGGCTGAAGATGCAAAGGCAGGCTGTGCAGAGAGTTTCCCTTTGGATGAAATAAAGGAAGACCACCCAAGACATCTGCAAAAGAACCACTGAAGTGTGGAGGCAGCTGCACCAGGAGCTGGAAAGGCCTTTCAACTGCTGGCAAAGAACTTTGCTACCACTTTTAAGAGGTTTACTACAGGGTTTAGTGTGTGCCAGTGATGAAGGTGGTACTTCAAAGAGCACAATCTCCCTACAGAAGCTCCTGTGCTCTCCTGAATGTCACATCTTCATTAATGGCTCCTCTGTTTCCAAGAACAGTTTGTCCTCAATGAGCACAAAGTTTCTTCGGTACCAATGTGCAACAATTTATTTTCTTTACCATCACACCTGCTTTAAGTAGATAATCTTCCTAGTTGATAACAGAGAAAACACTCACTTTCCTTTGTGGAATAAGACATCATTACTTTAAAGAGTACTAAAACAAGTTCAAACCTTGGTTACAGAATCCAGCTTTAATAAAAAAGAAGAAAATGAATACACACTTTCAACTTGCAGAAGTATAACCCAGGGTAGAATATTGGGGGAGTGGAGGGAGGGGGAAGTAGTGTTTTGATAAATTACGGACTTCAACAAAACTACTAGGACTAAAAATCATACAGAATACCTAAATTAAGAAGTGAGATGCTGTGAAATTTAGCCTGAGAAAATTAACCAAGTTGTCACACAAAGGTATGTCATGCAAGCATTATCTATGGAAAAAAAATCCATAGTATATACATACTGCGGACAAAGAGTAGCAGTGGTTCTAGGAAACAGACAATATAAAACACCAGCATGATGCAAGCATTTACTGTGTAAGAAATCAGACTTTCTCAAGCATTAAACAACCACGAGCTGGTTGTCTCTTACCCTCTGTGAGAAAGTTTCTCTATAAAATATACTTAAAGTCTGGTACTGTGTACTGCCAGTGCTTCTGATGGGCTCCTGCTTTGATGCACGTCGAAAATTGTTCCTAAGACTATGGTCATATTTAAGTTATGTATATATACGTATATAAAATATAATCCAAAACTAAGAAAAATCTGTAATAACACTAAACTCTTCTCATCCTTGTCCCTGAGAAAGCTATATTGAAATACAAAATATCCACTTTCAGTGCTTATAACTCAGAAGGGAGTGGCAGGATTTATGTACATGAAACCACTGCTTTTATTAGCAACTGGCCTAATCATATTTCTTTTTAATAAAGCATCAAAGTGGCTTCCTATAGGCTTTAAGAGATGCACATAATTTGATAGGAACAGCAAGTCTATATTTCTCTGAAATGAAAAATTTAAAATTACTGTTTAGAAAATACTCCCTTGGATGTGTAATAAGTATTAAGAATCCGCAAATCTCTTTCTATTTAATCACAAGTAAATTAGAGGTTGTTTTATACATTAGGAATCTGCTTCATTTTTAGGAAAGATTTCTTAGGGGTTGGTAAACAGCAGAGACAAACTCAAGGTCTTAGGAATAAGGAATTTAAAAAAATATTACGTCTTCATTTCTCAGGGAAAAAAAATAAATTCTGGATTATCTCAGCATCTCATAAAGAGATAAAGCATTAAAGTTATGTACCTAAGATCATACATTATTCATGAAATGCAAACTGTGCATCCTTAACTAGTTATTCCCCCTACCCCCAGAATGTAATTAAAACCAATGACTCTTCTATCAGGACATGTAAGAATAATAAACAACATTGTTAAATAACGAATTGAATTAAAGCTCCTGGTAAATTTCTTTGACAAGAATTTCCATTATGAGGAAAAACAGGAGGAAAAAAAAAAGTATTTTCAGTTGTATGCACAAGTACATCTTCAAGAGTAGCTGTTCCTAGAAAAAGACATGGCTAAATTTAACAGAGGTATGTTCCTTTTGTCTGGGCAAGTTATCTCTCCTATTTAAATCTCCTTACCTATGTCAGATGATTGACAGCTGGACACCATGCAAGACACCTGTATTTGGTTGAGTGGCAGCCTGAAACTCTCCAGGGACTTTTCTAAGCTTGTACCACAGGAAACGGGTCAAAATATTTACTTCTGGCAACAACCATGAAACTTCATTTGCTGCTGTTATTTTCTTTCTAATTAAAGACTCATTTCAAAGCAGAGTGGAAATAATGTGTCTGCTGTGGTTAATATTTAATCAGCAGTCTAGCATGCCAACCATGTATCCCTTGTAATAGCCCAGGGTCAGTGCCCTGGATCCCACTGGGATGCCATATGGCTGTGTCCAGAAGACTGCAAGCCACAAATGACCCATCACGGGTTCAGTGATAGCATGAATCAATGAGGATACTAATTATTGGTTTTGAAGAGCTGACTCATCCACTGTGGGAGTGAACATTATGTTAACAACCTTGAGTGTTTCAAATCATAATATGAGATGTGCTATTATCAAAAACTAGAGCAAACCAGATTCAAATTATCCAAGTTTTTCTAGTCGCTTACTGTTTAATATTTTAAATATGATTTATCTGTACATAACACAAGCATGATAATTATTATTGGCCCTCCAATCCAAGAGTAATATCATATATAAATATTGGACCTATTTAAAATCCCAACCCCTAAATATCAATAGCAAACTTTCTTACACAGTTCTAACAAGGGCATTATTTAAAATCTATTTCTGCAAACGGAACATTTGTCTCTCATTTCACAAGGACCTGGACTAGATTTTGAAATGCAGAGACTGGGAAAGCACTTAGGTGTACTCTCAACCCTCGGTGGGAATACACGTGTCTGTAATAAAGCACCTCCTGAACCACCATCGAGCCAGGACATGCTTTCTTCTATGTTCAGCAAACCCAGAAGCTGCACTCCAGAGAGTCCAGCACCCCCCTTTGCTGTGCTCTTCCAGCAGCTCCGTACGTTTTCCAAGCGTGTTAGAACTCCTGATAAAAGAAAACCTCATTACAGTTTCTGATTCATTACTGATATCTGAGAAAGTAATTTGCTCTGAAAAACAGGCTGCACTCTAGAGAGTGCAGGATCCCACCTTTTGTAGCACGATGTTAGGCAGATAGGACACCATCTAGTATATCAAGGATCTTTGCGGCAGACAATTACTCATCTTCCATGCTTAATTTCAAGCCAGTGCTTAATCCTTTAGCCAAAGTGAAGCTAGAAACAGGTGTTGTTCCTGAAGTCCTGGATGCTCCTGTATGACACAGTTTTGAGGTTTAAAGACCACACACAAAACTGAGACTCAAAGAGCACCTCAAAGGCAGATCCTTTCTTTAGAGACTGATTTTTCTCTTTTCTCATTAACAGCGGGGTACTTTACCTAGTACCTCAAATCAGCGTGCAATCTTCTGCAGAAGAAAGTTAGTATGGCTTTAAATCTCATTTAGCTCTCTTGCAGAGCAGCTGACTACAAGTCCGTGTTGTACGAACTTCCTGGGACACAAATCAGGCTGGAGGCTCGCTCAGGGAACGCGCTATCCCACAGAAATCTAGGGCTGACTGTTGTGCCTACCAGCATATTAGTATGCGTTACGTCCTATACATTATTATTATATATTCACATATTATGTCCCGTGCAGTGCGGAGATAACTGGGGAGACGGGCGCACTGGAGCTGGCGCTTACCCGTGACTGTGCGGACGCGGCTGCCGGACAGAGTGACCCCTCCTGACCGCTCCCGGCCCCTCCCGGCCCGTCCGGAGCCCGGCGGGCGCAGAGCGGCGCTCGGGCCCCCTCTGNNNGAGCCGTGCCCAGCAGAAGTTCCCCGTTCACGCCGCCATCCGCTGAGTGCGGCTGGATTAAGAGGCAGCCTCAGAGGCTCAGGGTGATGTGCAATGCAAGGGCTGTACCCTCTGGAAAAGCGTTCGCTACCTGTGGATGAGCTGCATTACAAAATTAGGAAGCAACCTGTATCATCAAGAAGCAAGGAATTATTCCAAGAGCTACACATTTCACATTCCATTTTCTGCTAGTCAGAATTCCTTCTGAAGACCTATCAAAAGTGGGAAGCATTCTGCATAGGATGGACAATTTTTTATTTGTTTTTTTTATTTTTTTTTTTTTTAGTGAAAAAGATACAGCCTTTCCTCACTTTTCTTTCAGCCACAAGAGACTTCAGTTCTGCAGCTGGATCCTGGCCAAACTATTAAGGTCTGTGAAAAGTAGCACCAATTTTATTGAGACCCCACACTGGAATAAGCAGCATGGGCTAATCTTGGGCCTGTCATCATTGCAAGTCATGAAGAAAATGGGCTTTCTACTCTGGGAGTTGGGAAATCGTATTAGAACTTCAGAATTTTTTACACCTGGCCTGGCAAACCACAGAGAAAATCTTGAAAATAAAACACCTAAAGACCAAAGAAATGGAAACAAATAGAAAGAAGCAATGTTTTTCCTAGGTAAACAAATAAACAGAAATTGGCATTTAACTTTGATTTGTGTCATTCTTGTTCTTGATGGTTTAAGAGCTGTTGGTTGATGGTTAGAATCAGCAGTATTGGGTATAGGGTCAGGCTTATCAGTATGAACATTACTGTAGTCTGAACTGGTGGAATCACTGGCAGAGAAAAGGTAGCAAAAATATTTAATTTTGCGTTAGATACATAGACATTCTCAACATTTTCTCAAGAAGACTTTTGATTTTTTTATCTAGAGAGTAAATGTAAGAATACAGCATGTACATATTCTCTGTTTCTCACTCCTTGTCACCGATGTTCTCTCCAAAATAAAAGAGAAATTAGAACACTGTTGGGGTCATCCTCCAGGAAGAGGCACAGCTCTCATTAACCCCTCAGCAAACAGATTAGTTATGGAGGAAGGTGGTCAATCTACAGCATCCCAGGCACTTCTGTCTCCAACCAGGCTGAAGATTATGTGCCTGCATGGAGTAATACAACACAGCAGTTTCCAAGTGGCCTTGCAGTTCTTCTCTGCTCTCTGCACTTGGTGGGCATTTTTTCATTTTGCACATTGTTCAAAACTTGCTGCAGTGATTTCAGAAGTTATGTAACAGTGTCAGATGCTCATATGAGCGACAACTATTTCTTGGCCTTTTTTTTCCAGAAATGCTTCTGGCATTGCTTTTCACAGAAACATTTGAACAGAAATAGCTGTGTGGCAGTGCTGGAACTTTGCCTTTTTAGGTGCAGTGAAGATAATTTTTTAAATAGCAGGCTGTTATTAGATTATACCTATGTTTCTATGTGATACATTGTCCTGCTGATTTTATCAGATCATGTTAGGTACTGATTTTACCAACGTAAATTTCAAAAAATAAAAGGTAAAGAGAACTTATTTGTCTTCTATATTTTAATGACATCTCATTTTCCCAGCACCCTGTTCAGTGTTAATAGTCCGTCTAAAAGCTCAGTCTCATTATTAAAGCATAAAAGAAGACAGGGAAAGACAGAGAATGGAAAGATTGCAGCATGGCCATTGCTCTGAGCCCCCTCTGCAAGATTTACCCATGGTCTGACCAAGCTGAATTAGATCAGCATGTGATGCTACTGAAGGTCTACAGAGAGAAATGATTACCTCAAAGCACGTTGCAAACATGGAGTCAATTCTACAGAAAGACACCTGTGCAAAGAAAGAAGGATGATTCCTTATTTAACCAATGGTGGGAAAAAATGAAGCACAGAACGGTTAAGTGACTCATCAAGGTCACACAGAAGAGGTTGATCCTGCTCACTATAAAACTTGCTTTAAGGTTAACAGCAGTGAGATTAGGCCAAATTTAGAAGTGAACTTGGCATAAAATCCGGACTGTGGAACTACACTGACCTTTCCACCACGAGGGCACACTTCTTTGCAAAGGAAAAATTATTCATCAAAGATTACTTGTGTGCTTTTCTATCCAGGTACAAATACCCCTGTGTGAGACACGTAGGTGGCCTCATTCCACGTCCTCCATATAAACACATACACTGTTAGGCAACACAAACTTGTATGAAATGACCTAATTTATTGCTTTTGCTATTATTTTTCCAAGCAGTAATGTTTCAGAGAAAGAAAAATTATTTATTCAAATCTTGTGAAAAATGCTCTGTAAAGTGGGGAGAAGGCCTAGAGTATAAAAGAGGAAAACAGGGTACTGTTTTGCAATGGCAGTCTTTCATTCAGATCTTGTCATGAAAAGTAAGCTTGCTTTTCAACACAATATTCTTTTCAAAGAAAAATACGGTCTTCTCTAAGTATATAAAGCTAATCACAACAAGTCATTTCCAAGTGAATTAAACACTCCAAATGACCTTTGTTTTTGTTCAGTCTGATTTGGTAAGAAGTTTCTGTTCTAAGCCAAATTGTCACCTTTTCATTTGATTTGACAGTTTGGCTGTTGAACTGAAAAAATCCATTCATCACCTAGTTTTATTATGATTTTACAGATGAGGAACTGAATTGCAGAGAAATCACGTTTATCCATCAAGCCAGCACAGAAAGTCTGTGGCAGAGCAAAAAATTGGATCAACACCGCCAGACCTGTGCTAACATCATTGTGCTTTCTGTGCCAGCTTTCTGTCTGCAGGGGTTTGTTTACCTGCACCAGATGAACCAAACACATGAACTAAAATGAAATAGGTAGAATGATGTGATCAAAATAAGTGGCTTTTCGCCTGACAGCATTAATTAGATTTAGGAAGGGAAGATGGAAAAAAAAGAATCACAGCAATGGGTTGCTTCTCTGTACGAGAGCTTGCCCAGTCCTGCCAGACACCCAAGGTATCTATGATAAGAACCATCCTGCTGCTCTTGTGGCATGCACGTGCCAGAGCAAACTGGTCCATGCCCCAATGGCATGGGAGAGTGCACACTCCAGCTGTATAAAACTATGCATCCACCCTGTGTACATTCACGTCCGTGAGCAAGAAGGGCTCCCAAAGTGCTCAGCTATCCAGATTAATATTAAATCAGATTGTGACAGGTCCTTCTCCTCTAGCATTCTCTCTCTCATGGCTATTGCTGTTATTTCTGCATCACTTTCTGCTACAGTCAGGCTGTTTCTTTTTCTCCCACAGCTTGAAATATAAAAGCTGTCAGGGATTTCTTTGCACTGGGCCATATCAGGGTTAATATTCCACTTCTGCTCCTTGCCCCTTTTCAATCTGGTCAAGATTTCCCTACATGCCAGGCTTGTTTTGCTGAAGACAGCTATGAAACATAAAAGGAGGAACATCAGAGTCTCCCGAAACAACCTGAGAGCTGGCTGCAAGTCTAGTGACACGACTTGAAAAGATGGCAATGAAAAACAAACATACCTCAAATTCCCCAGCTATACAGATATCATTTATGCATATTACGAAGCATTGTGTGAACTACTGCTCTCCTTCCAGTCCTGTTTTCAGCAAACATTTAATTTGCAGAGCTATAGCTCTGTATAATGTGTTATTATTTAGGAGTAAATCCAAATCACAACATTTGAAACAAGCATCAGCATACCCTGAAAAAATTGTGTGTGCTTGTACAAGGAATGTTTTAGATCAACTATTTTCCAAGTTCCTTTGTCCTCACCTGTATTTTAACCATGAAGGGAATCTTTTACTTCTGGGTTCAGAAGTGCTTGGACCTCAGAATGGAAATTCAGACCTCAGCAAGGGACTGTGGGCAGTGGTGCAAATCTGCTCTCAAAAGTCATGGTGATCCACTGCAGCATGATTGCAACAACAGTGTTGTCTCCATGGGCTGGTCAACTAAATGGGAATCATAAGCTCCCACTGGGGCACACTGGTGCAGCAACAACTATTTACTCATTTTCACCACACACACTGTATGAGAAAGCTTTCAGTCATCTGCAGGCCACCTCCCTTGCACTCATTTGCAAACACAAGCTCTTCCACCCACAGCAGCATGTGCTCTGCAAGGCAGCCCCCGGTTGGAATTAGGCCCAGAGTTGGAATTAGCTAAAATGAACTCAAACAATGTTCATCAAGGAGGACAAGCACGTAAAAAAATCAAAAAGTAAAACATGAGAAGGGCAAGAAAGCAAACAAAAGGAAATAAGTACTGAAATAGCTACAATACTTGTGCTGTAGGATGGTGTTCCCACTCCAGGGTGTGTTATTTCAAGATGATGCAACACAAAGGCATCAGGTCAGTGTTGGAGGGAAGGGGACTCCAGAGTGGTAAGGAAAGGCAGTGCCCAGGTCAGGCTGGAAGAGGACAGTTCTTGAAGATCTCATCAGAAAAAAATACCTGAAGCATAAGTGTTAACTCTGGCAATTGACCGTCAATGCTTGCAACTGATGATAGGGTAGAGAAAATGAAAAGAAGGGTGAATGTTAAGTAGCAATGTATCAACTTTGATAACTTTTTAGTCTTCACCCCTCTTGGAAATAATAAAAGCTGTATTTTTTGTTTCTCCTCTTCTCTAAAGATATAAAACACATGGACTAAGATTTATGGGCTGTCCTCAGTCATACTGTTGCGTAGACAACACTGACAAAAAAGCCCCCTTATCATGAAAAATTACTATGGTTATCTCCCAGAATTAAACAAGTGTTTGTCTTTTGTTTTTAAAAAATACTATACTGGTCCAAGATTCAAATATTATATTTTGGTCTTACCTTTAGCATTATCCTCTCAGACACAAAAGAAAGGAGAGGCATGGTTACATTTACAATACTTATACAGAATCCCAGCTATCATATCCTGGTCTTAAAATGAAAGAAACATGCCTGCTACCTCTTCTCTGTCCCTGGTTCCAAAGATGGTATTCCTCCTTTTGCTGCCAGGGTAGTTTTCCTGACCACCAAGAGCTGCTACCTGGCTGAAGGCATTCTATTGGTTTCATGAGTGAGAGACTTCAGCAGCTGCCTAACAGAATGTGAATGAGACCCAACCCTGCGAATCCACCTGCAGATTATTAGCTTCTTGCAAGAGTAAATCCATTGAAATAATGGAATTTATGAGTAGTCCCATTACAGTGTTCACAGGACTGAAACATAAGCCAGGAAACATTAAGTCAAATGCACTTCTGGCTTAGTTGTCTGTATAGGCAAGCAAAAAATATCTACAAAGCAGATCCCAACATCTCTATTACTAACACTAACAAGACAAGCCTCACTGAAATAGCCCATATATTTTCAACTGCAGCTTCTGAGTACAGAGACCTTAGCATGGAAAGGAAGAAAGGTGTGACCATAACATCATTAATCTGATCAGTAAGAAATAAAATGGTGGTTACAGACACAGCCTTAAAAGTTACCAGAAATATACTGATCTTCTATTCATTATAGACTTCTACTCCTCACTGGACCTACTTATGCCACCTGGTGCAAGAGGGCAATAGAGACAAGATATTGAGAAGCACAGCTAACACAAATGCATTTAGTGTGATGGAGAAGATGACAACTGAGGTGGAAATGTGGGAATCTAGTTCCAGAATCTGATTATCAACCTCCATTATTTGAAAGTCTCGCATATATGCTCTCTATGTAAGATGCTGTATGCAGACAGAGGATAACTTTAGATCAAGCCTGTAAAGGCCTCCTCAAAATATAGGAAAATTCAGTTGTTCAGGGGCCAGTAAAACATTACAGCCCCACAAGACTTGTGACAACTTAATTACAGACACAAACAAATTTCCTATGGAAACGAGCTTGCACACAGGGCGGACACTTGAAAGGAGCAGAGTTAAAGCTAAATGGGAAACTTCTAGGGTAGACATTTCTAGTACTTGATTTTGCAGCCTAAATAACAATGTTCAGATGTAAGCGATTTTATATGATAATTAATGATGTAGGAATTACTATTATCATTGCGCTCGGTATGTTGCTTCAGGAGAGGTTTTCAGAAGTCAGCATCTGAAGATGAAGTGCAGTTTTTGTTTTGTAGTTTCTTTCATGCAAACTATGTCACTATGTCCCCAAAATGTCAGAGTTAACTGAACTGTCACAGAGTCAACTGAGCTGTAGAAATCATAACAAAGGAAAAGAGGCAGAGGCAATGGAAGGAAAAACCCAACCCCTAACTGTTCTCATTTAAACTAGAAAGGAGATAAAAAGACCATGCAGTGACAGAGGTGAATGTTCTATCAACCTCTTTAAATAATTGTGTTTTACCAGGTATTGAGCCATAATAGTGTAAAATAATGACATGTAAGTGGGACTATAGTAGCCCAGGGAGAGACAAAAGGATAAAAATGGGAAAACAGGAGTTCTGACAGTGAAGTACTGAGGCACTCTATTGGTGACTGCAGGGCTTTAGACAATAGTTGTATCAATCCCTGAATTTTTCAGCCCCACTTTGTTATTTCACACATACAGAGACCTATTACTATCGTAGTACTGATATGCTACTCTTTACTACCTTGTGTTCACAGCTGTGGAAGAGCATTAAAAAAACACCAGCAAAAACAAAAGACAGGTCAAGTTAACAAGTCAGATAAAAAGTTTCCAACCCTCCCCCTCAGTACTTCTTAGAAGAAAACCAAAACAAAACAAAACCAAGAAAAATACTAAAATCCAATGAAAGTTATCACCAGAATTTTAAAGGAAGACCTTAGCACATACTGTTTTATAAATAAAAGTGCTGAGTTACATAGCTTACATGGAATGCATGAGTATATACATGAAACAACACTCTAAAATATAACAGAGACTTCTTTTTGAGAGATACCAGACTGCAACTCTTTACCTCTGCATAAACATAAAAAAAAAGGTGCAAGGGGAAGCATAATTAATGTCAAGCATGCTCTTCAGCTCCAGCAGAGAAAAGTTGCAAACACACTTGCAAACTAGCCCTTTCATGAAGATCCCACATTTAAAGGGACTGCTTCAGATGGACATCTCAGGCAAAGGTCTTCCGAGATGGTAACATTATAGTCCCTGGGGTAAATGTAGGCTTTATTTTCCCATGGGAGACTTATATTGTTATTCTGGACAGTTTTTCATAAAAAAAAAAAAAAAAAAAAAAGAGAGAGAGAGAATATAAGTTGAGTATAAGTTATTGTCTTTGAAAGGCTTTCATATTTATTGTTGATTATCATCAATCCCATTGAAATTGTGAGTGCAAAGGTGTCTAAAAATTGAGTTGCCAGATGGACACAATAGTTATTAGAGAAACAAAAGTATTTGTGCATTGTTAAAAATAAATATGATTTTGTGCTTGCTTGAGCAACAACCTGAAATGGTCCTTCCATAATTTGTGATGGGATTGGAACAGCTCATTATGTGAAATAAGTGTTTCTTTAGACACATTTTGATAGGAGGTAGACTGGTATGTCAGTGGCTCTATGAGAAGAAGTCAGGGTGAGAATTTTACAATTTTTTTCCACAATTTCCTCATATTCCCCCGGGAGCAGTGAGTTTGGGTTTTGAGAAATCAGAAATACTTCATTAAAAAAGTTAAAAAATAATAAAGACATGCACATTTTAAAAAATGCTTTATCAACTTACTGACTGAAAGTCCATATTTATTATTTAATTTTAAAAGAAAGCAGCACAGTCCACTTCAGTCACCCCCAGGCTTGCTTCACTCCTCTCACTCCACTCCAGTGAGAGATCTGTACCACGGCAGGAGTCAGAACAGCTCCTCCTTCCTCTGGCCCAGTCTGCTGATATACACACAGCAAAAGAGACACTATTCTAAGCTATTTTGAAAGTAGCCCATTTCTAAATCATTAAACACAGAGCTTTAGCAGGGCTCTACAGAGTAAACCTATATGCCTGGTCAATATGATAGTCTGTTAATTTGGTAGCAGGAAGAAAATTTATATTCTGAACCTCTAAGTCTTCAATATTTCAGGAACATTCTGAGGAAAACTTGGGAAAGCTCTCTTGAAAGTGCCAGACAAACCCAACAAATTGTTAGAGATGGACTTTGTTCAGTTGGAGCCACAACACAGAGCTGTGTTATAGTATCTACTTGCCACAAATGTAAATTTGTGTAGTAAATACCCAAAGTCAGAAACACTGAGGGTTCAGGTGCAATCAGTCATCTTCCAAGCAGACGGGAGTAACAATAGCACCAGTTCTGCATTGCAGTCCACGCTGATGTCCTACTGGGAACAACAGGACCTTATCCCTCTCTCTTTGTTCACGGCCTTGGAGTTTTAACAAGATCACAGTGAAGACAGCTTCACAAAATTCTAATATGTCATTCAAGTGGTCTCAAATAATTGTTTTTAACCTACAGGAAATTATTTTCCTGTATGAGACCTCCCCATCCCACTTCTCTACCCAAACAGTATTGTTATAGGAGTTTCCAGTATCAAAGAGTTCCTGGGCCTCTCTTGGCAGCCTCTAAGCTGTCCTATCATTCCACCAGTGGGTCTTTTCCTCATCTTTAATTTCCCTTAGTCTTAAAACAAACAAAGAAAAACAAACAAGCAAATGAACAAACCGCTCCAAACAAACACCTCAAATCAAAACACAATAATTTCTTTTCCTTTTAAGTTTCTCTTCTTTTTTTAAATATCTAGTCCAGGAAATCCCTTCTTACTCAGCTTTAGAGGAAGGCATTACAACAGCTTTGCTGTACCTTGAGAAGTTCTGCCCATGAGGGAAATATATAATTTCTGGGATTCTTCTGACACAGACTGATTCCCAGTCAAACTGCAGAGAAAAAAGACAGCATCACTAACTTTGAAAAAGAGGATGAAGCAAGAGCATAAGTTCAGGAATTAACAGCTTTGGTTCATTTATAGCAGCTGAAGGATTTATAACAGTACACCTCCTGTGAATACCTCTAAGAATATATTTTTTATCTTTAATCTATCTGTTGATACCATTTCAACTTTTACCTTACACCACTGTGTTTTATGATTTCATCATTCAGCCTCTTCCTGCTTCCAACAAAGTGGGATTTTCTGAGCACATCATCAAAAAGTTGAAGACCAGCCTCACCTGATTCCCTGATGGCTGCTCTCGTCCATACACAGATCTGCAGTTTCTCTGGGAGGATTGCCCCCACTCAGCCTGTATGGATCTCCTGTGGGGATTTCTGTTTTCCAGGTTCAGCTGCAAGTGAACCCTTGATAAGCAGGTTGTACAGCTGAGGAATATTTTAATTTGAAAACAACAACAACAACAACAATAATTCATTTCTTTTGCCTTCCTTAAGATGCTTTACCAGATGAAAGCCTGTTCTCACAGGTAACTCACTAGACTCAGAAGATTCAGGTAAATTTCCACTTCATCAGCAGACTCTCTATGAGACCTCCCTAATCTATTCCACAGTACTATTTCACAGCTGTGAAATGGAAAAATTCCCTGTTTCAAAATGATGAGAGGAGAGAATGCATCAAGGATTGTGAAATACTCGGCTATCATGGTGAGGGGGAACTTAAAAACACGTAGACGGTGATACTTCATTTTAAAAGCTGACCTCTACTTCTGTAGCATTCATAGTCCTTGCTCCTTTAGATTAATCCATTTACACCTTATGATTAATATCAGTAATTTAGCATTTCTATTACCCCCTGCATTATTATAGGAAATACCAAAAAACAATTAAGTAGCTCAAAGAGACGTTTATTGGCTGGGATTTTACATTGAGATTACAGCATTTGGGCCATAGGTCTCTCATGCATTTAGAAGCATTCTTCCCCTGGGTGGCCCCTTCATTGCTTTACTACATCATAATTAAAACTAAATTGCATCTCGAAAAACAAAATGCTGGACATTTTATGATGCATTATTCTTGGGCTGGATTTGTTTTGCTTATTCACTGAGTAATTTGTGAAACTCAGTAATTTGCCATGGATATCCCAGTCATTAGCGCAAATTATTCTCCCTCTACTGTATTTGTTTTTAATTGCCTTTTGAAATTAATTCATTTTAACTTCTTAAAAATAATTTGTTACAGGGTGTTATTTTTCTTAAGTGGGTTTAATTCCTTAAAAGAGTTATAGGATTGTGATTAAGATGCATATTTAGAGGAGGCATTCTTATACATTCACCTTGGAAATTTATGCTTCATGTATTAAGATCAGTATGTGCCACATGCAGGGCCACACTTACATTGCATATTTGGGTTACAACAGACTCATATTTTACTTCCCTGTAAACTAGAAGATTATCCAGCATACCTGGGGCAGCACTTACAGTATAACCATACCACATTACTTTCTAGGGTAAAAGCATTCAGGGATGGCCAAGGTTTTCACCCTGAGGATCACAGTGAAATCTTGGACATCTTTGTTAATCCAGGACACTTACACAGATTTTTTTTACCAGTATTTCTCATATAATAATCTATTTATTGTGAGAGGTATAGAAAGTGCTTCTTCCCCCATTTGGATAATAAAGTTGTATTATGATGAGAAAAATAATCTAGTGGAGTGGAGATTAACACTGAATCTGGATCCTCAGCTATTATCACCTGACCAGCAGAGCCTCCTTTTGTGCAGCTTCTACACCAGTGAAATTTAGAGCATCCATGAAGACCCTGGCAGAACAAACAGCTCAACAGTTTAAGCAAGCAATCTCAGAACCAGAGGGAACAGAAAAGCAGCTCCATAACACTAGAAATATTCTGAGCTTTGATAAAGCTCTAGCCACACTTCAGGTCATAGGGCCCACTCACCTCCTGGTGACATTATCATGTGACAAAATATGACAGTCTTTACACAGAGGCTGGAGTCTTTTTGTTTGTTTGCTTGTTTTTAATGACAATTCTAGTTATTAATTAAATATGTACTTAGGAGGGACCTGAGTGCAAACTTTTACTCTGCTGGCTCCAGTCACATTAAAATTTCAGCCATTAAAGTCAACAAATTAGAGTTTTGGAAGGTGACACTCTGACCAAAAGGGAAAAATAATAATAATAATAATAATAATAATGGAAATTTGCTTTGTATAATGATTCCTTTCAGTGTAATGTGCCTTGGGCTGCTTAAACCACTGAATGTCAGTATTTGTCTTCCTTTCAAATCCACCTTTATCCAGTCTCAATAGACAGCCCAGCAAGTATCTATCTATTCATGTCCTTTACTGCTCAAAAGTCTCAGCGAGACTTTGAGTACCATAAGGCATCTTTATATCACTTATTTAAATTAGGAGGTGAGAGTATGCACACACACAATACAATATCTGCGTACAAGGTAGAGGCATAATTCCAAGGCTTTTGCAGATGAGCCAAAGAAAATCCACCTTCATGACAAGCACCAGTGCAATTGGATGATTCTGAAAACCAAGGTGAGAGAAGCCAGATACCACATCCACAGATGACCTCGTTCTCATGTGGCTGGTGACCACAACAACCAGTAGCTCATTTAGTTTATTTATTAAGCACTGGGAATGCACTCCCAAGTGTATGTGACATTGGGAAGAAAAGGAGATTTCACTTGCAGGAATTTTTAGTCTAGGAGAGAGCAAGCAGCAGCTGAGATGCAAAGCAGCAAAGCCAGTGGAATAAGCACACTTCAGTGTGCATTGTTAGTGCCAGCAAGGCTGCAGCAGCTGCAAAAGCCATTTGGAAGGAAAGTTTGGAAAGGAAGGGTAAAAAAGCAGTTCTTGCATCCTTACTGGTCATCCTTCCTTTTCTCTTTTCTTCTCTCCAAGCTGGGGGAAAAGAAGGGGTTTGCTTTTGTCAGGACTAAGCAGAAAATCTCCTTGGGAGGAAAGCAAGCAAATGGTTAGTCTCCAAGACGTTTTTTATGAATTCAATGTTTCCTAAATAAAATAAAAAGACTTCTGGGGAGTTGACACATTGCAATTTTTGTTTCACAGAGATTCTATTTCTAGTCCCGACTCTTTTCTGAGTAGGCTTTCTCACTAATGGCAAAAAAGGAGTTGAGGAAAATACTTGTAGAGGTGGAGTTATGTACAGATTTGTGCACAGAAATGGAAAGCTTAAACACCTAAATCTAATGCAGAAGGTGGAGAAAGCTACCAGGTTCTGAGCTTTTAAGACAGTTTTAATGCCATTAGGTAGAAATGGACTGACTGGAATATAACATGACAAACTGAAAATCCATCAAGATCAACATATTAAAGAAGCATAAAAAAGGCAGTTGGAAGCAGTGTGTCAAGTGCAGAACTATGTTTACAGATGAGGATAAAAAAAAAGAAAAGAAAAAGAAAAGAAAAGAAAAGAAAAGAAAAGAAAAGAAAAGAAAAGAAAAGAAAAGAAAAGAAAAGAAAAGAAAAGAAAAGAAAAGAAAAGAAAAGAAAAGAAAAGAAAAGAAAAGAAAAGAAAAGAAAAGAAAAGAAAAGAAAGAAAAGAAAAGAAAAGAAAAAAAGAAAAGAAAAGAAAAGTATTCTTACAATGTATGATTAGGAACACCAGCCAAATTACTTCCAAGAAGAATATCCTATTTACAGAGATCTATAGAGACTCTCTGGGTTCATTCAGCCGACTGTATTGTACAATCACTTCAGTTTAGTTTCTATCTTCCACATTTGCAGTATATTTGTGGCTGTTAGCCATTCTCTGAGGGTAATTAATCTCTGAGCAGCACAGAAATTTCCCCTTTTCCTTACTCACAAAATCTTAGGAGAATAACATATGCCCAGAAGGTAAGAGCTCAAAGCAGAATCAAGCTGGATGCCTGAAGATGGGAACTACCAGACAAAACCACAGCTTGTGCAGGAGGACAACTGCATTACTCTGTTATATGTTCACAGTTTATTTCTTCCCAGCAGCTGAGTTTTCTCATTCTTCCTGCAGTCTAGAGAATACCCCTGTATTTGCTACAGCTCCAACCATAAATTAGACTTTAAACAATGTTCTGGACTTGGAACACTGGAACTGTTCACGAAAGTGCTTCATTTTGTTATATAGATGCAGACAGAGTATCTAGAAGAAAGAAATACCTGTTTCCCTATTGCTTTATGAAGTGTTTCACTTCTGACAAGTGGACAAACTAATCTGGGAACTTAGTGATGTCCCTGCAAGTTTTCAATTCCATTATTAGTATCATCTGCACAAACTGCTTTGGGAAGTGTTTTCCAGCCCCTCTTGTACTTTTGAGAGTGGATGACTGCACCCATATAATGGGTAGAATGTAGAACAATTTTAAGAATTAACATTTGAATAACATTTGTGATTTTCAGACTGAACAGGAGCTAATTAAGAAGTCACAAATTCCAGGAGATGGAGTCTCTTGCTACAGTTTTATGTCCTGGTTTTCAAGTGCAATCAGGTAGAGCTGGATAAGGAAAACTGGAAGGTGATGTATCAGAAGAGCCATTTGTATTTCTTTCCCTGAATCTGTGTTTTTTATTCTAGTTTATCTTCTGTCACAAAATTGATGCCAGCTTCTGGTTCCTCCTTCTAGTTACTCCAGGACAAGTGGAGGAAGAAGATGCCCAGTCACGCACTTTTTTCCCTTTGGTCACACACTCAGAGCTGGACAAGCTCATGCAGCATAGAATTAACTTTTTGTAGAGTTGTTATTATCAAGGAGATAGGTGACCTCACTGCTCTCTACAGCTTCCTGAGGAAGGGGAGTGGAAGGGGAGATGCTGATCTCTTCTCCTTGATATCCAGTGATGGGATTGGGTGGGAAAAATTCAAATCTGCATCAGGGGAAGTTTAGAGTGAACATTAGGAAGCATTATTTACAGAGGGGGTGGCCAAGTACTTGAACAGGCTTCCAAGAGGAGTGGTTGATAAAACCTGAGGATACGACAAAGAAGAAGTAATGATGAAGATAAAAGAATCAGGCAGAATGAACTGAGTGTCCTGGTTACTTGGTGTCCTGGGTCCATTCACACAAAATACAGTTGCTGCAGTGAAAGAAATCAATGAAGAAACATATGGAGAGAAAAGATAGAGTTCCTATCAGCACTGTGTCTTGTAGCTGTGTCCTAGAATGCAGTGACTCAAAGAAAATTTTGTGAGTTATGTTGGACAAGCCACAGTGAACATAACACTGGGGTAAAAAATGCTGGTGCATTTCTCATTTTCACGTGGTAGAGCATGGAGACTGCTTGTGGAGAAATTATTTACCTCTGTTACATTCATGATGCTGATATTAGAAAACTGCATACACTTTTAACAGACACATTTAAATCTATTTTAAACACTAGAGGTGTGGGAGGGTAGGGAAATGCCAAATAAATTCCTTCATGACTGGAAGCATACTGGAAGTATATTTTACAGTAGCAGAAGTAGGAAGTTCAGCCTGTTTGTTTTATAAGAAAAATAGATTGACAGCTGACTTGATGCCAGCATATAAATATCTTCATGGGAAGAAAATGCAAGGTGCTAGAACACTATCTTTCTTTTTAAAGCAAGGACAGACATAGATACAATATTTGGAAAGAGAAACCAGACAATTTGAGATAGAAAACAAACTTT
>VZRQ01000740.1:934806-1007061 GCA_013397975.1 Machaerirhynchus nigripectus
TTTTAAGACAAAAAATGATGGTTAACCCACTAAAGGGAATTACAAAGGAAAACAGTGAATGTTTTCAAATCAGGACTAGATAGCTTCTTTATATTTTTGTATTTTAGTGGACTCTAAACTTGAGTTGGGACATGGGCAATAAGGTGAAAGTTAATACCTGGTAAGGGTTGGTTTGCCAGCATACATGAGAACATGGTTCTTGCTGACCAAAAACACTGGATCCAAACCTGTCCCCTTGCCCATGATGAGCATCCTTAATTCCCTTTATATATGTATGATCTTCACAGAATCACCTAATCATTTAGGTTGGAAAAGACCTTTGAGATCACTGAGTCCACCCTATGACCTAACACCACCTTGTCAACCAGATCATGGCACTGAGTGCCACACCTCAAGAGTCTTTTCTCAAACACCTTGAATACAGATTTCACATATCCTTTATGGATAAATTTCAAGAGTGGAAATTCACTGTCACTTTTGCACTCTAGATTTACATGTCTGGAAAGAGCAAAGGGGGAGTCAGAAGGCCCCTATTTGCTGTTTTGGAAATCATTTTCTTGTTCAATAACCTACTGGGGGAAAAAAAAGAATACCAGTAGGAGAAATACTAAGACAACTTTAATGAAAGTTACCAGTGAAATATTATTTCAATGGCTTCTACAGACTTTGTAAACATACTGCTTCCAAGCCCTCTGTTAAACAGAACAACAGCAAAAGCTGTAGCTGGTCCTATTTTAGTGGCTTGAACAACAGTGATAACAAAACCAGCAGCTTTGCTTTTCCCTTCCAGAAAGCAGCAATGTCAGCTAGAATTGGCTGCCAGCTGAAAATAAAGTGAGGCCCCAAACAGCTGAGAGACAACAGTTGACATTTCCCACACTGCTGTACCTCTAGACTTTGTAATTCTGTGCAAAACTCGCCAGCTTTTTGCTGCTATTTGGAAACAGGATTAGGGCAAGTAAAAGTGAACTAGGAGTTCAATAATTTGTTTCTCTGCCTCTGTTTGTGTGGTGACTTTTCCAGAATGACAGAATGCATTTCAGTTGAAGCAGTTGACAGTCTTTGTATGTCCTCATTGCAGCCTTTTTATAGAACTTTTTTTTTCCTTTTTGTTTTCTCTGTAACCTTTGCTATCAGTGCTACATTTTACTGGTAGTAACTATTTTTTAAGCATGAACAATATCCTTTGGGACGTTTAAGACACGGGGAGAGAGACTAGTTATAAGAGTACGTAGTGACAGGACATAAGGCAGAATAGCTTCAAACTGAAAGAGGGCAGGTTTAGATTAGATATTAGGAAAAAAATCTTTACCATGAGGATGGTGGGGTACTGGAACTGGTTACCCAGAGGTTCTGGATGCCCCATCCCTGGAAGCATTTAAAGCCAGGTTGGGTGGCACAGCCTGGTCTAGTTAAAAGTGTCCCTGCCTCTGGCCAATCTACGTTTCTATGAAATAGGTCTCAGTTCTAGGCAATTTTTATTGGAAACAGAGAATACAGCTCAGGAAAAAAAAAAAGGAAAAAAAGAAACAAACACCCTAATATCAACCACCCTGGCTGATGCAGAGAATAATCTTCTAGCAGACTGACTTTGTTTCTAGCATGACCACATACTATACAGAATGATATGGAGGGTCAGATGCAGCCACCCATGCTGGAGAGAAGCTCTGCAGATTTCAGTAAAAACTACCTATTGCATAAATTAGTATTACCAAGGGAGAAAAAATTTGTCCCATAACAGGGGAATATACTTTTACAGAAATGGATTGGAATTAGCAAGTTTTGCAAAACAGAAATGAGATTGTGAATACAGAGTTGCATACAAGTACAGATGATAGGAATTCAGAAGACAGAGGAGAAAAAATTAAAAAAGGTTTCATGACAGAATATAGAAGTTAAGAAGGAAAGATAAGAGTACATATACAGACAAGGACATTTGTATAGGGCACTGAAGGGAACTAGCATTGTCTTAAATTTATTTTAGAAACGGGGTCTGGATGAGGCCCCCTGAATTACATATTCAGAACAGCAGTCTAAGGTTATTTGAGCTCTTGCACTTCTGATAGACAAGGATAAGATAAGACTTCAGCTGGAAAGAATTAGAGCAATGAAATAGAAACCCATGCTGGAGACTAAAGATTTCCGAGAAAGAAAACCAGAATCACAATTTTATCATTAGACTTTGTATTAGGAGACAAGAGAGTGGCACCCAGTGTGCCTTTGAGAGAGCTTGGAAAGCGATGATGGGTAGGAAGATAAGGGAGTTTGCATCAGTGGAGGAAAAAGTGAACTGGAGGAATGATCCTAAATGAGAACATTCAAAAGTCTTTTGGATCGGGGCTCTGCAAAAGGCTGTCCAGTTTCAACACAGGGACAGTGCATAAACAGATGAGATCATTCACAGTTTCAATGAAAAGGCAAGATGGCAGATTTTTTTAAAACACAGGTGACTGAAAGGTGCTTTAGTTCTTTAAAGGATGAGTAATTGTCCTCTCCCATTAAAGATCTTTTGAATTAACTCCCCTGAGGTAATACATTTATAAGTGACCAAGTATTCATTTAAAACATGCCAGCTGGACTGAGGAATTCAAATTGAAATATGGTATGCAGGAGGAAGACTCAATAACAAAAAACCAATTTATTAGTATAAAAGAAGTATGGAAGAAAGGTGCTGTAAGACAGAAAGAAGTCAAAGTCAGAGTAAATATGGTAGAAAAAAACCCAATAAAAATAATGATGCCTTAAGCACCATTCAGAGAGAACTGGGGTTTTGACAGAAATCAGTAGAAAGAGGGACTGTACCAAGGACTAATAAAGATGAGCTCAGAGAAATAATTAAAAGAACAGTGAAGACATCAAAATGCTTTAAATTTTTTTTTTTCCAATTAACTGTCCTTAACAGAAAATCAGGGTTTGCTTTAATTAATTTTGCTTTTTTTCCCCCTTTGTGATAAAAATTAAGAAAAAAATAGTCAATCTTTTTTTGTTTTAATATAGCATTTTACTTCAACTTATTCTCAAGGGCATAGTGAAGATGGAAAAGGACTTCATTTTGAAGCAAAAAATGTTATATTGATTTCTGAAACTAGTGCACCTGGTTACTTTTTGAGCTATGCAACACAAAATTTATATCAAATTTTTAAGTATGAGGAGATAAGAAAGATGGCATTAAAGACAAAACCCACGTTTGGAAACTACCAAACTTGCAAAGTGAATAAACAAAGGCTTCATTTCTTAGAGGCTGAGAGTATTAGAATGAACAACCCTGATGTAAGTCAGTAAGTAGCAAAATGCAGAATCAGTCTTTCCAGCCTTACTAGTCTAATGCAGCTCCAAAATCAGCATAATGTGGTGAAATCAGTCAGCAGATCTTAACACACCAGGGTTTTTAGGAAAATAAGTCAGAGCAAACTGTGTCCTGACTGGCATCTGTTTTTTTCCTGGCAGCCAATAACAGATGCTGTAAGAGAACTCTGGGCTGTTTTGCATACACCAGGGCTGAATCCAGGATACATCCTGATTACCTCTGTTGTCCAACTGGATATTTGTTTCTGAGAGCGCCTGGGCTGTAACACGTAAGTGTGAAATAAACGAGAAAAGCATACAGGATTTAGAGACAGGAAACTCCGTGGAGAGAAATGGAAAGGTAATTGCACAGGAGAATAAAGGGATTTATGTAAATGCACATGGGTACCTTAGGTGAACATTTCAGTGACTGCATCTCCCATGCAAGGGAATTCAACTTTTGAACTCTCTCTCCCAACACTTTCTTTTTAATCTTGTTTTATTCCACAGATTTCTGGCTTTAATTGTGCAGATCTGAGACCTTAAGGATGTTGTTTTCTGTTAATGATGATACACAAAGCTGACATGAGGTCAGAACTTAATTAATTTCAGCTCTTTGACTACTTCTAGAAGGCAGCAGGAGAGGGGAAAAGATAAATACTTTATGTCTTTCGAAAAACCAACAACAATTATTTTAAATAAAAAGACCTTCTCTCTCCAGGAGTAACAAAAATGTAGTGTACAGAAATAGATGGCACAATTTGTGACTGTGTGAATTTTTTATGAAGATGTATTTCTCCATTTGCTTCTCCTGAGTCATGTGAGTTACAAGCATGGTTTCTGATAAATATCCTATTTTTGTGGCTCTGAGTGCGTACTGCTAATTCCATTTTCAAATAAAGTATCCATAAGTAGCATATGTATGTTTTTGTCCTAGGAAACCATCAGTAGAAAAGCATATTGAGTATAATTGATCCAGTTTTGACTGCCACAGAACACAGTCTTTTGTTGGCACATGCAATTGGTGCATTTGTCTATATCTCCTCATATTTTCTTTCCTAAATATATATCCTATATTTAGGAAGGAAAATATTCTGGACTTCTGGTTGGCTTCTGTAGTAAACATTATCAGTAAAAGGCAAGAGAGTTGTGCCAATCACAGTAAAAAATTTTCTCTGAAAGTCTTTCATGCTAGAATAGTAGCTTTTTAAAAAAACATTGGTGTATGTGAAACTACTTGCTTTCTTTATAATAAGAGCAAAAAGCAATATAAACTTGCTTTTTAAAGTACACTAGAAAAACAGTAGATTTGTATTTTAGCAAGAAACAGATATTTTTGTTCTGTCACAGTATCTTTGGGTACATGAAGACAGTTTATATTCTGTTTCTGTTCAGGCCTATGAACCCAGTTCTGTGGGGAGGTTATGTACCTACTATAATGAGTCTGCAAAATAGACACCATATTGCATCTTGGGTGCTGTAGTAATTCCTGTGGCTGTTAAAAATTACAAGGCAGATAAACTAACAGGAGGGGAGAGTTTATCTTTTCCTGAAAAGTAAAAAACAAATGAACCAACCAAATCTCAAACTTACACAGAAGAGATAATTCAAGAAACAAGTACTCTTGAAACTTTATCTAATAATGGTTACCAATAGATTGTCGTTTTCGCTTTACCAGAATGTCAGTGCAAAAATAATGATGTCCACAAATACATTCTCTGCCAGAGTGACATTTCATCATCTGCAGTACTGGTCCCTTAGATCCCTCCAGAAAAAGCTGGGATTATGTGTTCTCTCTCTCATATTTCCTCCTTATATCTCTTCCTCTTTTCCTCTGCCTGCCTTTCTTTTCCTCTCTCTCCCACTCCATCTCTCTTTCTTTCCTCTCCTCTCCCCCCTCCTCCCATATTTTCCTAGCTGAAATGTCAGTGGATCACTTTCTGCCTGTGTGTTTGCGCACAGAGGATATGGGCAGGACCATTATCTGTTCTAAATGCTATTGCACAGCTTTCAGTCAGGACTGGAAGGACCCATGTGATGGCTGAGGAAGTCAGTCAGAGAGGAGCATGCATCTGAGCATGTTTTAGCGATGGCTGATGTGCAAAAGCCTTGTGTGCTAAATGCATGTACGTGGCAGTAGGTCTGGTGCTCGATGGGTGACGCTGTATGTGGCTGTAAGCCACCCAACAGCCTTGGATTAGAAACTGGCCAACAGGGTCCTTGGCCAAGGTGGAGGATGCTGTGTGTGAATAACTAAGAGTGGGAACAGGAACCAGGGCTGAGCAGGGCTGCAAGGCCACTGGTTCATCATATGGAACAGAGGTAATCTGAGAAGGACTCACACGTCAGGACCTGATGGCCATAGACGCTGCTCTTCCAGCCTGAGTACAAACCCAGGAAACCAGGGCTTGATAGTCTCAGAAAAAAAGAGAAGGGATCAGCTTCCAGCTAGTGGGATTAATACAGTCAGCTCTCTCAGCAAGAGGATTTAGATACCCTTGTTGGGCTGTGGTGTTGTGTCAAGGACATGCTGCATGTGAGCAAACTGGAGCACAGGGACATGGGGTGACAGAGAGCAGCTGCAGTCTGGCATTGGGACAGGAATTGGCCCACTGCAGCAGCTTTGTTCAGGGGGCTCACAAGAAGAGAGTCACTGGGAAAGCAGTAGTACCCAGAACTATTTCTGGAGAGGATGGCAGGCCCAGGGGCACTGCCCACATCCTGGGCTGTGCTCTCCTGACTAACTAACTAACCATGTTGAGTTAGGACTGGGCTTGGCGGGCGGGCGGCTTGGCTCTGAAGATGACATTAGGAGCACTGTGACAGCCCTGAGTAGAGACGAGGCGTGCAAGCAGCACGTTCAGCATTCAGAGGCAAACCCACGTGCCATGTAAATGGCCAGCAGGCACAAGGCAACAAGCTTCAGTTAAAACCATTTCTTGGCAATTTCCTCAAAGTGACAAGGACCGTACCTGACCTGTTCTCACTGCCCCATACTAGAACAGCTGGTGTCCTCTTCAAGGCCTCTCTAACTCAGAAACATAATTTAGCATACAGCACATGGACACAGACCCTGCCAAACTGGGGCCTGCAGTCACTCCTTCAGATCAAGACCATTATTTCAACCTTTCCACACACTTTTCAACACTGCAATCTTGGCTATCATAGTGGTCGGCTCTAAAAAGAAGAAAGCAAGGTACAGCTCTTTTATCCCAAGCCAATACTGACCACAAATCCCCTTTAGTCTCCCTCCATAACTCAGTCCCATCATAGTTACTGAGCATAGACAAACTTCTGTCCCATTAGTGGAATAGGATGAAGGAATAGGAATGAATATTTAAAAATTCCAGTTGGAGAATCTGCCTGGGTTTTGCTGGACTTATCTTTCTCTGGCAAAAACCTTTTCAAGTCTGAAATGATGTTTAAATCTTTCCATATTTCTAAGAAAAATAACCACCCATGAACAAGTTGAGTTCATCATAAACAGGCATATTTTCCTTTATAATTTCTTGCAGAAACACCCCATTGGCTTATTGGTGTTATAAGAGTACAATTTCCTGAATCCAAAAACTGCTGTGTGCAGAACTGTCGGGTTTTTCTTTCCTTTTTTTTCCCCCCCTTTTTTAATAGAACAGAATATCTGGTATTTTATATGGTCTAATTGCAAGTAAGATCATACTCGAGAAATGAAAGCCTATGTTCAAGCTGAGGCGACAGATAACCTTCAAGACCACTATAGCTTACTAAGGGATTAGGGGAGAAAAAACTTCAAAGTGAACTTTTGAATCAAATATTTTGAGCTAGAGCTATGAAAAGGGAATCCAGCTCATTCTAAACACCATCTGTTTGCTGAGTGTACTTGCATATTTTCAATTGCTTTTTTCCACAAACTGCTATTTACTACCCCAAAATGTCTCTTGGTGTGAAGATAACATCTCATAATAAGCTGCTTTTCCATTTTGAGGCTACTGTTGGTGGGCCGTGCAGTGGTATTAGGATTACCAAGCTTCTCCAGAATCCGAACAAAACAAACAAAATAATTAGTCAAACTTTAAAAAACAGTGAAAATTTTTCTCTCTGTTGTGAGAAGGATACCAAAAGAGAAATTGCAAAATTAATATAATTTAGACATTCTTTCTCTTCTCGTGTGTTCTTCCAGTTTTATATTTTCCCCCATACCTACACTTTCTGGTTTTTGATAATTGCAGAGAACTGGCACGGCATGTGTTCTGATATGAATGCTAACATTAAAAGTTTCCTACCCCAAACAGTACTTTCTGTTTATTTCCTAACTTTTTAATGATGTTTCCATTTTCTCTTCCCTTTTAAGATTTTACTATTGATGAAAACAAAGGTGTTATAAAAAATTACATATAAATGCAATACTTAAAGCTTCAAACAGTAATCGGAGTTGGAGTGTACTGTTGAAAGCAGGGATTCATCTGCTCTCTATAAAATACAGCACGCTCAGCGTGCTCCCCTAAATTATAGCATTTAAGGATGGCCTCCTAAATGACTGTCTGTGCCAGCACGATTGTCTGTGCAGCACAGAACCCCAGACAGCCGGGGAGCTGCTTCCACAGTAGAGTTACAAATTATACCCTGCCTTAGCCCACTTCCACATGGATCCTGTTCCCATTTCTGGCACACCAGCCACAACAGAGAAACATTTTGCAGACAATATGGTATTCCTCTCTCCCTGCCAGATTAAGTTTGAACATTTATATTCCCTAGGGTCGTGGGTAATGGAGAAGGTCCTAGAGACAGCACGTTGCCTGTGAACCATGGGTCAAGATTATCTAAGATCTACATTTTGAGACCCTTAGTCTGAAAAATGAACCCTTATTTTCAGGAAGCCTGTTTTGAAGCCAGCTGAGGTAAGTAACTGTTACTGAGGGATATCCTCATGTTCTTGTCAAGAATCTACTTGTTTCTGAATTAACCATATCTATTTGATTCAAAAAGGATAGTCGTAATAAATGAAACGTTTCCTGTGTGAAACTCTTTTCACAGTGACAGCACTTGCACAGCCAAAGAATGATGGAAAGCTTCCTGTCCTCAGGAAGCAAATATATATATGCATATCATTGCAAACATGTAATGTGGTAATTTTACTGCATATAGAACATAACTACTGATGTGTAGTGTAGTCAGTTCAAACATACTGAAAATGAATGATGATGAGGCCAGCAGATAAGCAAAATGTCTTTATGCTGCTATATAATCAGCTTGATCAAGTTACATTAACACATCAGTGCTGTTTTGGGCTCAGTGCTATTAGCAGATAAAGCACTTAAAAAATTATCCTGACATTTATCTTCTCCAGTTACATTAACCCATTCCCTGCTTGGTTAGAAGTTAATGTATGAACTTAAATTTCTTTTTTTGTATCATTACACCAAAGGTTGTCTGAGAGGAGGGTTGCTTAGGTACTATTTTGGCCCCTTTGCTTGACATTTTTTCTTTAATTAAATTCTTTGAGTTATTTATGTTGTACTGGCATCTGTTGGTCATTTGGTCCAAAACAGCAAGGACAGTGAAGGTCAATTAATCCAGTCTTTTCTGATTCCTCTATGGATCAGCAAAGAAACTAAGCATTTCAGTGACACAATCCCACTGCCCTCCTCAAAACAAGCCTTCACTCCCCCTACTCCCATGCTTTTAGGCATATGGTAACATCAACACAGAACAGCGTGGCCTTAAACAATTCCTGAAATCCTCATGGAAATGTTTATCCAAAAAGTTACTCTGAGATTGGCTACACCCTACATCTTGGAGTCCTGGGAGAATCTAAGGTTTTGTAGCTTGTCTGTTTCAGTACTTGGGGATGCAGTGGAAATACGCTGCTTTTTGGTTATCCTATCTATTTTGGCTTTCCTCTCCTGATTTTTGAGTCGACCAGAGTTTGTCAGCCTTTTCCCTGCTGACCAAAAAGTACTGCACCAAACTGTTCAACGCTTACAGTCAGTCACCTCTCACCAGAGCGCAATCTATGGCGCTCTTGGTCTGAGGGATGGGATTTCTCAGCCTTCAGCTTGGCATCTGCTCCCTCTGAATTTAATAAGTGATTTACTTTCAGAAGAAACGAGTACAGAGTCAGACTAATGTTGAGAGCTTTAGAAAAATCTCATTCTTGGTGTCACGTCTCTTTCATTAGTCTTTGAGTCAGATCCTCACCTTGAGAGTAGTAGAAGAGTTTCATTGATTTAAAGGGAGCTGCACTGATTTACACAGCCGAGCACCTGTCTGCCTCTATTTACAAAGTAGTTCCTCTACCCTTTAGTGCATGTAAGAGCCTTATAATGAGGGTTTAGAGATCAGTTGTCCAACCAAAATATAATTGCTTCAAAGTAATGAAATGTTGCCTTAAGTCATCAGGAATCTGCTGAGCCCAAATCTGACGCTGATGTGCACATCTCTGAGCACCTCCATGTATACTGCACACCAAAAAGCGCTGGTTCTGGCTTTCAATGCGTAAAGCCAGTTCTAAACATCTCTGTAGCCACATTAGTGTAGCACTAACAACGGGGCTTGTTAGTATGCTGGAACAGCTGCCTCCCCTCAGAATGAGGCAGCCCAGCTAGACAGGCTGTGACACTGTGCTGTGTAACATGGAGTATCCTTGAAACTCAGTTATTCAGAAGTTATATAGTTATGGCCCTCTACAATCTCTGTGTTTTTACCACTTTTAGGTGGAAAAGCAGGTGCTTACCTTCACTACCTATGTAGTCTCACACTCTTTAAATGCACCTATTATCATTGCACCATAACAGTGTTGCTGCTGCAACAGGAAAAGACAGCAACTGGAAAAACTTTGCACTAAACCCTCCTTCAGCAAAAAAAAAAAAAACACCAAAAAGCAGCATTGCAACCATTCTCTAGAATTCCCATGTTTAAAGCTAGCCTGGATAACAGGGCAACTTCTCAGCACCTCCTTCCCTTTCTTACTGAGGAGGCATTGAAACAAACGAAAACTGAAAAGGCTAATCCATATGGGTGCTCAGCTACTGTGCTCTTCAGAAAGTGCCCATCACCCTTTTATAAAAAACATTATGGCTTGGAGATCAATGCAAGCAAGGGACTGAAACTGGCACTAGGAAAAACAACCTTTGTGGATTTAATGAAAAGAGATTTGCTCAAGTTTTTGCAAAAAGTTTGTGGCAGAACAAGAAATTCAGGTGGGATCCCTTGAGAACTAAAGCCAACATCCTTTTCTGTAGGACGTCTTTCCTGTCTCCGTATAGCTAGAGGGAAATGTCTGAAAAAAACAGTGCATTTTGCACTTCTCTCTAAAATGATTCTGTGTTCTTGTCAGCTGGTATATCTTTCTTCATAAAAATCAGTCTCTCATCATCTAACTAGCCCTGCAGCTCTCCCTGCATAGATTGTCATAACTGAGCCTTGACTCTGTTTTGCCTTTGAAGATAAGACAGCGTGTTCTTACTCCAGTATCTGTCTAAATTTCCTATTGTGCCAAGCCAGGGGCTGGTCTACATTTCCTTCTCCTCCTTCCCCCATTTTGTTGTTATTTCTCCTACACAACAGTGTCTGAAGGCTTATATAAAACCCAGAGAAGTCCATGGAATGACCCATTGACTTGACTAGAAACTGGAACCAATATATAACAGACAATTTCAGAAGCAATTTAACTTAATTTGGTAAAAAATTTAATTTAACCTAATTTAGATTACCTACGCATCAGAACTAGAGGTACTGCAAGCCAGTGCACTCCATGTAGCAATACAGGATGGCACAGAGACTTCACCCCCTCCCACCAAGCCCGCATCATTGAGTTAACTATGACACTGGGAGCAAAGTACTCATGTGAAAATAGCACTGCCCTCGGCCTAATGATTCCCCCAAGAGGCAAGGCTCGTTAGCTTGTGCACTGTGCCATACTAATGTGACATTATCTGGGATACTTCCGTGCCTTCAAACCAGTTTACAGAAGCAGAAATGCCCTGTGGAGCTAACAGACATGAGTAGTTTCCCCCATTCCTATTAGAAATCAGGGTATCAGTCAATCCCTTTGTTAACCTCTGATAAAAAGGTGTGGGACCTACTGCAGAGCTCGTCAGCTATCTCTGGTCGTTGTGGCAGAAAAGCAGCCAAACATTCTTGTAGTAAGAACACTTGTGTCTAAATGCCTGATATATTTTTCTACACCAAGGCAGCATGTTCTGGTGTGGACAAATTACCCCTTCTTTACCCAAGAAGTTCACAAATTTGGATATAGATTATTTTGAGGTATCATATATATGTATGTGTCTGTATTTGTGCAGGTATGTACGGAAATAAATGTGTTCATATGAAATAAATGGAGGTAATTACAAACTAGCCATGTTTTGAGGAAAAGTTTAAAAATAATTTAACCATTTTTCTTGAGGTTTCCCCTGCTATTTTCAATGAATTAGCTACATTTCATAACGAAATAGTGAAATTTCTTGTCATTTAAATGTTTAATCTATGTTTTATCTACCTAATATTTTATCTACCTAAATAATTCCACAGATGTAACATACATTAAATAAATACAGGATGGCCCTGTGGTACATAAGCATTCTACTTTGCATATGCATGGATTCTTTCAAGATTAGGGGTTCTCCTTTTCCTACCATATAGCCAGCCATTAATCTTCCACTAGGACAATTATTTATTTATTTTCTAGGCATTTAATCCACAATTTTGCTGTCAGTTGTGACTGATGGGGAAAAAAAACCACAGAAGAACACCAGCAATCTCTTTAAAATCACCCTAATTCACTCTCTCAAAAACATTTCAAAATTCATCAGCTGTCACTCCTGTCCAGATTCTAGGATGAAGCTACCTTACCTGAAAAACTGAACATATGGAATTTGTCAACATTTGCTCACTGCCTCTGCTGCTGGTTGCACAGCTGATCCAATTCAAACACATCTTCATTCCTTTAGTTGGCTGGCCCTGTTCCTTTCAAGGATGACTAGATACTATCTCAGCAGCCCCAGTTCTCCCTTTTGAGTGACAACTTCTGACGTTTCAGACTTCAGTGAACTGCAGAATTCAGTTTAGAAAGCATCTAGTTTCCACTCCAGTCACAAGGTACCCTTGACATCTTCATCCATGCCTCTCTTGGGGATCTCTTCAGCTTCCAGACGACTTTATCTTGTTTTGCAGGTTCCAGCAATGCACCGACAATTCACTTGTTTTGTCATTGGGTTCCAGTTCAAGATTCCTTTTCTGTTACATATGTACAGAAAGGTCTATCTTTTAAAATCTCTTTCAAGTTTAAGTTCCCTCATTGTACAAATCCTCATCTTTCTCAGCCAAAGTATTTTCCAAGTTTCCCTGTTCTGCTCCTCTGAGAGAACAAAGAGAACTACAAAGAATTGCTGGATTGCTCCTTTTCTCCCTTGCAAAAATTCCATCCCACTCAGATATGTTTCTTTTTTCAAATTTCTCTTTTTTTTCCTGCTATTCATATTGTTACTAATACAGGGAAACTATGGGACTAAATAACAGCTCTGAATTCTGCTTTTTTTTCTGGTTTCCCTGAGCATGTAAACTTCTCATTTTCATTTGACTTCAATCATTCTTCATATATATCGAATGCCTATTTTCTGGAAAGTTTAGGCGGTTTCCTAAACAGACCCTTTTTATCAAGCAGGAATTCTATTCAGGGACCAGACCTTGCATTTTCTTCCCTTGCAAATATTAAATATAGAACAGTAGACATTTGAAAATTAAAGATGTTTGTTTAGCAACAGTTAGATTTTAATATAACTGCCTAGGTGGTAGAAGTATTTAAAAAAATCATAAGCGCTTTTATATATATATAATTATTTCAATCTTATCTAATGCTACACTTCACTAATGCCAATTTACAGCTTTGGCAAAAGAGGTCTGATGGTTCTTTGTGTCTTTTCACAAAGTGTCTTTTCTGAAAGTTCTTTGTGCTGCTGCTGTTGGCTTCTCATTCAAACCTGTTCCCACAAATATTTTCATTTTCAGCCTGTAACTGGTAGCAATTAACATCACCCTGTTCCTTATTTGCCTTTAAGACAGACACTCTGGAGAGAAAGAGGGTTTGAATTAAGATGCCAGGCTGTGAACTGGAAGGACTGAAATGCAGGCACATGTCCTCTTCTGGGAAGTCTTCCAGAGACACAAAAATATCTGGCAGAGTAATGGGTTACACAGCTGAAAAACTACAAGAAGAATCAATAGAGACCTCATCTGCAAAAGCTCAGACTGGCTTTCCTTACAAACTAGAGAGCAATACTGCAGGCTTTCCCCAGAGAGCCAAGGTGCTTTTAGCCTTTATTCAAAGGCATTCCTCATGGGTAGTTTGTTATTCATTTTTGCTTTCTTGTTTGCAAGAGTTTTCTATATCTGCTTGTTTACACGGAATAATGTAGCAGTCTCAAAAGCCAGCTCAGAGCAAGATGATGTGACAGACTACAGAGATACTAACCAAGCTATTTAATCCTATTTGTTAGCAAAGCTGGTCAGTGTGGGTGGAACAATGTTCTGATGTATATTCTTTGTACTTAATCCTTTAGCTTCTGAGAAAGGGGTTAAAGAGGAAGATGGCCATCAGCCAGATTAAAAACCAACCAGGGAGTTACACTGGCTTTTGATACAAAGAAGAAATCAACCTGAAAAGCAATAAATGGGAAACATGAAGATCTGTAACATAGAGTGAAGATGCTGGAGTGGAAATAGAGAGTCAGACAAAGCCTGGTCAGGCACAGACAGAAGTTGCCAGCCAGCACGGTCACCTCTGCCCAGGCCTTATAAAGCAGCCTCCCCATCCATCCCACACAGCGAGCAGCCAGCCACCGGACTGACAATACTGGGTCCACCATGTAGGAACCCACACCTCAGGGGGCATAGATTAACTGGCAGGGTGATTTCACAGCAGGCAGATTGGCAGGCTGCAGAGAGCAGCATCCCCAGCACGAGGGGTGTGTGAGTAGAGGAACCGGCGCCCTCAGAGTGTCCTCACAACACACTGGCACTGGGTGTGGGTGGGCTGGGTGGGAGAATATGCATAACTGTGCAGGGTGAGGGAGAAATTAGCTTAGGGTTTTTTTAGGATTCTTTCTGCAGGGTGGTTAGAAAATTATAGGTGTTTATTATTATTTTGGAAGTGTGTTATTGTGGTTTATTTTTGTATAGCTGATGCTATCCTGAGTGTAAAATTCAATGACTGGCAGTCAATTACATGGCATTAATAAAACAACAAGTTACTTAAACCATGATTTGGTTTAAAGTGTGTGAACCACGTGGGTCTTTTTTTTTGTCCCTAAGACACGTCTGATCTTTAAAAATAAACAATGTTGCTTTGATTTTGAGATACAGTCAAGATATTTTTGTATCATTGAGAGCAAGGGCTGGATGAGGTCCCAGAAGAGATTGCCTGCTTCTGTTAAACATCCCCTTTCTATCTGCTTGATGTCAGACAGGTCTCAGAGGAACTCCTTCCTGCAGAGCCCCTTTCTCTCGTGGGTTTGGTCACATCCTTCTTTACTGTACCTGATGACAATCACACACTGCTCTGCTCTGACTGTTTCACACCTTTTTGCCAGAAACAGACAGAACACACCAGAGGTTTTCCCCAGAAATCTGTTGCTGAGGCCAAGAGCAGAAGCCAGGGACAGCTAGAGGAGAGACTGGTTTTTGTCACAATAAGAAATGTTTCATGTGTGTTAACGCATAAGTGAAAAGAGGACAGCAAAATAAAAATAGGAAGATTACTGAAGAAAACAGGAAGAAGATCTAGAAGGAAGAGTATTAAAAAGCAGAGGAATAGCCTGAGTCAGGGGATGTAGGAGGGACACACAGGAACACAACCCTGAGAGTCTTTGGTGGAGCTGGACAGAAATCCAGAGAGCTGGAAAAAGAAAAAAAAGCTCTGCTGAAGGAGAGGAAGGTAGAAAATTAGAAGCAATGACACAACATACAAAAGGAAGAAAAAAAAGATGAATAAATAAAATGGGAAAAAGAGAACAAGAAAAAAGAGAGAAAGCAAGAGCAGCAATGCAATACATATTCTCCAAAACATCCATTAAAATAAATGGGGAGAGAGTTTAATTTTATTCCCTTTTCTGTGTGGCACATGACTTCAAAATGACAGCCCGTGTTGTTTCACAGTGCATACACATTTTTTAGATATCTATATATAATACTTTTATTTATTCCATTTCAGCATTTTAATAAATTAATGAATTCTTCATTCGAGAAATGCTGGAGGGAAATTAAACAAACTATTTATGCAGAAAAAAAACAAACAAGTAAAAATCCTATAAATGTTTGGTCCAAATTTTCTGTGAATCACATCAGGTAATTCTATTTCAAAGTATCTGTTTTGCAGAACATTAAACTATCTTGTTTTTTAAGGAATGCCTCCCACATATTCTCTAAAAATCAGACCATTCTGAAGTGTCCAGCTGGCATCCAAAAGCTGAGATATGCAAAGTTAACAATCATGCCTGGAAACCCACATTTTTGTCACCCTTTATATCCTCCTCTCTGCCCACACACACTCCCTGCTGGACTTGAACATAGAGAGGTCTCCATGCTCAAGACAAAGTCCATCTCAAGAATGGTGTCAGCTTCCCTCTCTGTTACACTCGTTGGAAATCATTAAATCTAATGACTGTCTTCTGGCAGTATTAAATATGGGCAGACAGCTATGGATGACTGAAGTTTAATTATGTTTCTAAAGATGTAAATGAACCCAGAGGCTTAGGGAATGGGAATGTGTTGTAATAAGTACTAACATAGGTAAAATAAATAAACCTGCTATTTGGTTGGATGGGAGACGGAGTAATTTTATATTAATTATCCCTTTCTTTTCATTATCATTGAAGGGCAGCTCAGCTAAAAACCCCACTCAAGCAGGATTTTTCAAGTAGAAAAAACCTGCTTCCACAGGATTACTAGCTATATCTTTTTGATGTCCCTTGCTAGAGAAACAAAATTCAAGTTAAACTGATGAAGAAAATAAATATAACCTTTTCTTTAAAAATATATAAAACCATCACCTCCTGCACTAGACTGCTTCCAAAGTTGCTACTAATCTTGGAAAAGTGTTCACTCTCTCTTCCTATTAGTAAAATTCCAGTGAACATGCATGAATTTAGTATGTGCAGTTTCAAAAATATAGGAAGAGAGTAGCTTGGTCTCAAGATAGGTATGTGTAGGCATATATACTCAAGCTCTAAATTTGCTAGCCCCTGAACAACTCCCCTAACAAACAGCTGTTTTCTATACAATTGGAGTTTTAATCTCTTTATTCTTCTTAATGGAACCTGTTTTATTTTATTTTTGAGTATTAGAATCAAATTTACAGGCTGTGATGATCTACTGGTAGCACTACTGCTAACAGAATTTTGCATTACTATAATCAGTCAAAATTTTTTTGCTTTTTTCTGACATGATTCTGTGCAAAGGGTGAAAAATACCATTCCTGAGGCTGCAGTGTCAAGGAAACAGTATTTTCTTAGAACAATGTGGTTGAGTACCTTCTTGGTTTCTTGATCTCCAGAAGTCTCTTCAATCCAGCCAGTATGGATCCACCCAGAATTCATTACATACAGATTTCTCCCATCTAGAATATCAGTTTAAGTTAATGGCAAAAATGTATCTTGCTGATGGAATTTGTTACTGTCCCATCAGATGAGTGTATATTGCTGACTTAGTACCCATAAAATGGGTAGTTTTCTTCACATTTCTTTTTCTCTGTAAGAGTTTCCATGCAGTAGTGATAACTACTGCTACTTCTCTTCCAAGGGTATGAACTTATGACTCCTAAAATTACTCCCATTTTGTCCTCTTTTTTCAGCTATTAAAATGGAAGTGCTTCATTTTCTTCTAGAGGTTCCCCAACTTTCTGATAATTCTTGCCTGTCTTTCTGTCCCTTACCTGACTGACACACCCTTAAAGTTGCAGTTCTCTCCCAAAAGTCAACCAGTTGCTAGAAGGAAATGTGTTTGTGATGTTACAAAAGAAAAATATGTCTAAATGATGTGTGTCATGTTCCTTACACACTGCTCTGGTCTTTTCTAACCCACTTAGCAAAAACATCCCACTGCTGAACTCCTGCACAGATGCTCTGGCACACAGTGTCTTTTTACAACATCCTAGAGGATATGATGGTGATTTTTTTCTGCAGTTTTTACCACTTTTGTCTCTGTCTTTCCGTTCATCAGAGTCACTACAATGCACTGTATTTGAAATACAAACCTTGAGCAAGACAAAAGCTATTCAATTGCCTTTTACTGATCTGAGGTGGTGGGGTGGCGTTGCCTATTGCAACCCTGACCAGCAGATTGAAGTCCCCATAACTGTTTATAAATCAGAGCTTTAAAAACTTTAAGTTTTAAGATTCAGATTGGCTCGTATTTTAGGCTTCACTCTTGATTTGCTTCTCAATGTAGTTTGCAGTTAATTATCTTACAAGACAAGCACCTCAGAAATTGCTGCCATACTACTAAAGACACTGCAACTCTGAAAACAGTCTTAATATTCCATACTGACAGCCATGCTCACTTCCACTCTTTTTTTTTTTTTTTTTTTTTGGAGCAGAGACAGAACAGCTGTCTTTGACAATGGAAGCTGTTATGATCATTTCAGTCTAATTTAAGAAACATTCAGTCCCATTCCAATAGCTATATCAGATGTGTCTCTGTCTGTGCAGACAACTCTGTCTGCAGTGAGTGCCATGGCGTTGGGCTTCATTCCAAATCATTAATTCCCAAATGCCCTCCACTCCCAAAACAAGGCGCAAGACCAAGCAAGAACTACCTTACTCCTCTACAGCTATTGCAACTGAAGGTGCATCACACAAGTAAAGAAATACATGCATGACTCACAGTCCTGCCACAGAGGAGATTCAGAAACTCAAATATTTCCACTGCTATCAGAGAGAAAGTCAGAGAGGATGAGGAAGTTCTTTTATCAAACATACCCAGTCGCCTATGATGCTTTTTCTGAATCTTGAAGCATAAGCAAGCCATATGTTTTCTGTTGTAGGAATCTCATTCTTGACATAATTATCCACTAGTTTAAAATGCAGTTCACTAGGCAGTAGGCACAGTGCTCCACTTATTAAGTGTGACCTGTAGAAGCATGTCACCATGTGGTGGGTTGACATTGGCTGGACACCAGATACCCACCAAACCTGCTCTAATCACTCCCCTCATCAGCTGGACAGAGGAGAGAAAATATAAAGAAAGGCTTGTGGGTTGAGATAAGGACATGGAGAGATCAGTCAGCAAAACACAGACAAAATAGACTCAACTTGGGGAAACAAACTTATTACCAATCAAATCCAAGCAGAATAATGAGAAATCAAACCAAATCTTAAAATATCTTCCCTACACCTGTCCTTTCTTCCTAAGTTGAACTGAGTTCACTTCTGCTGGGTTTTTTTTCTCCTCCCCCCACAGTGGCACAGGGGGGCAGGAAATGGGGATCGTAGTCAGTTCATCATATTATCTCTGCTAATCTTTCATCCTCAACAGGAAGACTCCTCACATTCTTCCCCTGCTCCAGTGTGGGGCCTCATCCACAGGAGACAGAACTTCTCCCTGAACTTCTCCAACAGGGGTTCTTCCAGCAGGTTGCAGTTCTTCACAAACTGCTCTAGCGTGGGTCGCTTCCATGGTGTGCAGTCCTTCAGGAACATACTGCTCTAGCATAAATCCCCCACAGGTTCACAAGTCCTGCCAGCAAACCTGCTCCAGTGTGGGCTCCTCTCTCCATGGGTCCACAGATCCTGCAAAAGCCTGCTCCAGTGTGGGTTCCTCTCTCCATGGGGCCACAGGTCCTACAAAATCATGCTCCAGGATGGGTTTCCCCCGGGGTCACAGCCTCCTTCAGGCATCCAGCTGCTTCCAGTGTGGGGTCTTCCATGGGCNTCAGGCATCCAGCTGCTTCCAGTGGGGTCTTCCATGGGCTGCAGGGACACAGCTGCCTCACCGTGGTCTGCACCACAGGCTGCAGGGGAATCTCTGCTCCAGCCACTGCAGCACCTCCTCCCCTTCCTTCTCCTTTGCCCTTGGTGTCTGCAGAGATATTTCTATCACATATTCTCCTGAGCTGTTTCTCATTCCTTCTCCTGCTGAAGTTTTCTTTTGTTTCCCACTTGCTTCTAAAATACATTATCCTGAAGGTGTTACCACCCTTGCTGGTGGGCTCAGCCTTGGCCAGTGGTGGGGCAGTCTTGGAGCCAGCTGGCATTGGCTCCATGAGACATGGGGACACTTCTGACAGCTTCTCCCAGAAGCCACCCCTGTATGTCCCCCCACTGCCAAAACCTTGCCACGCAAACCCATTACACAGCAACATTAGTAAATAACATTGTAACTTTTTTTTTTTTTAGCAGAATACACACAAGAAAATTGTAGTAGGTACTAATAGTAAAACCAGAGAAAATAACCTCATTTTGACAGCAAAACAGCAAAAGATATAGCTGAGTGCCCTACAAATGGAAATAGTATGCACAGTAGCAGAACTGGATTTTTCTTTCTCTTACTATGAAAAAGTAACAGTTAATTTAGCATTAACCTAATAGAAAATAGAATTCCTATAAGCTACTCTCAGACATACCTTCTAGCAAAACAGTGAATTAGAGGGCTTTTACTACTCATTTTTTTACAGAAGTAATCTAGGAACAAGATTTAGTCCTTCAAGTACACTACAAGAATTACCCTGCAACACAGAGTACTGCAAGCAAACTGTGTTCACAAATATTGTTCACTTCCCAGGCACATGCACCTTTCAACAGTTGCTGCTAAATATGGTTTACTTCACTGAGGCTAAGAAGTTACTTTCAGACCTCAGTAACAGAATAGTGAATCTACATTATAAACCTCATTGATGTCCATATAAAAACTGCCTATTAATGGACTTCCTTCCTACCTCTTCTTTCCCCTTTCTCTCACATGCTTATCTTATTTGTGAAATTATATCTGAAATGAAACTCATTCTGACCTTGCTTGTGTCTACAAAACTTGACCAGCAACACAGATATCCAAACAGGATTCAAAAGAACTCAGAGTTGCAATTATATAATTAGCCTTATTAATGGCTTACTTAGATGTGTAAGCAGCTTTGAGTTTATTCTTGCATTCTTAGCTGGAAAGAAGTACGAAAAACCATTCAACAGATCATGCCCTACAGTGCAAATAAATGCATGGATGCAAAAAGTAATCATGCTTGACCTCTATATTGAAGGGATGATAAGTCACCGGATTCTTAGCAACTTCATCCAGAGGAGCCAACTTCTTTAAGAGTAAATGGTATTTATATCTATGCCAGCTCAATCCTCTTGAACAAATGTGATCACATTGCTAAGCCTTTTAAGTGACTATCTATATGCAATGCTGCCTGAAAGCCATCAGCCCACAGCTCATTTCTCTGGGCCTTGCAAATTAAGACTTGGAAAGATTCAGGGAGGTTAAAGAGTGCAATACCATTACCATACAACAGCAGTGAGGTCAGGTCTTTGGCTGCACTGAAAAAGTGTAAAGGTGCCAAGGGAAGCTGCTAAGCCAAAGTATGAAGGTGACAGGTATTGGTGTGGCTCATGACACAATTGTGACTCAATGCTCAGTAACTCTAGGCATGGCTGACCTGAGTTGGGACCATTTACAGTAGCTGCTGAATTGTGAGTTTCTAGCTGGAAACAGACTGCTTCTATACTACCATATAAATTAAATGGCTCTTGGACTATTTCATGGCACTGAGGCCAGATGCCAATATTCAACCTGTCCTGCAAACAAGATGTTTACATCAAAATCACCTTTTGGGAATATTATTACCCCATATTAATTCCTTAAACATGCCTTGGGTTAATGATAGTTGACTTAGAAGTGTGAATAAGTGAATTCTGTTGCCCAAGACTTTTTTTGCGTAATTTCATATATCAGTAAAAACAGCCATGAAGCCTTCTAGTGCGCCTCTATCCCACATTTGTCGTGCTAAAGAATGCTCTCTCCCTCCTGTCCTTTCCCACAGAGTTGAATTGTAATTCATTGTTTTCCTGACATGGTTCAACCCAAACCGGTGAAAAAGCACCTGACAGCCACTCACTCATCCAGTTTAATGACACAGAAAAGGATGGAAATTATAGAAATAACAGCAATAATAAAAGAATTCGAATATATGAAACAGGTGATGCCCAATGCAATTCCTCCTCACTTTCCAACCAACATCCAGCCAGTTCCTAAGCAGTGGCCCCTGGACAGCTTTCAACCCAGTTAATTTACTGAGTATGGCACCAAATGATACAGAATCACCCTTTGGCCAGCTGGTGTCACCTGTGCTGGCTGTGTCCCCTCCCGGCTCCCCATGCCCCTCCAGACTGCATGAGAAGCTCAAAAGTCCCTGAACTGGTATAAACATTACTTAGCAGCAACTAAGAACATCAGTGTTTTAACAACATTATTCTCATACAAAATTCAAAACACAGCACCATAACAGCTAAATCGGAATAAAATTACGCTATAAATACAAATAAAATTAACAGGCTGCTGCCTCCAGCGCCGGTGATGATGATTCCGCCTCCTGTCACCAGACAGGGTCTTCCTACATCATATGGTCACCACTGACCTCTGATGCTTATGTATGAAACCAAGCAGTGAAATACAGAACTTTGTAATCTAGAGATGCTCATGAGCTGTCTGTATCTAGGAGCTGCAATTTAAGAAAAAATTGCCTATGAAGAGAGTTGAATATAAAATGCTGGTTTTCTTTCCCCAGTATGCTGTTTATATCAAAACCACAGACCTTTGGGCTAAGTAGGTCAGAACACCCAGAAAAAAAGCCATAGAGCCACTCTTTTAATGCTTTTTTTTTCCAGCATGTGAAATTTTTCATCAGCAAAAGACATGGATAATGTATTTGAGATGTTTATGAAGAAACTTTTTTTCCTGTATTGTTATCTTCCCCTTTCCTAAGCATTAATTGTACTTTGGAAACATCTCTTCCTCTTAATTGTGAAATTTATCTCACCTCAGCATAAGCACACACATAGATTTTTGGAGAATAGGATTGAAAGCTATGAACACAGACTTTTCCGCTTCTAGAAAATTAAACCAAAATTCATTAGTTAGAACAACAAAGGCTGAGTTAGACAAGCACCAAGCTCAGAGAGCAGGGAGCCCACAGTGCTGAGTATTTCATCAGCCCATATTTCAGAGGCTTGCCCTTTATCAACTTGGTAAATAAATTTAAACCTTATGGAATACCCATTAGTGACTTGCAGAGAGTTGTTGATAAGTTGCAGCAGAAACAGTATTTTCCTGATGTACAGTTTCAAAATTGAGCATCTTTATTCCCCAAAGCCATTTTTATTCTCCAGAAATTTTCAAACAATCTATTTTCAAACTATAAAATAGCAGATCTTTGGGGGCAGAGCAGGCTGAACAGAATTCAGGAACTGTCCCTCCCTTGCTGAAAATTGGGGAAAGGTGAGATGTTCACCTGCAGGATTTTATCTTGGCAAGATTTTATCTTGGAGGTAATAGAAAATCCTTGGTTGATACTAATGCTTAAGAATGTTGGAAAGTCTCCAGGAGGAAAATAAGTTTCCCCATTGAACTTCTTACACAATCTGCATACGACTTTTTACCTGCTGATTCAGATAATTTTTGTTTTTACATACTCCAGAGGGATGCATTCCTCTAACCAACAGCTGTCTACACGAGTTTTGCAAAGCTGTCTTTTCCATTTAGCAGCACACCTCTACCAGAATCTTTCATCTGTGAGCCTGATTTCTTGTGTCCATTTATCTTTTTTGTTTTGCCTGGTTTTCTGTTTGTTTTTTTTTATTTTTTGTTAGATTGATAGATATGTACTGAAACTCCAGGACTGATGTCTTTCAAGTCAGGTCCTGAAAAGTTTCCTCTGTTCTTTGCTTCAGACAATTTCACTACATATTGACCTTTAAATAAACTCATAGTTTTCATAGTATTTTACACAGGGAAGACTGAAACTGTAGAGTTAACTAGTTGATTTAGCAATGCAAACTTTCAGTTCCTAGTTATGTGCAAACTGCATGTTCTGTATGTGGTAGGCTATCAAACACAGTGTGTTTTCATAAGCCATTATAATGCTAACTGCCAGATAATACCTAAAAGAAAAAAAATAGGTAATCAGCCACAAAGTTGATGAGAGTGGGGAAGCTTAAATCGTGTCAAGTATTTTCTGACATAAAGGAAATTGCATGGAAACAATTAGACAATGTGGTAATAAGCAGATGTATTTTCTTTTCACTTTTTCTTTAAGAAGTTTAATGTGTTTGACAGTATATGGAGAAAGCCTCCTTCAATACATGAACAAATGGGTTACTACAGAACTGACACAATACTTGTAAATGGAAGTGTTGTCACATTGCATGAATTGCAGAGGAATCAACTAACAGTAGAAAACGTTTCTCTTTGTCCTGCACAGTGCACAACATTGCTTTTTCTGCAAGTTTTCTATATGCAGAATTATGCAGTCCACTAAGTTCCACCCTTTTCAGACACCTAGCCTTGATCTGATGTAAATCTTTGTAGTTTCATTTACTTCAGTGAAACTGCCCAACTTTGTGTGGCAAATAATATATATATTATTTAACTGATAATATATATTAATGTTGTTCACTGCATTGTGTCTGTTTCACAAATTGGTCCAATAGGTTATAGAGTAAACATTATGCAATGTAACCATAAGAAACACTACCAAACCAGGAGCATAGCTCAGAACTTCTGACATCTGCTTTTAGGTCTCCCAAAGGGGTTCTACAAGACTAATTATTTGTGGAGTATGGGTATGCTGTGATAAAAGATACTAGAGAATACTCTACATTCCATATCTTATTCTAGTAAAGACTATCTATGTTCTTTCTACTAAATAAAATAAATCATCAAAACTATTGTCTTTAAACTTTGTCCAGAAAATGAAATTCATGGAAAAATAATCTAAAAGATCATATTCAAAACAGAACTGATGTATTATTTTGTCTTCAGTTCTCCAAAAGTGATTCCAAAATATTGTAAGATACTGGTAATAAATGTGGGTTTTTAATGAGAAAAAAAAAAAAAGCCAGGAGAAAATAATCATTACATGAAAAGAATCAATACTACAGGAATAAGTTTAAAAACTCATCATGGAAACAGCTCTAGAGTTCAGAATTTACCATTTGAGGGGGGACATTGGCTTCACTGGAAGATGCTTATCTCTGTCAACTTCTTCAGCCTTCATTATATGAACTGGTTGGAGGGTAGTGGGGACAGCAGTGACTGCCGTTTGCTAGCTCCTGGTACGCTGATGCAACATGCACTTACTTTTATCAACACACTGAGCCACAAGAGCCTGTAATATTATCTTGTAGTTCTATTAATCACGGTGTTTAGATGGGCAACAGTCTATACTGAGAACTGCTTAAAATTACAAGATGCAAGTGAGCAGGTAAGGGAGGAGGAGAGAACTCAAATACTCCAGACATTGTTTTGAAAGCATTCAAAGAGAAGATTGCAGATTTGCTTCAACATAACATACTCCTTCACATGTTTGTTCATCAGGGTGTTTAAATGCATTGTTGAGGCACTCAAACCAGATGGGGTAAAAACCCTAAACCAAACAGTCTAGTTTACTCCTCAGCTGGAATTTAGTACAATTGCTGTAAGTTTCACTCTCTAACCTAAACACCACAGCCTTAATTCTCTCCTATATACAACATATAAGCAAAGTTCAGCATCACAAATTCATCAGACATGAGTCTGCTGGAGTAGGGGAGGGGACTCAAGAAGGGATGTTAAAAGAATCAGTTTGGGGTTTTTGGCGGGAGATGTCTGAATACAGTCTTAAATACTTGGAATTGTCTTTAAAGCATAGTTTCAAATAGTACAAGGGTAACTTGGAGAAAATGGTCATTTTGTGTCATTTTTCTCCATTACATATGCACTTTAGCAGTGTGGGTAACAAGCTAAATTGTGCTGACCTTTATCAGAGACAGGGTATAACTGCTGAAGGAAGAGTGACATTGCTGCATGCCATGTTTTCATTTGCTGCTGCACTTTCCAGGCTTCCCGATGCCGCACAACCACATTAATGAGCACATCAGCTCAACACACTCACTCACAAATCCCTTTTGAATCGTTCTATCAGTTCCAATTGCAAGGGTAAATGCAAATGCCATTCCCAAGTCTGCAGCTGGAAAGCATGCAGGAACTTAGACACATTTTAATTTAGAAGCCCCTCAACTATGGATCATCAAAATAAGAAAGTCTTCTCCTAATTATATTCCATGCCATCATGACACTTCAGCCCTGTGAGACTGCACTGTCATGTCATGACAACATGCTCAGCAGGCTTCACAAATGTCACATAGTGGTACATCAATATAGTAAACTAGAAAGATGCCCATTTAGGAGCCTTCCAATTTGCTTACAAAGAGAAGGATGAAATTGAAGCCATTCATCACTTGATTACTTCTTAGGAACAGGTCTACCACTTTTAAAACTCATGGCAGAGATTGCTGGAAGCAGTTATAGGAGAGGGCAGATAAAGGTGAATTCAAAGTCCATTCACAACAGCTAAGAAATATCGACCTACCCTCAGGAAAGAACTCCCTATCACAGCAGCACTAGATATGACTTTTTCACATATTCATTTTCCTCAATAGGCCAATACAAAACTCAACAACCCTGCAATTTCCCCTTCATTTTCTCACTGACGGTCTAAGTCTCCTGTTTCTTTCCTGCATAATTTGAAGAGGCCATTTTAACACTGCTAAAAATGTTGTCTTTTTCTGCTAAATTCTGCTAATCTAATATTTAAATATTTACATCTAACAGTAATTATATATCCATCCTCTCATGTAATGACTTCTGATCATCTTCAGCAACTCCACTGCTGTTTCCCATCCCTAACATGTCTTCTCTTCTTCCCTCCAGAGCTTTGACTTCAGCTGTGACCAAGGAACCTACCGTAGGACTCTGCTCCGAGGAAAGATGGCAATCAGCACTGGAAAGAAGGAGCCTCTTAACATCAGTCACTCAGGAAGCTATGCTAGTTGCTCTTAAGACGGGGACGACACACAAACACACATCAACAGCTCCAAGCAAAGAAGAGATAAGATCCTTTTTATTCCTACCACAGCTTACTCTTATAGTTTCTTAGCCTTCGCATTGCATATTCATTGGCTATTGGCTTGTCTACAAAGCAATGTTATTGGTTGCCTATAACTAACACATATTCTTGCTACTTATCAGCCACCGTCCTCCCTTCTGCAGGCGTAAGTTCTTTTTCTGTTGTTTTTGCTTTTTGCTTCTGTTAATGTTGCTGTTCTCAGGGGTACAAACTGACTGTGTCAAGGCTGAAGTCTGTGAGACTTTCAGACCAGCTCTCGGTTCCCACATACGCTGACTACCACTGTACCAAGTTTCAGATACAGACCAAATGAACAAGAGTTTTTTATCCTGGTAAACATGTGAAACCTGCTTTCTCTTTCCACCTGAACCTGCATGGAGTTACAGTCAGAGGACAAACAGCACAGGGAACACATGGCTTGTCACTGACAACTAAACTCCAATTCAAGTGCACAGCAAATGACACACACAAATGCTGTTGCTGCTGAGAGGTGGATATTACTTCCAATACAGCACAAAGAGCCTGTCCTCAGTAGTTAATAATTCCAGGTAGCTGCAAAAGGCTTGATTCACCACACATTTTAGTGCAAACCTAACCTTTGAGCCAACAAATACTTTTATTGCCTTTGATGGAACAGTTGTTCATAAGTTGGAAAGTTAGGTACCTATTCAAAAGCCTTGCTGAGTTTCAGCCACAAATCTTTACTCTAGAATAAGTAAATAGCATAGTTCCATTGACACCTAATTAATCATCCTAGTGTATGTTCATACCTGAATCAAACAGGAAAAAAACCACCAAAAACCACATTAATCTTCAGGAAGAAAAAAAAAAAAAACAAAAAAAAAAACACAGAACAACACCAAGAGCTTGCTTTGCTGATACTTTACGTATGGCAAGATCAATCTGCCAGTAGGATGTTATTAGAAAAAGTTTTTCATTATTTGTTCACAATGCCTGTTTTGAAAGGGTTATCTCATTTTTCTCAGCTCAAAGTTTAATTTTAGATATAAAAAATGTGCTGTCATTAGTCTATCTGTGAGTTATTTAATCATAGAGCTAGCAATGCAGGAAATACAGACAGTGATGAAATCTTTCCTACATCCACTTTCCAGAGATTCAGATTTATCTTACAGATTGCAACAGATAAGGGAGTTAGTCAGTAAGCCAAAAAAATTCCAAATCCTCTCTTTTCTGAGCTATTTGGATGAAGCATTGCAATGGAGGTTAGGACAGCAAGGCAACCCACCTTTCAGGAGAAAAATAGAGGTAACCATTTTCCCTCTCTTAAAGTTTGCTTGATTTAATGTTGAGAGCTTGAATTTTCTAAGCCCAGAGGCCATGGACAAAAGAGGCAAGCAAAATCCCAGCACACTACTAGGGTGAATTAAGTTTAGGCTATAAATCCTAAATCAGTGGACAAAAATAGATTAAAATATAAATGCATTTTGCTAAGAGGTCATAAGGTCAGATGTCAGGAAATTGGACAAATAAATAGAGGTGAATCTGAGAAAAGTGATAGGCAAAAACTAAGGCATTTTTCAATAAAAATGATAATGAGCAGCAGCTTATATAAGACTAGGAATAACAAATAAAAAGGTAATCTGACAATACATTTCTGTAGTTATTGAATAAAAGACTTGGGAAAACCTTTCCAGGAGGATGTTGAGGAAGTATCAGCTCTGGCCAGGGATAGCTGCAACAAAACAGAAAACGTTATTCTGACACCCAAGTCTTGAAATCAAGCTTACATGTCCAAAGGACACCAATGGGACAAATTCACTTGAGACACTGAAGTTCCACAGAAATGTGGAGGTAAAGGAGGTAAAAAGGAGGTAGTGATTTGTGTTTCATGTACATGGCTGCCTATTGTGTCTGCAGTTCCCTCAGAAGCTCATACTGGATATTCAGGGCTAAACAAAGTCAAAAGATTTCTATGCTATCAGAGATGATTCACAGAATCACAGAACAGATGAAGCTGGAAGGGATCACTGGAGTTCATCTAGTCCAACCCCTTGCTCAAGCAGGGTGGCCTAGAGCCAGCTGCTCAGCTGGAATATCTCCAAGCATGGAGGCTCCACAAATTCTCTGGGCAACCTTTTCCAGTGTTTGGTCATCCTGAGAGTAAAAACAGTTTATGTTTAAATGAGATTTATTGTATATTAATTTGTGCCTACTGCTTTTTGTCCTTTCACTGGGCACCACTGAGAAGAATCTGGATCTGTCTTCCTTACAAGCTCCCATCTGATATTTATACATATCAAGCCTTCTCTTGTCACAGCTAAACAGCCCCAGGTCTCTCAGACTGTCCTGACATAGCACATGTTCCAGTCCCATAAATATCTCTGTGACCCTCCACGGACCAGTTACAGTATGCTGACTTCTTTCATGTACTGGGGTGTCCAGAACTGGACAGACCACTCCAGGTGGGATGTCACAAGTGCTGAAGACAGGACAAGGATCACCTCATCTCCCTTGACCTGCCAGTGGCAGTCTTCCTAATGCAGCTCAGGCTGCTGTTGGCTGCCTTTGCCATGGAGGCACAAGGCTGGCTTAATGGCAAATTTTTTTGTCCCGGGGCCTTTTCCTGCAAAGCTGCTTTCCAGCTGGCCATCCCCCAGCCTTTACTGGCTGTTTCTGCCCAGATGCAAGACTTTGCAATTCTTACCAAGTCTCAGGAAGAAGCTTTTGAGGACTTTATCCAATAGGGATAATGGAAATAATCAGAGAACTGCACACAAAATTTTAGCCAGTTTAAATTGTTTCCCGCTTTCTTTAAATAGAAGAGATTCACTAAAGTTCTGAAATGTAATTTAAGTTCCCAGTTTCTCTTTGTGAGTCCTGCTCTACACCAGCTGTATTTATTACTTGTGAAATGTTACCAAGGTTAGCTATGTAATAAAATTAAATCACAGCTCACATTGCCATCATATTTTTTTTTCTCTAAAGGTACCCTGATATTTTAAATCTTTATTTTTCCAAGAACTAATAATTTAATTTACTTAAAAGACAGAAAACATGTATTAGAAGCCATAAAATTAAGACAATTTGAACATTATAGAATCATAGAATGGTTTGGGTTGGAAGGGACCTCTAAGGTCAGTTTGTTTCTATCCCCCTGCCATGGGCAGGTACACCGTCCATTAGACCACATTGCTCAAGGACCATCCAGCACCTCATCACCCTCTGAGCAAAGAATTTCTTCCTCATATCTAATCTAAGCCTACTCTCTTCTAGTTTAAAGCCATTCCTATTGTTCTTTCACTCCATGCCCTTCTGAAAAGTCCCTCTCCAGCTCCCTTGTGGGCCCTTCAAAGTACTGGAAGACTGTTTTTAGGTCACCCCTAATTCTCTTCTCCAGGCCAAACAACCCCAACTCTTTCAGACTTTCCTCATAGCAGAGCAATGATTCAGACATTGAAGCTGTGAATTGCCTATCCTTAAAATAATTAAAAGACCTTTCTTAGTGACGGGGCAGTTTAAACTCTGATCATATTGTGATTTATGTTCACATTGTACACATATGACAAGGTACCCCAGGGACTTCAGGAAAGTCAGGTCAACATTTAAAATAAAGATAACCATACTCATGGCCTCCAGTATACCTTAGGCCTGGAATACAAATTCATGCTTCCTTTTTTTGTACTTAAAGATGCCAAATCTTAATATCATAGAAGTTGAGGAGACTTTTAAAATCTGTATCTAGCTGATAAATATAATTTTTCAACAGCTAAGTTTCTGGTTGTAGAAAAATATTTATCCTTCAATTAATGAAAATTATTTTTTGTCCATCTATAGTGCAACTATATTTGGATTCCCAGAATATTTTATTCATTAATATTCTCCATAAGCTGTTATCAATAGAAATTTTATATGCCTATCCCTGAACTTTTAGTTTGTACTGTCTTTGAAGATCTGTCATGATAACTCAACTAGGCATAAATCTTGGACACAAAAGATTTTGCTTAGATTTTTGTAATTGACTATTGCTATGACATCAGAAAAATTTATGACCTAGGTAAAAATGGAAGCATCTGTGTATTATGCACAAGTCTTCAAATATTGGAGTCCAAAACGTGTCTTTTCATGTTTTGCAAAACATTTTTAAAATAGTCGAAGCAGTTGATTTTTAAGATTGCAGCAAAACTTTTCCTTGTTGCTGTAGAGATTGAAATGGGCATAGATATAAAAGCTAAATCATTTCCATAAATATTTCAAATACCAGATAAAGTAAGGACCTGTCAGCATTTCTTTAGCAAATCATTATTTTCAAAGAGACTGTGACTCAAAATGTGAAAGAAGCCAAACTTCTCTTTGGACTCCAAATTATCTTAAAATGAAGGGTGGCTCATCCAGACTGACAGAAAATTACTTCTTGAAACTCTGAAAAAATACAAACCTAATGTAAGGCTTCCTACCTCCATCCCTCCTCACAGAAACTATGGATCTCAAATGTGTGGCTGTTTCTGTAAACTATATTCCTGTACCTTAAATGGGTCTTTTTCATTCAAAGTGGAAACGTTGTTTTTCCAAGTGTTCATAAAACAGATTAGCAGTTTTGGATATGAACAAGTATAGATTAAAGGAGGAATAATATTCATATCTGGCTTGCTATGTGTTCATTCACTCTTTTTAACAAAAAAAATCACAAGCATTTGAGAAGGTGGAGTGAGTTTTTACCTCTGCCAACCAAGTAATTCTGCAGGAGTCGGTCTGTTTCTTTAACCCTTCTTTTAAAGTGACTTTGCTATATCGCAGTGCTTATGCTATTACATAGTTATGGAGTCTAAAAACAACATCAGCTGGCCAACAAACAAGGCATCCAGACCCAAGAAGTTGCTTTCACAGCATCAGCTCAAAGACCTGTAATTCTGAAAGGAACTATTTATAAGGCATGAACTGGTATGAATTATTGGGTGAAAACTATGGCAACGGTAAACATATGTAGGAACTAGAAAGCTTGTATAAAGTAGAGTGATTGCCATTTCATTTCTCGTTTGTCTACGCCCTTAAAATTATTATAATGTTATGCAAGGAATTCGTAATTTTCAGGAACCAATTCAAAACCTTGATGAACCTCATTTAGCAGGACATGGCAATTATCTCAGCTATTTGCAAAACACTACTAACCATCCATCTCTTGCTACACTTTCCAAATGTCTGGAACATTACCTTGGAGGAGGCTCCAACCCATTTCTGTGTTGTGATACTCTCTGCAATGAAGTAAAACGTGGGTGAAAACTCCACTGGATTTAACATCTTCATACCCCATTTTTTTTTGCACCATCTCATTATAGGCATTGTCATACAGGTAACGCTATGAAAGAGAGAATACTTCAAGACTTAAAAAAACCTCAATGTCTCAAATGCTCAGTAGGTATTGAGGATCATGAATATAGCATGCAGAATGGTTAGAAAATATTTACTTTTTAATAAAAGTATTTAACACCTCCTTCTCCCACTCCCCACCCCCGGACATCTGAATAATCTCCAATCTCATGCAGTAGCTGTTTAGCACAACCTTCTGCTTCAGCAAAAACACGCATTCTGTAGCATATTGGCAAAAGTTCACTAAGTGGAACTGAAATTATCTTTGCTTTGATAAAGAAGCAAACACTTGTATTAGAGACTCAGGATTTCCCCATTTGATAAAATGAATTTTACCTCAGTGGTGTCTGATCAAAAAGGCTCATGTCCAGGATCTCACTACCATTTGTCAATCTGCAAAGCAAAGTAGCTGTGAACAATATTACCACTCTGAGCACATGCAATTGCATACATAAAACTCAGTCACCCCCTGACACTTTACCACCTCTACTTGAGAGCTCCATTTTGTTGGACTCGTTATTCCAAATATTAACCAATACAGCTGAATTGTACGTGAACCCCTTCAAGACAGTCTCAAATCCATCTGGGATCAGCAGCATTTGCTTGGAAGCCACTAACATCCCCTCTTCTCTGTAAGTACAAGAACTGAGAAAATTAGTAAAAGGTAAGAGTCTTAGTATGCTATTCCACATAAATTAATGATATGTCTTTTAAGATACAGTCAAAAACATCTTATGCAGCAAAAGGTTGCTACTTCAACCTTTTATTTTATAGTAGTGATACTCAACTTCAAAAAGAAAATTTCAACATCTCTGCAGGAAGAAAATCATTATTTGAGATCTCCTTTAAAATTTTACAAAGCTACACGCTGCTTTGCAGAAACAAGTATCATTATTCTACATGGTATGCCCAGCTACACACCCTATGAAAGCACAAAGTGACATTTCAGCCTTTTTCTAATATGTGTTTAAAAAGAACAGCACAGTGCTCTGTATGGAGCTAGTAACCTTATTAATGATATCTGACACTTCCCTAGCATAAGTCTTTGCTGCAGTTGGTTATAACTTTTCATGTTTTAAATATTGAGGCTGAACTTTATACTTACATTTAGAGATAAAAATAGTGTGCCATTTTTCCACAACCAAAAGACTCATTATTTTTCTTTTATCCAAGCCGATCTTCTTTTTCTTTTAAGACAAGTTACTATCTCCAGGGTTTAGGACAATGGCTTAAGGCCTGTGGATTTTATGTCTACATGTGTTAGCTGTCTTCCTTGTCACCTGTGTACCGAGAGAAGGAAAAGCCAAATCTCTGAAAATTTCTATTTCAAATCTTCAGAAGTTCCTTAATACAGGTAAGCGGTCTTTTCCAGAAGGTTTTATGTATGTTTAACTGTAGCTCTCTTTCCCTTCCCCCGAAAAGTTTTGTGATAACAGAATGTCAGCTGCTTGCTAAATTGGGTCCCCCCCATTCAGTCAACGTGATGGCTATTTGAGAATGAATATAGCCCATGTATCAAGAGACTGCTGATTGTACAAGTCCTGGATACTTTTCAACTGCTTTAGAAGGTCTGAAGTCAAGGTCGCAGGAAGATGCTTAAAAACGAGGGATTATTTAGTGGATAGGCTACTTAAACAATCCTCCAACGCTTCTGCTTAAAGGTAGCAAATTAGTGAAAACAAATTTGTCACAGGTTACCCCCGAGTAAGCAGTGAAGGTTATTTAAGGTACCTGGGAATGCTTTTACATCAATTCTGCAAGTGAAACATTTGAAGGGTTTGAATATAAGAAACATCCTGTATGCTAAATAGCCTGAAGATTCATACCTTCAATTGACTGCCCAAACTTAGCAGATGCTTGGCTTTGGCTTCTCGGGCCTATAAAAAGGGATATTAATAGCAGCCAGCCTCAGCTAGGAGCTAAATTCATGAATGTTTGCAGAACAAGTTCCTCAACGAATTAATAATTTTGAATTCAATACAAGGATCAAGGAGGTGGAGATGTGAAGGCAATATCAAATAAAACATTCATTGAACAAAGCTGAGGTCTTAGGAGAAAAAAATGCCACAATCTATAATTACATAATTTTACATTTTATTATAACAAACAGACAAAGGTGGTAAATTAAGGTCACAGAAGCAAACTTAATTCTGGCACTTCTCAATTTCAACATATTTGACTTTGCAACCTTGAAGTTCTTTTAGTGTAGGATTTTTGGATGCAGCACAGTATATTTTGGTAAGACAGCCAAAATCAGCTGTGTGAATAAATCAAAACCCTTGCATACCACAAATATACTGAAATTTGTCTTTTTATCTAGTTCAAAAAAAACCCAGTAAGTATGCAAGTACTTGTTTTGGGAGTTGGAATTCATTTGTTCTTAGTAATTTAGATATCAGTGTCAGAGTGTGTCAAATTCCTCTGTTCTTTAATTCCCACTAAAAAATCATTACGCAGGGAAAACACTTTCTAGACAGTGTGAAAGAGTTGCATGAGCATGAGAATCCCACTAAGGTCAGAAAAAAACCTCTACAAAGTGACTGGACTGACTGAAGCAAGGTTTATGAGTTTTTAAGGGAGATACAGCTCCTTAGTAGGGTACTGAATGAGAAGAAAAAAGACTAGAGAGTAAAAAAAAAAAAAAAAAGAATGAAGACTGTTTCTGTGTGGTTAGAGTAAAACACAAGGAACTGAAGAGGCATCCAAGTTAACAGTGGAAGACCATGCAAAACTTATCTTTATGATTTTATTGATGATAATCAATTGTTTGTAATTTCTTGGTGGAAATCAACTCGTAGGGTGCATAAGACATTTCATGCTCACAGACTTCATAAGAAGCTGAGAATGTGGAACATTTTATAAGACTTAGACTTGAGATCTATCCAATTTCCTGTCCAAATTGCAAGGTCTTGCATATACAAATATGTTTAGCTATTTTCAGATCTGAATTTTACCTATTTAAGGACACACAGTAACTAACACTACTGGAGTTAATGCAGTTATGCAGCAATACACTGTCCTTTATGTTTCATTTTCCTTGAATTTATGAGTTGGTTGACAGTGTTCCTTCCATCCAGTGCCAGATACTTGGGTTAATGATGGGTTAACAGGGACATGCCCAGCATGTTTTTAAAGCTGGGCAAGCTTGGTGCCAGGCCAGTTCCAGAGATAAGCAGGAAGAAATGGAGTCTGGAGAAGAAGGCCTCCTAAAAATTTACTCTGTAACAGACTATAAAGCTTTATGGGGTAGCTGGCATGTTCCTATGTGACACAGCACGGATTTGGATGTAAAACACAAGTGATGAGGCTCCTTGAAGCAGAAAAAAACTTGGCCACTGCTACCATACACATTATGGAGATAACTTATGCTCTAGCCTACAGCATAAACAGATCTATTTTACATCACCTTAGCAGTTATTATTTTTTAAAGTCTAGGAAATGAAATGCAAAAGCCACTCAAAGCAACTCTAAAAGATGAACAACGAGGCTTTAAATTAGTTAAATATTTAAGAACATGCACAAGCACTTGCATTAAAGTTGTTGTTCAATTTATGTGCTACTTGTTGGACTAGTACCATAAATCAACTGGAGTCAGAAAATGCAAAAGTTTATGTTCTAGCAGTGACATGATTTTGGCACTCATGGGACTTTCTATTCCTGTTTTCTCATTAAACATATTGCTTAATATGTATAAGGATGCTTAGACAACACTATTCCTTGTCAAACTGATATAATCATTCACTATCACTAATGCTTTCTACACTTGCATGTAAATTTTCCTTTTTAAATAGATTCTTTAAACAATTGCATCTTAAGATTTCTGAGTTTTCTTGCACAGTGGCAAGAAAAAACACATATTCTTAGATACTACCACATTTAGTATTCCTTAAAACTCTCCATTTTCTTGTAATGGATCTGAATTCTTCATTTAATTTGGCATTGGATGAGGACCACACACAGCATATTTTTATCCTAAAGGATCCCAAAACTAAATGGAAGCTAACTGATCTGCAAACCAGTAGGAGTATTTTGATAAACTCTGAAATGCAATCAGCTGTGCCTTGAATTGCAGCCATTGTTTAGCAGTACATGCCTACCACTTTACAGCTTGTAGCAAGTGCTGAAAAATTGTACCTTCCCTAATAACCAAAGATGCTGTGGAAAATTAGGTAGGTAATATGTCATTAACAGATCTGGAGTTCAGCCAAGACGGAGAAGCTGATTTCATTATTTTTCTGCTGAGTCCCAAAGAATACAAAGTGACTTGAGGAGATCCTCAGTTTTATGTATTACTCAAAGGATAGCAACTCTAAACGACACAACCCACAACAGAATGATATCAGTTGTGGTTTTCCTGTTTTTATAAAGCCAAATAAAAATTTTAATTCTCCTGTCTTTGTTTGACATAGCCCTCCAAAAATTCTGGATAAAGTTTTAAAGATACCAAGTAGATATTGTTGTCCAAATCTTATCCAAGAATATCAAAGACAAGCATTAAAATTCCCTGGGAGGTTATAGATTATCCCCTCCCCAGCACATGATGTACACCCTTGTGCTGGAGAGTTTCTAAGTTTTTGTTCAAAACTGAAATAAACATTAAAAATAAGCATTTGTGTCACAATTTGTGAATAGAATAAAACATCTGCCTAAAAAGGCTCTGAAGACCTTTTAATTCACTGCATTTAAGAGCCTCAGGTTATGCAGTAGCCATTCTCTAAGGTTTGCTGCATCTCAGCAGTAAATTCCAGCATATGGATTCATAGCTGCCCCAAGATTAAAGGCAAATTCTCTTCAGCAGAGAAGACTGGTGTTCTAATCAGAACAGGAGGAAAAGGTAAACACAATAATTCCATCACAAGTGAAGTGTATATCTTCCTAGAAAGCTATTTTTGAATTTCCGCCACTAAGCATGCTCTTGCTATTCAGTAGAGACTGGAAGAGGCCTGTACTCAACACCATTGTATTCATATTCTTACACTCCTATTCATCTTTCTGCAGCTGCTTCCAGCACCAACACACTGTACAAGACCACTGACCCCCTCCCTCTGACATTTTTGAGATCAAAACCAGAAGAAAACCATTTGTCAAAATGCATCACAGCTGGGAAATGGAAGACAAAGGACTACAAATTGCAGGTGAACAGGAAAGAATGCTATGGAAAACTCAGTGATGGTATCTGAAAAGAATATTTTTCTGCTTGAAGTAAGAGCTTCCTAGAGAAGACCAATATTATTAATGAGAGCTACTCCATCCAACAAGAAAAGTACAAAGTCATGCACATGCACAAGTCCCAGAATGCGGGCACTTGTTGTATGTGCAAATGGCAGCCCAGCACCACCTGAAGTTAAAGAATCTGGAGCACCCACTTGCATCATCTCCTGAGAGAAACAGCAGGAATTGTCTTGATTCTAGCACTTAAAAAAGGAAAGCTTTTCCTTCCAGCAGTTTCAATAACAATAGTGATGGAGGAACCCTGTACACTCTTAAAGCAACTTCATGAAACTTAGACTAAGGCCTTAAAGACAGTGAACACTTGTTGCTACTGTCTACAAGCTAAATACAACTTCAATTCCTTATTATTTGCACAATTAATTCTGGCAATTTTCTATTAGATATTACTATCATTGTTTTGCAGAGGGAAAAATTGAAGAGTTAACTGAAGATTTCCCTATAGGCACAAAAATAGCTAAGAAATTAGAACTCCAAAGTAGATAGCTTTGAATCACTGAATTATTTTACCATTCATCTCCATTTGCTGCAGATGCAAGCCTGCAGAAGGGAACAGACACATTCCTGGCCTTCAGAGTTGCAGGACAAGTTAGAGCTGTAAACATAATGTACACATGGGCTGAAGCCAGAATTTTGGATGTAAGCTCTGATGCCAGATCTGGGTTCAAATGACACTGATCTCCAGATTAAAACCAATAAACACTCAAACCTGTAGTCATAAGTACACAGATGGTGCTGCCCATATGTTTTTTGCGGCATACACAGGGGAAAATCCAATAATTTAATATGCACTTTTTCCTCTTCATTGATATGATAATTAAATTCCCTGAGAACATACTCAACAGCTTATAAGAGAAGGAAACATTCGGAACTTGGTAGCATTGACTTATTTAACAAGAAAGGGAAGTGAGAACTGCTACAATTTATAGAATTTACATGATGACAGAGCAAATCTTAAATACAGCATGTTAACTCCTAGACACGCTGTAAAGACTAAGGAGACAGGATGAACTGTTGTATATGGCATTTCATTTCTAGATCACTGGGCTAGATTATTGAATAAGCCCAAGGTGACAGAATTATTTTTGCTACTTACTTACAGAGATGCAAAGCTTTTTGTAAGAGTTCAGACACTGAAATAAGGAGGACAGTTTTTCTTCCAGGTTTATTGCTAACATTTAAAACAATGCTTCCATTAAATAAGTATTTTCACACTTGATCAGTTCAAGGGGTTCATTATTTTCATGCAGTGTAATTATGTAGATTTCTAGTAAGTATTCTCTGCCTCTGTACACTAGACCCAAGAGCTACTTTTGGTATTTGTTTGATGCTCAGAATGGGGTAATGGCTTTTGAAAGTCTTTTATGGAGATGTCTAAAAACTGCATCTCACTTCCCATGCATTTATGTGAAAAAAATTCGATAAACATTTCTCTTCTTTTTTCCCATGTCAGGTTAAGAGTTTAAAGTGAAAGTTAGCCATCCTAATATATTTTAACACATGTAGAATGTCCCTATGTTCAAATAAAATATATGTCTATGAAGAATATAGTTTTATTAATTATGAACAAAAAATAAAGGAACAGTAGCTTTGTAAGACTTGCCAACTTCTGGGTCTTCAAAGTTATTCAATCTGATTTTTGTATGATGCAAAGCCAATTCATATATATTTATATACTTATGTTAGCTTGCACAATATGATATGACCATTAACATAGCACACAGTAGGACATAGGGGTTGTTTACTACATACCTAATCTTGCCTAAAGGTTTTATATACTGTTTGGGAAAGTTTAGCTATGAATAACTTCTCCCAAATGTATTCTTCCTGTTTATTTTGTTATAATATTTGACGGGCATTTTCTAAGGAGCTCTAGATTAGCACAATTTTTTTTTTTTTTTGTGCATTGTTTGCTGTTGAGAAAACAAATTAACAATGACATTCCGTATGTGTCAGATGTAAGTCTTTTATTTAAGTCTTTCAACTTATATGTCCACAGAGAATCAATCAGGTTAGTGCAAAATAAAAGATATGTGACTGGCTAAAGCCCATAGTAAGGTTTTCTTTTTTTTTTTTTTTTTGTAACCCTAAACTGGCGCGATTTTTCATGCCTTTTTCTTTTCTACTATCAGCTTGCTAACGAGTGTGTAAAAAAATGTTAAGGTTGTCTAACATGCAGGAAGGAAATGTACAAAAGAAAACATGTGGAGTAATAAGTACATGAAGAGTCTGCAAAGCTGGCCTTGGGAGAATAACTTAAGAGAGCTAAAATCAAAGGAACTACTGCCCTAAGCTAGTAGTTCTTCTCCAGAGAGAAATACATCTTAGGGGAAATAGCCACCTTTAGGAAAAAAACCCATCCTTTTAGGGTTTAAAAAAAAGCTTCTTAGCTAGCTATTTACAAATAGCTGCCTATTTAGCATTCCTGCAAAGCCTAGAGAAAAATACACTGTTTTAAAAAGACCATTAAGACCACAATGACTGGGTATTCACAGTTAAGAAACACCATTTCAAAGCTCCTGTACATCCTCCAGCTCTTTTATACATGTTGCATTATGATGAAATCTTTAGTAAACACAATCAGATGACATTTTTTCCCCACAGGATCCTGCCTAATGCAGTGCACAGGGTTCAATGTGCTCCATTAATCAGCAGCTATTCAATAACCTTATCCCTATTATCTTCCCAGCATCACCTTTTCCCCTAGTGGCCTCAGCACTTCTCCAGCTCTTCCTGGAATTCATAAGCCTGCTCTCAGCCTTCAGAAGACATGGGAGTGCATCATGTTCCACCCAGCCAGATTCTGCCAAGGAAAGCGACCTGCTGATCTCTCCCTGTTGCCACCCACTGTGAGGGGAGGTGTGTCTAAAGGACTACAGAACTCTTGAACATTTCAACTCCTTCTCCCCTCACAAAAAAGGACCAGGGACCAGGGTCACACTGCCAAGGGCAGGGAGAGATTTCTGCATGCTCTGATTTGCTGCTACCCACCTCTTGACACACAGCAAACATTCAAATGGACAGACCTTCCTTCATCTCTCATGAGCACACCAGACACTGCTCCCTTCTCCATAAGGGAATCTACTTCCAGTCACACTCAGGAAGAACTGACAAGCTCAGTACACCCAGATATAAAATGTAAATAGAAATAAAACTTCACAATATGCTTCTAAAGTGATGGTTCCCAGGAGATGCTAACCTGTAGGTGACACTTACTAGGTTTTGGCATTTCACGTGGGATGTTTATGGCCTAATTTTTTGGAATGTTTCCCAAACACACTCCATGGTGTGATGTAAAGTTGTGACAGCATCCTGACCCATCTGCCCATAGGTACTCAAGATGTGTGCTAAGTTTGGGTTGGAGCTGAGTAACTCAGGTAGTAGTAGAGGTCTGTGGCAGAAACAAGCTGAAAACATATCTCTTTACAAAGTTTTCAGTACCCCTTGGTCATTACAGTGTCCCATCTTCTGCACTCCCCCGCTTTTGATTCCTCTCTGCGTGCCTTGCAATAAATGAAGCACAGGGGCTTGTGCACAAGAGCTGCTGTTACCACAGTTGTAGAACAGCTGGATACTTGTAGCACACTTGAATAATGTTTCACTGGTATGGCTGATTCAGCCCTGGAGCAGATCAGTGTGTGTACTCAGCAAGATGACACAAAAAAGACAGAAAGGGAAGGGAAAGGTGTCAGAGCTGCTCTATCTGTGTGAATGTCCCAAACTGGTCCCAGTGCTAAATGCACAACAGCAGCCACAGTCACTGCTCCTGCTACATCCAGGGACAAACAGCCACCCTTACCAGCACTTCCTACACACTGCTGCCTCACTACATCTCCCAGGCCCTTTCAGTGCCACAGCAACAAAATGTCTCTCGTGGTGACTGCTGGGGCAACTTCTGCTGTTCCACCAACCCCCTTGTGAGGCAGCCCACGGTCAAAAATAGTAATTGACTGGATAATATATCCTCAACACTTCAGTTGTCTCAGATCCACCCATCAGAGGACATTACATACACTTAAAGAACGACTTTATAAGAAGTGATGGAAACCTTGTGATGTTCCTGATTCAGTTTAGAATAGTCACAAAACAAGTTTATTTCAAGATCGAGATATTGCCTCCTATTATAAACAATTACATTTGCATGATTAATTGGGCATTTTGGCATTTTGAGAAAAATGTGATAGCCCTGGCAAGTTTGGGTAGAGATTTTTAATATTTTTTTAATGGTGGTTCAGTTAATTATTTAGTAAACAGCTGAATAAAGGAAGTTTCCAGAGCTCTCTCTCTCTCTCTCCATTACTGCAAATTTCCTTTATGTTTTTGGGGGGAGGGAGTAGTTGTTGGCTTTTTTGTTTGTAGTTGAGGGTCTTTTGTTTGTTTTGGGAGGTTTTGTGGGATTTTTAATATATTTATATGTATATATAAAAAAAAATCACAATTATGAGCTGTAACTCAGAGTTCTCTTTACAGTCATGCAGGAATATTGCACTACTGAAATGACTCCAGGTTAGTTTTATTCACTGTTTCTGTTGCAATTTTATATGCAACTATTCTTCACTGTAAGGAATGACAAAAAAAGCCATCCTTTCCTTTTTTGCTCACCAGAGATTTGAAATTCAGAAGACGGAATAAGCCATGAAGAATTGTGTGAATTAGTTGATGGACTGTGGATAGAAAATACACTTGGGAATAACCAAAATCAAAATACTTATACTTGGGCTTTGTTTTCTTTTATCTAAAGTAGGCTAGCTGTGGAGATGGAATGATGTACAAAGTTTAAGTGCCTTAATTGCTTTGGAGATCTGCTTTTGGACATATTTAAACTCCCTTTAGGCTTACTAACTTGTAGAACACTCAAATTTAAAATGCAGGGGGAAAAAGTAAAACGGAAAACAAACAAAAAAAATGCTTAATCCTCCCCCTCTTCCATCTAATGTTTTCAGACTTTCTCAGATCTAATTAGCAAGGATTTACATCAGTGAATTAAGCCTGTACCTTTAGAAGTGTGACCTACATGTTTGCTTAGACTGTACTAAATTGCAACCCTAACTTTGCTATGTTTCCTAAGAAAAACTGCCCTCTTTTTCATCATTTAAGGTACATGTAACTCTTTTCGTCTTCAGTAGGATGGTGGCAGAGCTGAACGGATGAGAAAGAATCTGTCTTAATCCCTCATAATCTCCCTAAGCATCAGATTCTCTGGGCAGCTTCATTATTAGAAGTATCATTGCTTAGACTTCCTCTATTACTAAGTAATTATTTGAATAATCCATTTTGCTTCAGTAACTTCATAAATCATTTGTTTTGGGGATTTATTCTGGCAGCAAATTTAGGGAAGTTCATCTGCTCAGATCAGAAAACACTCATTTTTTGTTTGCTTTGCAAGCCTGGTACCCTATTAGCCCTCAATTTAACAGAATGTCTAAGATAGAGGAAAACAATTTCTCTAGACAGAGTGCAAGACTGAATCACATCTCATTTACACTGATGTAAATAAGAGAGAGAGACACTGAAAAGGAAGAATTTATGGCACTTTAAATAAGAACAAAATTCAGACTCCAAAAGCACTGCAATGCCTCAGTGTTGTAGCTGAAAATACATGTGTTGAGCAATCTGCAATGGCAAAAACTAATCAGGGATAAATTTTATCAACTTTTAAAATAAAATCTTACAGAATTTTCAAGGGACTCAGAACAAAAAAGCACTCTTTTGCTGCGTCTATGACAATTTGATAAAGACTAGTCACCCCTACAGAAATCATAGTGATTTTCTCCAACCATCTCTTCAGATGGGATTCAATTAGTAAAATAAATGGAATAAGGAGAAAGAAAAAAAGAGAAAGAAACCCTAGGAAATCTTATTATATGCTATTAAACTCAATAAGGCTTTTCCATCAGAGAACATCAAGTCTTATTTCTGGTAATCCCTGTGCTGTTGTAAATCAGGAGCTGCTGCTATGAAGACGACAGAGTTCCAGCAGAATAAAATTGCAGTAAGCACAAGCCAGAACTTTGAGTTATATTGCACAAGTCCAGATACTTGGGCAAAAATCTTTGCTGCTACTGTCTGCTTTCTCATAAGTGTCTCAGAAGTGTTAGCACTTCACCACTGAGAGTTTGGCACCTCTGCCCCCAACAGTCTGAAACAGGAACCTAAAAGTGAACACCAGTAACCTGAGCTTCAGCAGTTTTTGTTCCACCCAAATCCCAGTGTCTCACAGCCAGATTCCCTTCAGTAAAACACAGGCAATGGCATGGATCATCATCAGCCCCATGCCACCACAACAGCAGAGACCCTCTTGCCTCCAGGCACCAAGGTGCCAGCCAGGCTCCCTCAGGTTTATTATCTCTTAGGTCCAAGCTGATCTTGCATTTCTTGCAGTCCCTTTGCTCACCTTAAGCTGCAAGGATGTGATCTCCTTTCCGGACCTGTCCTGGAGTAGAGTATTTTTTAAGGGTATGAGAGAAAGGGGCTTAAACCCCATAGTACAAAGGTCCCACATTTCTTATTCTTTTCTCTGGCTATGGTGCACAAAAACTGTCTTCCCCAGGTACACTCTTAAAAGACAGTGTGTTCCTGAAATTTAGCTTACCTTAGATAGAAGATGGGCAGCAAGCTGCAGAATTTGGCAAGCCTCGGTGCATGTGAACATGAGTATTGGGTAAATATGTTTGGGAAGGAAGGGGAGGAGGGGGTGTGATCAAGGGTTTTGTGGATCTCTTCAAAATCAGGCCTCTAGGCTGTATCTATCATAAATCCTTCCACCCTGACATCTAGCAGGTTTGGACTTGAGAGTTTACAGAGGTACCATACCACAGACAACTTCAGGCATATCCATCCATCCATTTATATTAGGATGGAAAAGTAAACATAGCCACTCTTCAGAGGCTTTTTAGGACTGGAGCCTTATATTTCTGTTTTCAGGAATATGAACATCTGTGGTGTCGTATTTCATGTTCTTACTAAACTGCCTGCATTGTCCATACGGCTCTCCCTGCCCCTATTCTTGACCACTCCCTTCAGTTCTCCCTATTGGTCTCCTGGTATCCCAACTTCACCCTTGTGCTCTCTCCGCCCCCCTCATCCCCAGATAAATCAGGGTCCAGGCCATATGACCCTCTCTCTGCATTGGGGTAGCGCTCTCGGCACTGGGGCAGAAACAGCTCTCTCTGCACTGGGGCACCAGCCCCTCTCTGCCTGGCCTGGCCGTGCCATGTGCTGGCTCCTGACCTCTGGGGGCCCGCACATGGGCCAGCCCTAGGCTCCTGGAGGCCATGGAATAAAGACCTTCTCCAGCCCCATGCGAAGAGTCTTCTCACCTCCTTTTCACCCATCTCGTTGCAGAGCCACAGCCGGCCGGAGCAGCGCTCTCTGGGCAGGGTGTGGCATGGCACACCGCCACAAGAAACTACAAACCGCAACAAACATCCTGTCCACTAATAAGCAACAGAGTGTAGAAGTACATGATACAGTGACTGAGGAAACAGCAGAGTACCCAGAATTTTGATCCTAAAAATTATCAGCAGGTGAAAACACTTGGATACCTTGGAAAACAGAGATAATACAAGTATTATATTCTTAAAATAAAGTACATACATAAGTGATACATACAACGCCCTCAATCACAACTATTTCTTGGAATTTTCTCCTGGGAGGCAGATTTCAAGTCAAACTTTGATTATAGGTATGCTAATGCAATGCAGAGTTAGCAAGATGTGCATTATAGGTAAATATTTTCCTTGTCAAAGAATTTATGCCATAATAAAGTCTGTGTTTGTACAGACAAAATCCATAAGGCTTCATTTTTTTTGATTCATGCCACAGCACAATATAGTTTTTCTGAAACTATTTTATAGAAAATGTAAGCTATATCTTATCAGAAAGTGTATCTGGATAAAAACACGTCTGGTGTAAAGCAATGCCAGCCTCTGAAAAGTTGGTGGGATTTGTTTGTACTTAGCCTTGAACCAAAATTGGCCCAAGGTATAGAATTTTGATGATTATGTTTCATATCTTTATCATATCGGCCCTGATCCCAAGATAAATAGACCATTTCCTAGCAATACAGTATTTCTAGATATCAATTTACTGCCAAATTCTCTGTAAGCAATTCCAGTTCTCATGTAGACTCTACTATATTGTATTTCCAAAAAGTTCAACAACAAGAAAATGAAAGTAGAGGATCAAAATCAAGGTTTCTTACAGCTGAAAACAAGAAAAACTTGTGAGTTTCATATTGGTACTGTCAGAACAACTAAAAAGCAACATTATCAGGGGTCTTACTGGAATCTCAGAAAAGAGTAAAGACTTAAGGTCCAGTTCATTCTTTTATTAAGTTTCTTTATGAAAACAAATACACTCACCTGCCCCCCCCAAAAAAAGAAAAACCAGCCACACCCTCTCCTGCCCCACAAACAAAAAAATCCACAGCAAAAAGTCTTTTGTTTGGTAAAACAAATGAAAAACCACACTGTGAGAAATCCTAAACCAGGCAAATATTGTGACTGACTTCAGTGAGGACAGGAATTCACCTCAGACATCTCATTATCCGACAATGACAAATAGTTCCAATTCAGATGCCTACCCAAATTCAAGGAACCTATAATTCTACACCTTAACCTCTAAGTCAGCTCCATTGGGCAGAGTTGTTTGCTGTCATTGCTACAGGAGGAATAACCTGCTCAAGGAGAGTGGAAACACTCCTCATGCAAAGATGGTTCAAAGATGATTCACACCATCATGCTGTCCAGGAGTTAATGTGATTATCCCAGCACCACAGAGGCTGCACCACTGGTGCAGGTGGCCCAAGGGATTTTGTACTAGTTGAGCTAAAGTCACTCCCTGGAGCTTCCTGCTGTGGAGATGACCATCAATCCTAGCACTGTTCAGCAATTTACATTACACAGCAGTCTCTTCCAAATCCTTTACAGCTCCTACTCTGAAGCCACATGACCAGAAGACTAATTTGTTCTGTGGGTTTAACTGGCTTTAGACTAGCTCTCTTTACTTGAAGAGTTTATGCCACTGATGACAGATTCAAATTTCCCTTAGGCTGCCAGCTTCACTCCAAAATTAATGTGAATCCCATCAGCAGTTTCACTCACGTGCTCTCATGTCTTAGATCTCCCCACTCCCATCACTGATTGTGAAATCTACCTTTTCACATATGAAACATGATCCACATTAGATCTAGACATGAGGTAGAGATAAAGTTCTTTTCTGACTCTTGGTTAAGACTTTTTTCTTTTAATATTGCTATGTATCAGTAGCAGGCATCCACAGCTCCAGAATATAAGGAAGTCAAATTATAAGCCAATTAATAGCATCATGAAACCAAATATGTTTTGCAAAATTTTTAAGGAAAAGCTAGAATATCATAGCTCATTTGATAAAGAAAAAATGTAGCATCAATAACACATGTAATTTTTTTTTACATTTTTTATCCATTTGCATAATTATATGCTCTTATGCCTGGGGTTAGTGAGATTCTGCATTGGCATGTTTGTCTTTTGGACATTATAGATCACTGATAAACAAGCGAAAAATGTGAATACCCTGATATTCAGCTGAATTGTGTATTTATAGCACCTAGCACAGGAGAGTGGGTACATTTTTATAACTCATTATGCATCATCGTCAGAAGCTGTTACTGTCTCTACAATACTTAATTTACCTTGAGGGCTGTGTCCAGTTCTGGGACCCCAATTTAGGAAGGACATTGAGGTGCTGGAGCGTGTCCAGAGAAGGGCAGTGGAGCTGGTGAAGGGTTTGGAATACAAGTCCAATAAGGAGCAGCTGAGGGAGCTGGGGGTGTTTAGCCTGGAGAAACAAAGGCTCAGGGGAGATTATATTGCTCTCTACAACTACCTGAAAGCAGGCTGTAGCCAAGTGGGGGTTGGTCTTTTCTCCCAGGAAACCAGTGACAGGACAAGAGGACACAGTCTTAATCTGTGCTAGGGGAGGTTTAGGTTGAATATGAGGAGGAATTTCTTCACAGAAAGGGTGATTAGACATTGGAATGGGCTGCCCAAGGAGGTGGTGGAGTCACCATCCCTGGAGGTGTTTGAAAAAAGACTGGCTGTGGCACTCAGTGCCACGGTCTGGTTGACATGGTTGTGTATGGTCACGGGTTGGATTAATGACCTCAGAGGTCTTTTCCAACCTATCTGACTCTGAGTATCTGTGATCATATCCCCACTGAATATATTCCCCCTAGTATAGTGTCCACTTATGTCATTTGGGTTGAGTTGGGAGTTATTTGAATACTAAACAAAAACTGTGATTCTGGAGATCAGAATACAATCCTTATCTAAACCACAGGTTCACAGCATGCTCTTGTCAAACCATGTAATCTATCCTAAAACTTCATGTCTTTTTTATAAAATTGAGACACCTTGCTATCTGATGGGGGATAGCAGGAAACGAGAGATGCTCATTTCTATGCTAATGAGGGGTTTAAGAAGATAAACACCAAAGAATTCAGAAATGCTTAAATTGAACACGGTTGGCACAAAAATTACTACCATTGTGTTACTACAGGTTCATATTTGGTATGGTTTAATTTAACCAGCAATATTGAAATGCAGCATGTCAGTTACCAATTGAAAAAGAAAGTGAAAGAGAAGGAGAGAAGGAGGGGGAAAGGGGGAGAGAAAGAGGAACAGAATGTAGTATTATGGATGGAAGGAAAGCAACAAGGGTACAATCTATTATAAGAAATTACTTATGAATAAATTGCAAGAGTGTAAGAGCTAAGAAAACAAGAAAGGAATAACAATTAGATAGAAAGCACAGACAGTCTAAGGGAAAAAATTTCTTCTTAAAAGAAAGGTGTGAGGTCTTGTGCTGATTGAGGACAATAAGTACATCAATTGGCATTTTAAAACATTCTGGAGAGAAGCTCAGAAATCTATTTGTTATCCAGGACTGAAACAAATCACTGAAGCAAAAGCAAAAAATAATAACAATAATAATACTAAAAAAGCACTCCAAAGTTGGGAAGATGCAGAAAGATGGCTATAATTTTTGGTTGGGTAGAAACAGCACACAAAGCAACCATTTTTAGGATTAATATGGTTATTCAGAGGAAACTGATATGCTAAGCATTTCTTAGCTTTGTTAGGAAACAAATTTTCAGGGATTTGTACCAGGGATATGATGCAGCTTACCAGGGATATGATGCAGCTGGAAGGTTTCATTATAAGAAAAAAACTCTTAGGTTAAAATTAATTTTACTTGAAATGTCTCACAAAACCACTCTATTTTACGTAACTGAGGTAGAACTCATGTACACTTCCTTTGTAATAAAATATCTACCATTATCTAGAAATTTAGACAAATTGAAGTCTATCTTTGTAATCAGGGGAACAATATTCTACATGTGCAATTTATAAACATTCATAGCTGTTATCTCATAGCACTTGCTTCCATGTAAAATTATGGATTTCCAAGTACCAGTCTAAGACTTTCTTGATTATTGTGATATGAGTTTGCAGCCTACAAATACCTCAAAAAGAATGCCTGCCCCTGCTACCATTGCTATGAACCTTCAGTTAAGCCAAGTAACTTTTCCACAAAGTGAAAAAGGACCTGGGGGTGCTGCTCTCTGGTGGACTGACAGCTGGACATGAGCCAGCAGTGTGCCCAGGTGGTCAAGAAGGACAACGGAGATGGTGAAGGGCCTGGGAGTGATTGTGCTATCCAATAAAATGTTTAGCCACAGGTAATATCAAATATCTGAATAATCCTACTAGCTAGCCAGACAACCACAAGAATCTGCTCAGGACTAGACTTTTCTACAGTCAACATTAAAAGGCACTAATGCAAAGCTCCAGTACAAAAGAAGCATGATTTTATAAAATCCTATTAATTCACATAATTAGGCAACTTGCTCTCTTACACAAACAGAGTGACAAAGAAATCATACTGAGATGAAAAGCCTGAGGGCTTCCTATGGCTGTTTAGAGACAGGTTGTCAAAATTGATATTAGAGTTTACAGGACTTCCTAATGGTTCACTCTAGTGCAAGAGAAACTGCCTCACCCTCAGAAGATAGCCAAGGTGTCTTCAAAGACCTGAGCCTTGGAGACACCACAGACAGAAGGAGAAGGCAGGGACCATGATCTTTGAACAACCTGGCAGCTTCCAAAATCTTAGAGGCTAGCGAGACTTACAATACCTTTTGATGTCACACGAACAGTCCAGAGGACCTCACAATGCTCTTAAAAAAATCTTAATTTCCTCTTCCCAGATTGACTGCCACTACAACTCACGTGTGGCTCTCCTGGGGAAGATTTTGCAGCTTTCATCAACAATATTTGCTCAGAGGGAGATGGGTCCCACAGCTGGACATGAGATTTTAGAGCCCCTTTAACTAAGAAAAAATGTTGGAGGCAGCATAGGAGATTTTATAGCAGAAGAAAGTGCAGTTCCTTTGGGACTGAGTTGCCTGAATACCTCTGCCATATTCTTCTTCAGATACTATGTATGTCCTACGAGCCAACGCGTGCTGAAGAAGGCAGAGTCACACGGTGGCAGCAGGCTGAAGTAGACGTTGACCCAATTCACAACAGCAGGACTTTTTCTAATATCTGTGCAAGTACGCAAAAGTAATAGAAAAAAATTAAACCAATCTTCCTACCATGCCTCCTACATCCTTCCAAGTCTTCCTTGTGTTTGCCCACTGATACATATAACCAATTAAGAGAGACTGCAGAAACTCTGCCACGAACACAGATCCTGCCCTTTCTCCCCTGTCTGAGAGGAACAATGTAGTTATCCAGAGCTCACTGACAGGGAAGTCAAAGAGCTGCATTTGGGTGACCTCTGACTCCCATTAAAGACTTGAACACAGCTTTGAAGTCCCTTGCACTGGCAGATCAGGCACAGGCCAGCAATACTTGTGTTGGCCATGTCACAGAGCCACGCGAGGTTGCGACACGGTCACTCGACAGCAGTGCAGGCTTTGGAACGCCTCGCCTGTCACAAGAACCGAGTTCAAAACACAACTATGCAAAAGCCTGATTCAGAGCCCTTTGGAACCATTAGGAACCTGTTTTTAGGATACTGTTTTTGCTGGCTCAAGGGAGGCTTCAGCAGAGGCTAATAAAGAAAAACCCCTAACTGTTCTCAGAAGCCTCCACCTGCTCTCCTTCACCCTAAATGTGTGACAGCACAAGACTCTGCCCTGCCTCTCTTCAAACACTTTCAATAAAAAAAAGAAAACCAAGGCCAAATCTGTAAGCCTGTTCAGCTACAAGATAAAAAAATGGTTTCATTATCCTTCCTCTCAACTCCCTTCCCCCAAGAAATATAATCTTGAATCAATCTTTAGCTCAACCAAATAAAATCATGAAATAATGCAAAGAAAATGAACATTATATGTGATTTCAGGGGCTAGAAAACATAGCAGTAGGAAGAATTTATTGCTGACCTTCACGCCAAGTGTCTGCTGAAGAATATATGATGGTTGTAACTGGATAAAAAATTATTTTCATTTAGGACAAACAAAAGAAATGAATATTTCAACAGCGATTTTTGCCTGTTTTTCAAGACAAGGCAACTATATATGCTGTCTGTGGATTTGTTTTAGCCTAAAAGCTCAATTTCTCATAAGCACCTCACAGAGAAAAGAAAAGAAGGGTTAAATGTATACTTAATTAAGTCACTTCACACATTAGCAATCATAGCATGTGTAGAAATCAGATGTGTTTGAAATATTCATGATGAAATGCAAAACCTCTATCACATTTCTGCATTTCGGTCAAGCTTGAAAATGGGTTTGTTTCTGTGAAAAGTGTCACTGAGATACTCACTTTTCTTTTTATTTTCTCTTAATTTTTTTTCTTTGCATGGAAAGTACTTTGCAGATAGCTTACATGAATTCATATGAACATTAGCTTCCTAGGGGTGAGTTTCATATTTCATGTTTGTAATGCACTGACAGCCATATTCTCAACTACTAAAGTGATATTTGGGTGTGGAGATAGCTGACAAAGTTGTATGAATGAAAAAAAAACAGCCTTAAGAAAGAAAATTAGTAAAACATTAAGAACATTTTTAAACTGGCATTTTTCTCAGAGAGAAAGAAACTTCAAACAGTTCAGAATTGGGTAGTAGTCAAGTTAAATATGAGGGCAAACTTTCAGGTGTCACATGAGTGATCAAAGTTTATTTAAAAGATCATGAAAAAAATGTGTGTTTCTTTCTATTTGAGGACATGTTAATTGAACATTTATCATCAGTATACTTCCAAAATGCATTGTTTTTACCTACATAATGATCCACTGGCATTGTACACCCAGAAATTAGGCCATCAGAGGACATTCCTCAATACCTTTACACACAAGCTGTTTTTATTGTCATTCAAACTGACCAGTATTCCATACTCTGATGACTATCACAGCTGTTTGGAAAGCAAAGTTCTTCCTGCAGAAAGCATAACCTTCTTTATGAAAAAAAATTAGGTTCAGTGCAAACCAAAGAGATTTTGGCCTCAGAACCAAAATATTTCAATGAAAACTCAGTATTATTTCTTGACAGAAACAGAAATTATTTCACCAACACACTTGACACTCCCACTTGAAATTCACTGTCTCTGTTGGCAAGTAGGCACCTTGCTTCACGACCGTCTTTAACCAGCCCACTGTTCAGTCTGACCTCCTGTTGCCACCCATCAGGTTCTCAAGTCTACTTGACCCCTGAAGAGCTGAGGGCTCGGATGGGGATGTTTCCTGATAGTCCTCTACTCTCCTCTCACACACTTTACTTCCCTCTGAAGAGCACAGGCCAGAAAGGGAGATCATGTGAAGGGTTTCTGGAACAAACCACCCCTTTAGCTTTGTTGTACCCAATATAGCTGTTACAGCAGTTTCTCCAACTGGTCAGTTGCCTTTGGCTAATTTGTTTTACTTTTGTTTATCTTTCTGTGGAACAGCCACCGTTTTATACAGAGAGAAGGAACAAGCAGTTATGCTAAAAAATGAAATATTTATGACTGGCACAGTAACGTAGCGTAGAGAAATACAGGGCTGGTACGACAGGAGATCTGGGAAGTGGAGACACAGGATGTGGCATAAAGTATTACTGGCACAGGAACACAAGAGAGGAGGCCTGGGCTTGGCACTGGAAATCCCACGACTCTAAACTGAGTCCCGCTCAGGTAAAAGCACGAAGGTCTTGAGCTGCACAAAACTGGTTTTAGCAGTCATAATGAAATAATATCATACATACATAAAGTATATAGTAGATTTAGATGTAACCTGGAAATGTAGACCAGTGAAGAAGAGAGTAAGATGTAAAAGTCTGTTAACAAAGATTTTAAAATGATTCCTAGTCAATCCAAGACAGATGAAGAAAAAAACCACCAACATATTCAGTATCATATTCCTCCTGGCAAAGGATTCCAGATACTGACAAGTCTTCATCACCCTTTACCACACACACCATCTCCAGAATGACATCACTGATTAGGATCCAGAGTAGTAGCAGCAGGGCAAGTGTAATACCAGAACAGGGGGAGAAGCTCGGTGTGTGCGTGTATGTGTGTGCAGCAATGTTAACTGCATTATTATTTTTTCTTGTTCTGCAGCAATTAGATCTGGAATAACATTGATTAAATTTTCAAAACTTCAGCTGTACTAACAATAAAGTCTTGGCTTTATTTATCCACAATGTGTGCTTTCTCCTTGCCCCAAAAACATTGGCTTTTAGTGTAATATTGGCTGGGCTGACTATAGGAGAAAATGCCACACAACTACAAAATCTATTAGTCTGGAGAGGAGGTAAAATGCAGGAAGCACACACTGAAATAGAAACTTTTCAGCATGGATTTTTAAAATAGAAATATTTTCAGGATGGATTTTTAATCTACCATGTCAACACTTTCAGTCACTTAGTCTTTCAATTTGGCACCATCTGTGCATTACAGTTATTACGTGGGACATCGCTGGATTATATTAGTTTTCAATCAGAAATCTATTTGAGAGGAAATCATTGTTTTCAATCCAATTAGAGTTTGCCATATTTCCCTGATCTTGCAACACTTTGCTGTTAAAAACAATGGGATATTTACTGTCTACATTCTGCTGATTACTGAAGATTTTCACATATTGGAAAAGACACATTGATGCAGCTCATTGGTATGCTGTGGCACCACCGTGATCAGCCAGTCACTTCCCTTAAAGTCGCAGTCATTGCAGCTCCTGGTACTGTGAAGACTCACAATTAGGCTTTACTTTACCCATAAATAGAAAGTCATCTATTTGCAAACCAAATCTTCATGGGAAACTACAGGCTGGGGATACATCTGCTGGCTTGGCATTAACATTTTAGCTTCCAGCCAATTAGGGCAGAACAGTACTTTACATTATTCTAGGGCATAAAGTATTGATTCCAAATTACAATTGCTGTTTTCAACCTTAAAATGTCACCTCACCTACCTTTTTACAAAGTGAAATTCGTCAGCTTTTACAGCAACAATCCTTCCTGCTACAAGAAAGTAGCACTTCATACCAACTGGATATGAATCTATTAAATTACAATGAAATATTTTTAGCTACAAATTATAGCCATATTAATACCTACAGAGTTCCCTATGAGCAATAAATGCAAAAGGATATTTTCCCCAATGATTAGCCATTGTAAAGAGTAGCCATTTAGTGCATGCAAATTTCCTGCCTTGCAGATCAAATGTGAATTAGAGCCCTAGGAGGCTGGCTTATATGAATAAGCTTAGATAGCGCTAATTATAAAACCAGCATATTGTAATCACACATAAATTGTTCAACTCCTTTATTGCAACATGGGTAACCCCTGTAAATTTGGAAGGCAAGAACAGAATTCTTTGTCACCACATTTTGATGTAGGACAAGAGTTGTCATAAAATAGGAATTAGAAATGTTAGAAAATTTCTGAACCTGTGGGTAAAATTTACTCAAGGCTTTGAATACATGAAAGCTTAGGCCCTGGAACATCTATGCATCAGGCACATGGCCACTAAACTAGGATTCAAACCCACAGTTGTCAGTATCCCTCCATAAAAATTGTAGTGTCATCTTCTTTCCTCATGACTTCTGCATTTTTGGCAGAACACAGGCAACACTTCAAAGGAAGGACAAGCAGGAATCCAAACCCAAATGTCAGCCCTATGTACAGTGTAGGCTGTGGCTTAGTAGTGGACTTGAAAGCCCTGAGGCCAAGAAAGAATCTGAAATCATCAAAACTGTGTGAATGGTTCTATTCAACCTATTTCTACCAGGGAGCAGACACTGAAATTTCTGGATTAAAAACAAACTTAATATTTCTTCTATGTTTGTAATAACCATGACAACCCCCAGTTTTTGTAGCTTTAAAGCACTTTCCTTGCTTTTCTCCTAACCCACGTAGGAGTTGTGGAAAATCTGTATGTTTCTGTTCAGCTTTCCTTTACCTTATTATTCACAAGTTCTGGAGATTCTCTGCTGTAAGAAGAGATCAGAAAAACCCCACTGGACAAAGGAGCAACAGCACAACATAGGAGACACCAAGTCTGGAATATAATTTCCTTAGTTAATGTGATGAAAAGAGACATTTACCCCAGCAATATAAAAGTTCAGTCAGAGACTTTGTCTGTAATTGTGGCTGCTGATTCCCTCTGCTTCAAGATTATAAAAAATCTTATCAGATTGAGAGAGCAAAGAAGCCCCAGAAAGCAAGGAAAAGCAAAGCACCACAGAAGAGCAAGCATTATTAGGATTTATTATTAGCAACATGATTTCTTCCTTTTTTATAAAGGCTCTTTAAATTTCTGTAACTGGAAATACCCTACTTTGTAGGGCAAGGACAGGAACAAATGTGCTATCCTTCATTTTTTCTTGGTATATGTTTTTGTCCTTGCATATCAGGGTCAGTAAAGCAATTCACCCAGGAAGACATAAACTTGTTTTGTGAACTAAGCATTTACTAAATTAATTCTTCTATTTCTATTTAGCACATTCATAAATCTGCATGCCAAAAGAACTTTATCATTCCAGTGTTTTCTTTTTGTTTTTCCTGCTTTTTACCAAAGTCAAAGCACCATCAATACTTTTGTTGTCAATATATGCACTTACAGAAAGAAACTGATACCTGCAGAATTACTGCACGGATAAAGCTAACACGTGTAACGCACATATAAAACAGTCTGTATTTTACCATACCTAAATCCCACATATTGTTGTAATCAGTTTAATGTAACAGTAACACCACTGGTGCTGAACTATGTGCAACATTAACTCCTGCAACGTAGGGAAATTTGAGAAATCCAGATAGAAGACAGAAAGTTGTCTTTTTCTTTCCCATCAAGTTCCATGATTTATGCTCTAATTGGTAAGCCCTGGAACGCAGAGATGCAAAACTCACAGAGATCAAAGATTTTGCATTCCAAAGACCTTGCTTTACATTTAGCAAAATACTTTTTGTTCATTGTCAGTTTTACTCTGCGGCAGAGGCTTTCTCATCTTTTCATCTTGGCTGTCTAATACCCAAACTCACATATGAAGACCTGTGCCCCTCTACTTTCCACTTGGAAAAAAATAAAACAACAGATGATCCTCTTTATCGCTAGAGTGTTTTCCAGATACAACAGTAACCTGGTTTATTTCATTCCCATTCTCAGCTAGGCTTTTTGGGAAAGGGCCAGTTACTCTTTCTTGCACAAGACCACAAAGGACGGATTGAGAAGGATCTATATGGACAGAGGCATCACAAGCAAGTGCCAAAAGCTGTGTGTTTCTTCTGGCCTGTCCTGGATTCAGTGCAGCTGTCTTGGGACTCCAGGATGGAGTGAGACTTATCAGCCCCTGCCTTGCCTGCTGTTTTGTGAGGTGGTGCTGGCCCACCCTGTTCCTGGTGATGCCAAGCAGAAACTACTCCGTGTTTTGCACAGCCCCTGCATTCTTGGATCTCGTTAAACTAAGGAAGGGATTGAAGAGCAAACGGCAGACTGAGCACTGCTGGTTGCTCCACAAGAGAAGCAAGGAGTCAAGGAGCTGGAAGTAGCTTGTATTGCTGCCCCACTCTAGTTTGAATACTCAGTAGGTGCGACCATGGGGAAAGAGTGGGGACAAATGTAGCGAGGACTTTTAGAGCACTTGAAAAGAGCAGGGACAGCTGGAAAGCAGAAGAATAGTGCAAAAACATGGTAAAACATGCAAAACATACAAAAACAGAGGTAAAATTGATTTGGAAGTGGGGTAGGATCAGTTAGTTGGAAGAATGCAGGGGAAGGTAGAGGAGGAGATTGGACGTTTTGGAAGAACAATTAATGCATGAGGAACAGATTAGTATGATTTGCAGGGATAAAAGGGTTATGTAATAAATTGACTAGAAGAAAGAACTAATCAATGAGTTAGTGGTGCTACTCAGTTTTAAAATGCTTACCATGCTAAAAAAGATTCAGTTTTCCACGGGATGGAGTTAGTTTTTATGGATAAACTCTTTCAAGGTGCCATGCTACATAATTTACTTATCGGGCAGTTTGCTATTAAACAGTTAAGCATTACATGACTTCATTATTTTGATTTGAAATCTGAAGATCGAAATCTTTATTTTGGGCCCAGTCTCAGGGGAGAAAAATCCTGATCTGGGCCATTACAGCAGAAGAAGCACACAAAGGAAAATTTTTCTGCTGTCCTCTCACTGGTCCAATAAAACATCTCTCCTGGTCTCAGAATTAGGCTGTTTGTTTATATAAGTGGCCTGAAATTCTGCAGCTCAGCCTAACTAAAATACTGGAAAGGCAATCAGAGATGCACCATTAGGAAGGAAAAGAGGAAATCCCATGCAACCAGAGAACTATAACAGTACAACAAAAATGCTCTTAAGAGAAAAGAAGTTTTGCAGACGTCTGTCTGAGTTCCTCTGAAATTGCCACCAAGTCTGCTGATATTTTAATTCCATTAGTAAAACTAGCTAAGTAAATAGAAATGTAAATTCCTTGTCTTCCTCTTCCCCAAAGGCAGCAAGAAAAGTTGATGTCTAGTTTCAGAGACTGCCTGAAAGAGACACCAAGAAAATGAAAAGGCCCTTCTATTGAGCAGTAATATTCCACTACTATAGGAAAGATTTCCCTAGAACTCCTCCAGCAGTATTTCCCACCTATCAGATATTTCTGTATGCCAGGGTCGTCTGCTCGAAAGCAGTTACAATAGTTAAAATCTAAGGTAGCCATAGAGACATGATAAAGTATCAAATATAGTAATGTAAAACATTTTTTAAAGGGATTTAGAAAGAGGTATGAAGAAAGGAGGATGCCCTGCATAGCAGAGCAAAGGCATATGGGTTTCCTGTGCTGTGTACGTATTCCTCTCTGTACTCAAATACAAACATGTCTTAGTAAGAGAGCAGCTTAAGCATTTCTTCATTACAACCAAACCCCTTGATGTGTCTGTAGTCCCACAGAGATAAGTGAAACCTCAGAAGAAGGAAGAAGATGCAGTTTCTATTTCAGAGAAGTTACAGATGAGACATAGAGGGTACTATTTTGGTAGCTGACCAAGATTTCTGTCATGGGTGCAGGAGAAAGAATAGAACACAGATGAGATCACAAAAACAGATCAAATACAGCAATGAAGGCAGGAATCATGCAGAAGAACAAATGCAGATGTAGCTACTTATTTTTCTCTACAGAATAAAATCGTGTGCAGCCTAAACACACAGTGATATCCAAGCATTGCTTGTAGAAATAAGCAGTTTCTACTGCTGTTTAAAAAAGCTGCCCTACAATGAAAAAAGACAGCAGGAAGGAGAAGACGGCCAATATAATTCCAATAGAATTGCCAACACAATACTATCTATATTAAGCTGAAATACCTTTTATGAGGCGTTTTAGGCAGAGTGACATACAGGTGTGATACTGATACTGAGAGTCTCAGCAAAAATAATATTTAGGCTTGGATCTTCTTATGATGATTTTTGCAAATATTTTTTAAAGAAACTGTCTTATTGTATTAAACTGTATTATTTGAGTAGAAGGGGGATACGTAAGGGATAGTCTTTCCAGTTTTTATAAATCTCACTACTTAATACTGTTGCCTGATGTATTATATGAGTATGGTGTAAAAAAAACCCCACTCAGAATTTCTAAAAAAATTGTTATAGAATGATAATCTCCCCCCTCTTAATATGTGAGACTCTTATTCTAGTCCTCCTGAAAATGTAGAGAACTCAGGATGATTAAATTTTTTTATTGATTTTTTTTCTAGAAATAAACATAAATATTTTCAGCACTATGGGAATTTAAAGTAAATGGAGTTGTGTTTGTGGAGAAGTAAGATTACATTTTCTTTGTTGGTGATTTCTTTAAAAGGGAAGGAAATACAAATAAAAAAAACCAAACAAAACAAAACAAAAAACCACCTAGAAAGACATGAAATTAAAGTATTAGTCTATGAAAACTGTTAGAGAATTTCTGTCATATTCTGTTCTGCATATACTATCTAGATTTTGGCTGAAAATTTGTTTGTACTTGATAAAAAGAAAATTCAGCAGAGAAAAGGACAAAAATCAATTTGAGAATGGTGTTCTAAAAATAGATTTTTTGAGTTTGTCTCCTAAATGTGGTCTTAGCAGAACACCTGCTCTGAAAAGTAGTTGGGCAATGATCCATCAATGACTCACCTGCAGGGCCACCGAGCTGGTAGCCCTCAGTTTACAGCTCCCTTCCCAGCAGGGAACATGAAGCCTTGAGTTGCATGTCCAAGCTTTCTGCTCCCCTGAAGGAAGGGTTTGGGCTCCTCAGGGTGAGATTTTCAAGATCAAGCCCGCTGAAGATAAAGCTCAGATTGAGTCAGATTAGAGCTCTCTAATCAGGGGACAAACTGGGGCTTTTAGCCTAGAACCCCCTGTTGGAAGCATCAGCCCTCCATTTACATTACTAACAGTACTAACAGCTTGATCAAAACCCAGTATTTTTGAAAGTTTGTTAATAGTTCTGGGCTTTGCCATTCTGATGCTGCAGAGCAGGCACTGTAAGCACCGAGGACCACCATCACTTCAAAGGTCTTGCCCTCCACCACTCTGAAATAAAAGGTTGCCAAGAAGACAAGGAAAGTGACTGAAACCTCTGTTGGCTTGAACATTCAGGACATTAATAAATAAAAAATCTGTTCAAAACCTCATGCTTGGATTTTTTTTCTCTGTTAACAAATAAGAGTTTTATAGTTTTCCTGGACCAATGCCCAAAGGCAAAAGAGGCTGTGGGATCATCTTTCCTCTAAACAGAAAGTATTCAGTTGCTGACAGAGGGACAGAAGGTATTTGTATAATTTTAAAACATATTTGTGTGACAGATTCAGGAGTTTTAATCAGTTAAACAGGCGAATACCTTGTACAAATGTTAAATTCCCCAATCAGGCCCTGTTGTTTCTTCTTTTTTATGAAAATGGAACAGGAATTGTACTTGAGGAAACAAATACCTCTCAACCAGTGTCACAAAACATGCTACAAAATGACCCAAACACATTATTTGTTCCTTGTCTCTTAAAGCAAACTAATACCTAGCATCCTCTTTTGAGCACTGTATATCAGCAATCAGGTGAAAGATCAAGAACATCCTTTTCTGGATGAATAGAGTTGTAATGCATATCTTATCAGCAGATGGAATTTGTCAGCAACACACAAATGAGTCTTTCTATTAGAGTTTCTCTCAAAAACATACATACGTGCTTATTGCTGCTTTGTTCTAGAGAAGGAAAACAGCCTTTTATCAAATTGCAGTTTTCCAAGGGCTTTTCCTTTAATATGACTTTCAGACAGCCACTTCCCAACATGCAGAATGTTACCAAGGAAACCAGGAATGGTGGTAAGTCACAGCATATTTTATTTGTCCCAGGCAAAGGCAGCAAAAAACCCATTAAAGCAATATTTTAAATACCTTTACTCAACTCTAGGTCCAGCCTTTCTCATCCATTCAGGGAACAGCTCTGGCAGTACTTTTTACTTTTGTCCCTGTTTTTTTTTCTAGAGGACCCTAATTCATGAACATGCCCTTTCAAACTCCAGGAGCCAGACTGGGCACTACTACAATCTCAGTAAGGATATCCAGCATCACATCCAATCCACTGTGCACTGCTTGAATTTGGTTCACCCAGCCCTGCCATTTTTTACCAGGTACAAATAAGTTTCACACCCTGCTAACACTGCAGGATTAGTTTGACACCTGATACGGCCAGATCGTAGTCTGTCCTAGCGTAACAAACTTGCTGAATGTTGCAGTAGTTCAAATCCCTCCAGTGGGATCTTATTTGTACCAAACAAGACTGACAGATATTTGGCTAAATTACACTAATCCATGTCACAAGCGGGGAAGAGGATTCTTGATTTCATTCCCTGAGTCAGCTTCAGGTTTGGTCTGAAGCTTTTTGGTTTCTCATTAATATATAAATATGCATTTGAAAAAAAAAAAATCGACAAGCTTCTAAGCAAACAAGTCAGCATAAAATGACATTTTTCTTGAAAGACAGGTGAGATCCAGCTTTCAAGGCTCAGCTAAGTCACAGTTATGTAAATTGCGCAATAAAACTCAGTGGTAAAAGTTAATCTGTTGTGAAGATAAATGCCTAAGGCAATAGTAATAAAATGTCCTCAATAACAAATGTCTACTCTTCTGAATTTTGTAAAAGTTTTCAATTGAGCAAAAAAAACCCCAAATAAGCCACCAAAACAAACCAAACAATAAACCTCAAACAAACAATAAGACATGGCTTATTGTTGATGTTCTTGTATTCATTAAAACTCTCATTTTACAATCAACATATTGTAAACTCTCTAAACTCTCTCTTTTCTATGCAAGTAGGAAGAGTCTCAATCCACTTCTCTGGCAGCACTCTTGAACTATTATACGGATTGTTAAACACTGTGTTTGAACAACTGATCCTTATCAAAGCCTCTGCTTGTGCAAAAACATGTCAGAAGAAATTTGTGCTAGAAGGATTGACACGGTTCCCATCTATGCCCTGTCAGGCAGCTACAACTTATTTTAGCCTGACCAAAACTCCGGTCTGATAGCTGAAGCTATGAAAAGTGGACAGGTCTGACTGAAAGTCCTGTGTGCGAGGATGGAGTTTCTTCTGCAAGAATCTAACCACAAATTGGATGTGAGCACATAAATGTTTAAAGCTGTGCAAGCCTAAATAGAAGGGTCCCTGCATGCTACTTAGAATGAAACTTAAAAAATCCCTCTCCTTCCTTAAGTCTTCTGAAAGATGAAGGGATAAGAAGTCTGTAAAAAAACCCCGCATTTCAGTTTTAAAGGACTGATAGTCTAATTGACAGTTTTAAAATCTGCTAAGATTTCATAGCAATCTTTCTCTGAAGTGAATCTATTAAAAAAGTGAAATTTGAGATGAAATTGGAAAATGAGCTTTTCATATCGATGAAATAAAGCTGATTTGTTGAATTTGTATCACTTGCAAAAAATCAGTTCCTCTGTTATGTCTTAAAAGAAAAGGCAAATGAAAGAGAAAACCCATCTCTATAAATCCTGTTAGAGGATAAGACCTTGTAAATCTACTTCTTTCCTTCTCTGGATCAAGTACCACAGCAACATTACTCTTGGTGTCACAAGGTGGTGCTCTTCCTTTCAAGTAATGTCTTTCACCTTAAAAATGACCTCATTAACTTGGAGAGAAAAGCACATGTTTTGAGACTTATGCACATACATTGACACTGTTACTGAAAAGGAAAAGCATCTAATCTGGATCACTTTTTTGGCACAAAGATGTACAAAAGACAAAGCTTTTTTGTACATGGTGTGTATAACTTGGGCATGCTAATGCATGATCTGTACCAAGTTCTTTTACAGTCTTAAGAACCCTGGATTAGTGGAGTGTTTAAACCTGCAGTTATGTGGTTGTTTTGCAGGAAGTTTAATTTACCTAAAACCTTCAACTCTGCAAGCAGTGTTCTGATGATTAAAGCACCAAACCTATTTATGCAATCAAGAAGGCAATCTTTGTGCTGTTTATTTTATACTAAATCTATTTTATCTTGTACTTCTTCTATGTGTTCAACTTTTGTTACAGCAAATATTTTTGCATTGACCATTTATAATTTCATTGAAGATACCATGGAAGAGTTAGAGGGTTTGACAGCTAGGCATAAAGAGTTGTGAGTTTTGGTACCCATTGATGTATTTGGAACTTGGGGGTTTTAATTTTGCCCAGTTAATCCTTAAAAAAATTATTACCACCACAGATGTCTGCCTCCATTTCCTGATTTATCAGTGGCTTGAGATCAATAGGATAGATTATGTCTCCAGAATATCACCTTTCCAACTGCTAATAAACTCATAAAGGTAATACTGTATCAAAATTCACAGCCTGGTGGTTTCTTCAGATTCATTATTCCAGAGAAGATTCCATGCCCACAGAAATGCCTGTGGTACTAGTTATTATCAAAGGATCATTCATGTTGGAAAGGACCTCATTATGGAATCTAGCATCTAGCCAAGAGATTGATGATTACTGCGCCTCTGAACTAAAACTGTAACTCCAACCAATGTTTTGTAAAGCACAACAAGAACAGTAAGTTCTATAGCTAGAGAAATAACCTAATACAATAAAATTAAAATATGACACTAATATGTTAACTGATGAGACAGCAAAACGTGTAAGCTGTATGTGTGACCACAACAGTCACCAATACAACAAGCAGCCAACAGAAAAAGAGCACTGCCAAAAGTGAGGGATGTGACAGAAAACCAGGGCATTGCAGCTAAGAGGTGTAGCCAGAGATGGACACAGCAGGAGCCTGCAGGCAGTGGGGCAGGAGGAGGGATGGTGCCAAGGGAGGACAGGTAACTTGAAGTCTTTCACTGCCTACCTACACTTGAACTGTTCACCTCTACTCTAGGCACCCCGAAGAGCCATATATGTCACAACAGCATGAAAGCTACTTTCTCCCTTATCTGATGCTGAATTAAACCAAAATGCAGGTACATTTTTTTTAAGGTACGGAGCATTTCAGAGGAAGTGTTCAGAGCTTTAAAAACTGCCAGGTCCTCAGAGAGGACTAGTTAATGAATATTTCACCTCTCTGAAAATCCCATTCCTTTACTGCTCCTGGGGTATGAAGTGTGTTGCTCCTATTTACTTTTCCCCTCACGTCTCAGTTCCTCCAATACTGCAGAGGGTCTCCCAGCTAACAAGCACCCACCACACAGATCATCCCCTTGGCACAGCCAAACGCCTCCTAATTTGCCACTGGCATCTACAAAACTGTTACTTGTCAACAACGCAAATATCTCTAACATCTTTGAAAACTAAGAGCAGAGGACAGAGTGAAACAAATGGAAAATAACAACAAAATGTGTATTAGAGAGCAGAAAATACAGTGACTGGGTTGGGGAAGTTCACAATTAATTTGTTAAAACCCTTGTCCTTTTTCATACTCAGGGGAGTTGCTGTGGAACTCCCAGCATGCTGCACCAGAGCTCTGCAGCAGCTGGGGCTCTGATGCAGAGGATGAGCGTGCCAAGCTGTTGTGGTGCCTTGAGACCTACTCTTTAGCAAGGCAATGTCAATGGAAGCTTTTACTGCCCAATGCAGCCCTTACCATCTGGGGAAACCATTATTCTGAAAGTCGAACTCCCAGCCCTTACATTCAGTTAGGACAAGTTTTGCTGCTGTGGAAAGCTTTTTTTTTTATGCGGAACTGATTTACTACTGCATAATTCGGTGTGTCTAGAATTTATGACAATCCAACTTGCCTATGACATTCTGCTGCCATCCTGAGTGAAACATCTGGGACTCTACAATTTTAACAGCTTGAGAGACTGAATTACATGTGAAGCTTGTGTCTCACTAAACTCCAAATTGGACTAAGCCACTATATCTTTCAGGCTGACATGGGCTACGTAATCCACTTTGCAGTCATCACTGGCAGTGCAAGAGTTGCACAGTAGTAATCCAGACAGGAATCCCAGAAAGAGATGTTTCTCTGTATGCCTACCATACTTCTCCAGAAAAAAAATAAAATTAGGCTTAAAAACTACTAAAAGAAAGGAGAGTTTTCTCCCAACCTCTTACTGCTTTCAAAGCATTAAAAAAAATAAAAGCCTTCTGATCTCTCACTACATTTAGGCCTTCAAACCCCTTAGAAATTCATCTCTTTCATTAAGGATCTCTGAAAAGCCTTGGTAAAGGCAAAATGCAGTAGCACCCATCACTCGTATGGACAGATCCCTCTTGATGTGCATCCATGTGCACATTCTGCTTGTGAGGGCATCCCTGTGGGTGACTTCAATCAACAGCATGTGTCTGGACTCTGGAAAGGCTGAAAAGGACATTTTGATAGAATGAATACATGGAGAACTTTGCTGAAGTTTGGGATTTTTCACCTTTCAAGGAACAATAAAGCAACGGGGATATTGACACAGCTGTCTGAGCAGAGGACAGGAGCCACTGCTGCAAATAGAGTTTCCCCTCCGGATGAAGGCAAAGGAAGAACTGCATTGGACATAATTAGTTTTGCAGTAGAAAACAAATCAATTGAAAAAGCAAGTTTTCAATCCTCTAACACAATAACAGGAAGCATAACATTGATTTTGGTTTGAGGTGGAATGGTCTCTGCCACGTGGTATCTGTGGGCCTTTCTTTGTTTAATTTATTTTTTCCCTCTCCAGAAGGTGACAACTTTAAACTAATTAAGGCTGTTTACTAAGCCCTTCCTCCATACCTGCTCATGGTTCACCTACAAAAATCTAGAGCTGGATTTAACCATCAAAGTCCCAGGTATTGTGGTCCTGTCTCCATAAAGAAACATAATGAGAATTGCACATTCATCTCAAGGTATGACAAGCCTTAGTGCAGCAATCAAATCTAATTAAACAATAATTCCAGCAGGAAGGAAGCAGGCCCGTGCAAAAGCTCATTGCCATCTTTTCAAGAATCTGAGACAGGAATGCTCAATCATTTCAATAAACTTGATCAACTTAATTTTTTTCCCAGCATATCCCAGAAGGCTGCCAGATTCACTCTTTAACCAGACAGTTCTGGATTACAGAGGAACTTAATTCTGGGCCCATGTTTGGCAATGACTCGGTTCATGCATCCTAGACCTCCTCTGAATGAGGTTCTTATCTAACTGTGCTTGAAGGAACATACAGCACCTGCTTTTTTGAAAATTTCTCTCTCAGCAGCCATACAGTCACAGACTCCCAGGTGACTTCACCTCTCCTTCTGCATCCTCCCTGTCTCACTGCTCTTCAACTTTCTTCATCCCATGGCAAGGTCAGGCACATTCAGCCCCATCTGATACCTTTTTCTTGCTATAATTCTGTATCAATATTTTGGAAGATTTAATCAGAAGAGGAAGCAAAGAGTAGGAGAGATCAATAATTGATTATGCAGTTTCTTCCTCTCTTGAAGCAAATGATTCACAGCCACCATAGCAGTTTAGTGATTTCCATCAAGGTCCTGTGGATATCCAGCCTAAATAAACTTCTGCTATCTGAGAGGCTGGTAAGTAGAGGAGTTGGGGACAAGCAGTGATTAAATGTATTCCTTTTATAATTTAAAAGTGATTAAATAAAACAAAAGCGTACATGAGATGCAACCACATAGTGGAATTACATTCCAAAGTAATGCATCTGTTTCAGAAAAAGATACCATTACAATGAACGTAGAGTTTGTCTAGATCATCAGACTATACATTAAAGAATAAATATTATAAACCAGTATTAAAAAAGTTTTGAAGTAACAGATGAGATTTGTGATTTCCTCAGAGCAGCAGAGCAAAAGAGTATTGAAGAAGCACACACAACAGCACCATGGTATTAATTCATGAGCTACAGAAAATAAAGCAAACCCACACACACAAGGTGGAAACAAGGCACAGAATTTTAAAAAAAATAAATTAAAAAAACAATTAACAAAGTCTCCAAAGAGAGGTGCACCTGGAACTACTCTGGTATTTAATGCATACTATGAACTATGTGAGGGCACAGCAGAGTTTCTTTCAGAGTGATGCCAAGTGTAATTCATAATGCAAGGCACAGGAGCTTGCCCTGCTGCTGCTCTTCTTCCACTGTTCAAGGACTTTGCTCAGGAGCAACACCCCACCATGGAAGCAAATGCAGAAAATGAGGGCTGAAGGAATAATCTTGTCCAAACATGAACTCCTGCAGTGTTGACAGACATTTGGGATCTTCATTGGCTCCTGAACAGTCACAAAGGCAACATGTCCATTCCCAGAGTCTGCTTAGCTTTTTAACACCTGGAAAAGTCCCACATGCTCTCACCCCCAGTGCCAGTCCTGACTTTATACCCTGGTTTTGCTGGAAGCCAGATTTCCTCCTCTGCACAACCCTGCAAAAGGAAAAGTAGGTACCTGCATGATTCTCCCATTTGTTAATGAGAAGAGAGGCTGGGTTAGTCACAACTCCCTTCTTGTCACACAACTGCTGAAAAAACAGATACCTATTTATATCATACAGTTTTTGAACTGACATCTCGTCATCTTCTCTTGCCATCCCATACTTCTGGAGTTTATCAAGGTCCTGGCATTTTGTAATATATAAAGCAGATGTGTATCATATATCAGAATATATGAACTGTGTTGGGCTGTCCATGAATCTGTGCTTGTACTGTAATAATAAAAACAGTGTAAAAAATACACTTTTATGGATTTTTTCCTGTCATCTACACAGTTCCAGAAAGTTAGTGATAAACCTGTGAAGGGCCATCCTATGTTCATCACACACCAAGAGCAGCTCCCGCAGACTTCTCAATGGAATTATGCTTACAACAGTTCTGTCTTTTTAATTTAACAGCTTCTGATTCTCTCAAAACAGGTAGGCAGTGTAACAGACAAAATCTGCAGAAAAATTTTCTGAGTAGCTTAGGTTGTTAAACTTAAGAACAATGCCTTGAACACAACTTATATTAAATCTCATAGAGATCCAAAACATGAACACTTAAAAATAAAGAAATATAGAATATCTGTTCTATGGAAGATTCCAGTACCTATTTTTACCTATTAAAATGATTTCCATATATTCCAGATAGATTTGATCTACTTATTTCCTAATCTTCACAGACTATAAATAAAACTAAAAGATAATGTGATAGAACCATAGAATGGCCTGGGTTGGAAGGGATCTTAAAGATCATCTCTTTCCAACCCCTGCCATAGGCAAGGACAGCTCCTGCTAGATCAGGTTGTTCAAAGTCCCATCCAACCTGGCCTGGAACACTCCCAGGAATGGGGCATCCACAACTTCTCTGGACAACAAGTTCCAGTGTCTCACCACCCTGACAGTCAAAAATTTCTTCCAAGTACATAACCCAAACCTCCCCTTTCAGTTTAAAACCATTCCCCCTTGTCTTATCACTCCATGCCCTTGTAAAAAGTTTCTCTCCAGTTTTCTTCCAGGTCCCTCTAGGTATTGGAATGCTGCTCTAAGGTTTCTCCAGAGCCTTCTCTTCTCCAGGCTGAACAACACCAACACTCTCAGCCTGTCTTCATAGGAGACATAGGAGAGGTGCTCCAGCCTTCTGATCTGTTTTGCTTTAACACTTTTGATGAAAACAACCATGCATATCAGAATCCTTCATATTAAAACATTTAATCTGTCTGTAGACTAGATCCTAATCCTTTGTCTCATGTTCAACTTTAAGCTATATTTTCACACAGTGACCCACAGTGCTTCCCAAGAATTGTAATTCCTAAGTACTGCAGTCATCCCCAATACACAAAATAACCAAGACTTCTCAGTCAGACTGTTCTTGTCACAATGAATTTGCATTTAACTAATTGTAATGAAGAATGGTAATGTTGAAACCTGCCATGCACTATGGTATAGTAGTCTGGAGCCTGAATAATTCCCAAAAGAAATCACTTTCCTAAATTGCATCACCCTCATTCCACTTCGAACATCTTGCTGGAAAAAAATTAAAAACTCTTAATTAGGTCTGATACCAAACTAAGTATTCATTTCAATTCTCCTAATGAAAAAAAAAAAAAAAAGATAAAAAAAGAATTGAAGAATTTATTTCCAAGGCCTGATTTGTATCAAAACCATTAATCTTTCCTGCTTCCTTCTGCCATAAATGCCTCAACATTTACCTCAGTGCTAGGCTCAGGACATGGAATCCTTTCCAAGAAATCATGCCAAAGCCCATCTCTCTTTTGCCTTCCAAGACCCACTTCCCTTTAGGATACATTCAGGAAAAGAGTGCTTGTGGAGCATTTAGGTACAGCAGACATGTCCTTATTTATCATTAACAATTAACATCACAGCAGCAAGTGGTCTGTTTTGATGGGATCACTTTTTTCAGGCACACTTCAAGGCTGCCCCTCAAGACCACCTTGTCCTGTCTGACCCCAGGCACTCCTGAAGTGGAAACAGCACTAAAAATAAAACAGATGAAAATCACACTTATATTAAAGATTTACTTTGTAAATCAGAAATTATGCTGGAGTGTCAATTGTAGGAACAGATTTAAACCCTGCCTTTGTAGTGAAGGTTCATTTCCCACTCACATCTACACAGCCATAATGGAATATCCTCAATAAATAATTGTTCCTTTTTAAATTTACCTCCAACAGTTTTATGGAAATATGGATCAAGTTTGAGAGGGCTTTCAAGATCCTATTAAAAATTAACCATTTGTTTTATTGATTGTACAATTTGCAATGTGGTTGACTATGCAGTTGGGGGAGGTTGGGTTTGTTTTATTCTTGTTTAAAAGTAAGTTTTACGTGAATGCATTCTTTTACTACTGGTCAGGTGAGGACTTTGATAAAGCACAGGATAATTTGTTGGCGTTTACTTCCCGCAGCACTATTTAAAGTATAAATAAATATATAACATATATAATAAATATATAAAGTATAAATAAATATAAAATCATTATAATACAATTCACCCAAAACTTCTCTCAAGAGAAAAGTTTTATTCAGAAGTGAGCATCCTCAAAGAATGTAAGGCCTAATACCAGCCAACATGTCTGCCCTCAGGAATGGTGAGTTACAGGAAGTTATCCCAAGCAGAAGCAGGAAATAATTCACAGTTTCAATTTAATAGCACTTCTGTTTCTGCTACATCCCTAACATTTTTCATCCTTTTATAATACCATATCAGGAAAAAAGGTGAAACTGTTGTTCATTTAAGTGCCCTGACCTCCGAACAAAGGCAACTTTAGACAGGCATATATTTACTGACATATACAAGGAAGTATACATATACATATAACTTTCTCCATACAAACACTTTTCGTAAGCATGCGCCTTATTAAGCTCTCTCCTTTCTGCTTGTCCAGGCTTGCATCCAACACTCCTCAAGGGCACACATATAACCTCCCTTTTCCAAGGCCTCAGTCCAGTAGGCAATATCTAGATCCCAAGCAGGAACTGAAAAGCAGCCGCCCCTGGTGACCACTGCCCTAAAAGTGTTAACAATAACAAATGCAGCTTAGTCTGAAGAATACAACCATCCTCTTTACTTTTACTCTTTGACACAAATCCTAAAGTGCATGGTTGTTCAGAAGTTATGTGAAATAAAAAGGCAGAAAATTACAGGTAGTTAGGCCACACAAATACTAGTAAAAACAGATAAACAAGATTTTTTGGTAGATTTCTTTCTGACCATTATCAAACGTAGTGATTGTGTAACATGGACGTGAAGTTGAAAGTACCAAATAGCTAAATTTTTGACACCATCATGATTGAAAAATTGTGTAAGCAAAAGTTGGGAGAAGTTGGAATAGTGAGACTAAGCCTACTTAAAACTTGGGAACAAAGGATAAATCTTGTTTTATGTTGTAAAACAGACTTTTGGCTTTAGGAACTCTGTTGTTTTGGCCTAAGAAATCATGCAGTTTACCAGATGTCTTTTCTCAGCGGTCATCTACACAATTTTCCTATAGGCAGCACCTGGATTTGCAGGATGTCAAGATGACATTAGGTTTACCGTAGCAAAAACAAGTTACTGATCATTTTGTCCCAGTACTCCCTCTTGTCCTGATGCACATACTGCCATCATATGATTTTCTGGACAGGTAGCAGGTATTTTTGCAACCTTAGTTATGAATTAGAGGAAAGCTGAAAAACATGAGGGAACAGATAGCACATATGTACTTTTAGCAAATCTCAGCAGGACAGCTCTGATTGTTCGTGCCCTGAAATTCCTGATGACTGCTGAAGAAAAAGAGTATGTTAGTTTTAGTTCTTTCTCCAAAGGTGGGTTTTACTGGAAGATGAATATATTCATCAACATCCTTTATTCATTAAATAGAGCTTTTATTACCTATTTTATGAATGCATGTGTATAGCTATCAAAATGTTTATGTTCTATTTCAACACATACGTATATATTTTATACATACATACATATGTGTGTGGATTTTCTTTTAGATCCCCCTCAAAGCTTTGCTGAACTTATTTACAGAGAAAAAGATGTATTTGAAACATCCCTAACAGCACTGGGATAATGCGACCTTATGACTTTTCCACCTTCTAATTGAATTAAAATCTCAGCAGAATAAAAAAGCAACTGGCTTTCAAAGTAAGCCCCCTGCCCCTTTTCCAGAACCCTGTAGAGAATGAGTAAGTTCTTGAGGTCTTCAACTTCTAAACTTCTAAAGTTTATTTACCCTTCTCTGTAAAAACTGACACCACAGGCCTTGGGAGAGGGCTCTGTCCTCCAAAAGAAACGGCATGCTACCTAAGCACATGAGCAGCTCTCTATGTGCAAATTAAACATGCCTGAGACATTATAAATGCCAACTTCCCTTTCTTTCTTGACCATCACCCTAACAAAGCCGTCCAAAAGAGTCCAGGTGGGCTTCTTCAGGGATATCACCACTGTCACCGAAAAGATCCATTGGCTATAGTGTTTCATTAGTGGCTACAAGTCCCCATTTTTTCACTGGTCAGTGGCTCCTGTTCGTTTTCCTTCATTCTTTACATGCCTAGAGACAACAACCAACAACACAGCACACTGCTGCTCTCCCTGACTGCATGGAGGGGATGGGAAGGCAGAACTGAGGGTAGACATTTCCCATTTGGATTTTGTTCCCTGGCACCTGAGCAAAGGGAAGAATAATAAGAAAGCTCAATGCTAAGCTACAGGCTGTTCCTTTGTACGCAGCAGGAAATGTTTTGAACATCAAGACTGGCAAAAGAGCATATAAATGTCCCTTCAGGAAGCCAATCCAGTCCCTGGTGAGTGTGGAAACAGAGCAAGGACAAGAATCTCCCACCACCAACAGCATTTTTTGTCCATAGCACACACAAATCAAATGCCCCCAATCCATGTGGAGCTCTAAATTACCTTTTAAACTGACAGTCCTTTCCACATTGCTGTTGCTGTACTAACAGGCATTTTCCTAGGAGACCCTGAAATTGCAGGGAGGTGACCCACACTGCTCACCAGTTTGTTTACACTACACAAAGAATGCACTGTTGTAGAAAGAATAGTGTTAAAATCATCAAAGCCCCCTGGTTTAAATGGCTTAGAAACGAAGTCCTCCATCTAACAAAGACTTGAACCAAGACCCGTAATTCTGCACTTCTACATGCAAAGTTACAAAGGACTGTATAAGGAGCAGGCTTACAGAATGCAGTGCCATTCTGCTTACAACAATGTCCATGGACACTGCAATTCAGGAAGAAGCACCAGAGGCATGAACAGCATGGAAGGGGGCAGAACAATACTGGAAATGTTGCTGCCTGCATGTGGGAGTTACCAGGTCAGCATTGCCTATAGGTTCAGTCCTGCCATGGCTAAGGGAGGATTTTATTCAGTAGACATGTAAACAAACTGATATATTATATTTACTTTTAACAGAAAAGCTTATTGACCTGATGGAATGAGTCCAGAGGAGACCACCAAGATGATTAGATGAATGGAGCACCTCTCCTACTAGGAAAAGGCTAAGAGAATTGGGATTGTTCAGCCTGGAAAAGAAAAGGCTTCAGATTGACCTAATTGTGGCCTTCCAGTACCTGAAGGGAGCTACAAGGAAGATGGAGAGAGACTGTTTACAAGGAAGGTAGCAACAAGACAAGGGGAAATGGCTTCAAACTGAAAGAAGGTAGGCTTAGATTAGATATCAGGAAGAAAATACTTACAGTGAGGATGGGGAGACACTGGAACAAGTTTCTCAGAGAAGCTGTGGATACCCCATCCCTGGAAATGTTCAAGGTCAGGTCAGACGGGGCTCTGAGCCACCTGGCCAAGTGGAAGGTGTCCCTGCCCATGGCAGGGAGCTTGGAACTAGGTGATCTTCAAGGTCCCTTCTAACCCAGGCCATTCTATGAATCTATTAAAA
>VZRQ01000740.1:1007093-1113384 GCA_013397975.1 Machaerirhynchus nigripectus
AAAAAAAAACAAAACAAAAAACTAAAACAACCAAATCTGTTATGGATTATACAACAGTGATGTTGAAACAGTAAAATTGTTTGAAACTGTAACTATAATTAATGAGGCTGCACAAATCTTGGGAAGTGAAGAATAAAGAAGTCTCTTGAAAGACAGCAATAACATCATCTGCAGAGAAAGTATGGCTGTGGCCAGGACTCAAGGCACACCATCCCAGCCCGGCTCACTACAGTCCAGAAGCCCTTGCCCATTTTACTGGATTTGCCAGGTTTGCAGTGAAATCCTTGCAGGTACTGAGTTGTTAAGATATAGGAGAGCACATATACACCATCAGCTCACTATATAGGAACATTTAATATTAGGCTTTCTTTTATACAGCAAAGATCGTTGATGGAGTATTATCCAATTACAGCAGGCTAAGAATACTGTTATAAAAAATTTAATGACAAGAGTAACATGAAACAGAATAGCTTGAAATTATTGCCATAAAAATCTAACACAAAGAGTCCTACTAGTGGAAGATTTACTAACTCCACATCTCCAAAAGATCAAATACTTCCAAATGAGCAATCCTGAGTCTCTTTAATGCTGAAACCAGGACAGAGATAGGAAAATATAGAACAAAACACCCATGTGTTAATCGTCTGCCATAATTGGCTGGGCTGTTTTTTTCTTACAAAACTAATACAGAGCTAAGTCTTTTCACATCAAAACGACTGCCCACTGCGTGTTTAGCTAAAGATCTTTTCAGAGGCTAGTGAAGACAGATGCGTGCTCTCTCTCATCTCCCAGGAAACACCCTAGCAAGCCAGCACCATGCATTCATGCTTCCATAGCTTCGTACGGAACCTATTTGGCCCATCAGGAACTCCTCACTTGTGGTTGTACTTCAGATATTTTTTCTTTCACAACATTACACCAGATAGAGTGGCTCAAGTGGATTGGCAGATTATTCTATCTCCCCCCACTTGACTCCAAGCAGGATAGGTGTTGCTTGGGAGGACACCAGGGAAGAGGGCACATGCAAAATTCCCCCATACTACGAAGATCCCTGAGTCACAGCCCCACAAGATGCTAGGGAAGCTGGTGTAAGATGAAGGACGGGAGGACAGATGGCAGGAAGGAGTTCAGCAGACTCCTCTTCTGGTCAGGTGGTGGAAGCATAGACCCAGGTAGAGGAGCAAGTAGCACATTGATACATTTGCCTTCTAAGAGTACAGCGTACTTGAAAAACAGATCAGAGGGAAAAACCAAGAGGACCCCCCATCCTCAGCTCACCAAGTTGAACCCTTGGCAAACCACTTCGGAGATGCGTGACAGGCAAATGCAGCAGGATATTGAACCTTCACTTGCCACCTTACCCTTGAACAGCTCTGAAGAGTCAAGACAGCAGAGTCTGAGCCACCCAGGTACAGGAAATGTTCACTCTGCAGCAGATCCTAACCCACCTGAGTTCGGAAATCTTAGTGACATCTTGTTTTATGTGTTAGTTCTGCCCTTCCTCCTGCTTCCACCATAAATTTCTCTTCTTCGCCGTACTTCAGAAAGTCACGAGCAATCCAGCCTTTTCTCTCACATTCGCTGAACTGCACTGCAATGGTAAATTACATTTATGGACATTCATTCTATTTCAAAAATTTTCTCCTACAAAGCACAGTCTTGATATTTTAGGTGTTGAGGTTTGTTGTTGTACTTTGTTGTGTTGTGTTGTTTTGTTTTGGGGTTTTTTTGCAGGGCAGAGGAAGGAACAAAAGCAAAGTATTCCAGCTGCTGTTGATTTTCTCTTAATTACTTCCCAGATCAAATTAGTTTCCTGGATGCTATCTAATACATTGCTTCCTTTTTTTTTTTCTTTTCAGGTTCGCATCCATAACTGTCTAGCTACTGCAGACTTTGATGCATGGGCAGGAAGAACATGCTGTTGTGATTACATCAGGAGATACATAAGTGAGAAGAAACTGTCAATAAGCACAGTCAGGATTTTTTCCTCCCCTCTTTCTTCAGTTAAAACTTCTCAATCTGTCTACAAACCTGTTAGTACTTGAGGGTGGGGCAAAGAAAATGGAGGAGTTGGAACAGATGAGCTGTGTTGCAGATTGCTGTTTGGTGGTAGCTGGGAGACAACTGAGAATCATTTCCATTACTGAAATGATGAGTAATGCCACCAGGCTTGATCTAGAATAAAAAGAAGAAAAAAAAAAAGCTTTAAAAGGACAGCTTCATTATAAGGAGATTTCTGTTCCTGCCTTCACAGATTGGAAAGGACAAAATGTCATAATCTTGCGTTTGACACAATGTCTTTTTTATCTTTAAACAAACACCTTCGGTTCTTAAAAGATATCATTATGTACAGAATTCAGAAATGTTAATCATTAGATAAAAAATAAGCAGGAAAACAGATAATGGAATGAAATAAACTGTAAGGAGATTCATTTGGGAAATTAATTTACAATGCCAAAAATATAATTGCCAACTGATTAACACATTTTTTTCTCCCTCTTATGGGCATTTATTTTTAATTTATTAATTTCAATGCTCATTATACCTTGATTACACTCTCTTTTGGAAGGAAATAAGATTTGAAGTGGTTTCTATTTTTTCCCTGTTTCATTGTTTCCATACAGTAATTGTCAGTATATCATATACTTGAATCTGTTTGTACTTTGTCTCACTTGAGGTTCTATTTTGAGTTGACTGTATTTGGGGGGAACAAACATGTTTAAGGGCACTTGGCTGCAAATCAATCACTGAATGATAAGAGCTAATTTAAAGTGGTACTAGCATCTGCTCTAGACCACAGAGTGTCCTCGTGGCATTGCCAGTTCTCAGTGCAAAGAAGGAAGGAGCAAATACAAAGTTTATCCATAAAATGCTCTGGAGTTGTAGGTAGATTTCTCAAAAAGAAAGGTAATTTTCCTGCTCTGTAGAAATACTGCCCTGTCCTAGGTCAGTTCCATCTCTTTTATCTACCAGCACTGCTACACAGCTGATCATTGCTACTGCCATGAAGCAACTGAAGAAAATGTGAGGACTACTAGGCCAGCCAGTCTAGTTTATTGCTTTCATTATTTTGAGGAAGCTGCCTATGGTTTTGTTTATATTTCAATCATCTGAAAACACTCTGGCACCCTACTGAGTATTGCAGAAAGAACTGTTCAAGGGTGGACAAGGCTCTCTCAAGCAGCAGATATAAACAAAATTTCAGGCTCTTAAGAAAGTCACTATCAGCAGTGCAATTTTCTATATGCAGTTTTGTAAATTGTAATAAAAGCACGGTTATTCAAGTTACACTAACTGCAAACAAGAATCATAGAATCATTTAGGTCAGAAAATACCTCCAAAATCATTGAATCCAACCATAAACTTCATTCTTCCAAGCCCCACTAAGCCCTGTCCCTAAGTGCCACATTTACAAATATGGAAGAAAGTTCAATTTCTCACAAAGCAACATGGTTGAGGCCTGAGGCTTTGTTTAAACAGTGAACATGGCAAAATGGTAAAATTATGAGCTAGTAATCTTGCTTGTGTCTTTAACTCTGAGTTCCTAAAATCATTATATTTTATGGCAGCTATTATACGTCTGGATTATTCTTAGCATTTATATAAATAGCTAGGCTTTGCTGGAATCTGGCTAAATTGTTTGCCTCAATAATATCTCAAGGAAGCAAGGTCCATGGGTTAATGACATGCTTAGCAAAGAAGCAGTGCCTGTTAAGCAGCTATTTGCTACTTATTTGCATTTTTTGTTTGTGGTTTTTTGAAAGAGCAAGGAAGAGTACCTGGTTTCAGTACTGTGTGCACAGTTGTTCTTTTGAGACAGAATTAGCAGAAAGGATCACAGTTATTTTTTTAATAGCAGAGATTATTTACAGATAGAGATACTAAAGCAAATATTATTTCAGCTCTAATCTCTCACGTTTTCTATGTGATAAAGCTGCTTTAGTTGTTGGGGACATATTTAAGACACTAGAAATTCAGAGTTTATACAGAAATTATAAGTGGGATCTTGACCATATAAAACCAATGTAAGTTTTGGCATTAACTCCACTCCACCAGGATTTCCTTCACTTCATTAGCTTCCACCTTTGTGGAGTCTATTCCACAACAACTATCAATTCATTCAAAAAGACCATAACTCAAGAAGTACAGATGTGGGTTTCAAATGTGCATAGGTGACATATAAACCCAACTCCTGTTATCAAAAACAATGTAGGACTTGAGTTTTTTGAGGTAATCTGGCACCCAGATGCCCACCCTGAATCACATTTTCCAACCTGAATTTGTAGTTTAGGTGCTGGATTGCAGTGGATGTTCCCATCTATGCCATTTATTTTAGTGGTATTTTTTTCCCCTCACTTGTATTACATATTTGACATTTATTTACCTTTTAAAATATAGCCCCTGAGAGGAATAGTGGGTACTGAATAAGTCATATACCATGCCCTAGACTAAGGCTGCTATTATAAAAATAGCTACACAAAACACATTATATGTACAGCGAAGAGTTCTTAAATTGGACTTAAGGCTCCCAGCAAGGCTTCAAATTTGCAGCCACAAAAGAAAATCAGCTATGAGTGAAAGGAGACAGAATGATAAAAGAACAGTTCTAGTAATACAATCCCATCCCACTGGGGGTTTATTGGCAAAACACGTATCAGTCAGGGCTCAGTTGTCTGGGAATACAGAACCAGCTCTAGGACTAACTAATCAATTTAAGTCTGTACTAATGGACCTGCTGGGCTTTCAAGTGCTCTTGGAAGTGGGAGCAAAGCTCTGAAGACTTTTATAGTATGGAAAACAAACCTTATCTTCAAGCCCTACAGAAACAGGCACCCAGAGCTTTATCTCTGTATCAACCAGCTTTTAGTCCTGCTCTAAGGCTGACTGTCAAAAACTCAGGCCTTTTGCCACTTCTTTGATGATCCATAAAGAAGGTGGAAATGCAAAATTTCACAGAGGGGGAACAAATGAAACCTCTTTCCTCAGGGGAGGCCATCAAGAGAATTTCCTCAACAATACCTAACACATACCTGCATAGCTGCAAATTACATTACTTCCCAGCAAAAATCTTCCCTCCCTTTCATTTCCTTCCATGCAATGGATCCACTTCTAACATTACTCTTTAAAGTAGTCTATATGGTTGATTTACCTCTTTCCTCATCCCACTGTAGCTGCTTTATAAAAGGATGTTATTGAGCAAGGAAATGTATGTAGATGGAAGAATGAACACATAATTATTATTGCTGGTTTTGTGTGGAAAAAGATGCAAAATTTGACATTCTGAAATGTGAAATACAAGCCTTCGATGAGTTTCATAGCTCAGGGAGATTATTATATCCCATTTCAATATCTGTTACCCAATCATACAGCCTCTTTGGTCTAAATAATTTTAATTAAGCAAGTCTACCTTCTGTAGTAGCCATTACTAGAAAATAATTGACTGCATTGGTAATGAAGCTTTCTCAGGGTGCTAAACAAACAGCAAGGTTAATTATCTGGCAGTAATGCTTGTTACAGCAGTGCAACACTGGCCAGCTAAGTTTCCTGTTCTCCTGCTGTACCCTTTCAGTAAATCAATGTAATATCCGTGGCTATATATTGTCTTAGTGCTACCACAGGATTTAGCAATGGAAACAGGAAGCCACCAACTGGTCAGGAGTGCATGGAAACCAACATACAGAAAGTAGGATATTTATTAAAAGTGTTTGATTCAACTAGTAGGGTTTAGATTTTTTTTTTCTGCCTCATCTAACCAATTATAAGAATGAATTTTCAAACTGTGTGCTTATGTACCAGATACATATAACTGCAGAGATGTTTTTAAAGTATAGACAGTCCAGAAGTTTATATTACACATTACATAATACCAGAGTAGGTCTGATTATTTTTTGTTATGCAGCTGTATTCACCTTTTCTTCTTGACAATTAATCCACTTGAACTGAATTAATTGCATAGGTCTCATTTGGAATTTGTTTTGTGGGTTTAAGTTCAAAACATTGACAGTTTATGTATTTAATTCTATTACACACGAGACTAATAGTGACCTATGTGTTTCTTTGCAGGTAAAAAATTAGGTTAGATTCATCACAATGTTGATTTCAGTATTAAAAATAAATATATCAAATCAAGTTTATTCAACCTTCAACTTGGGCAAATATAAAAAAATAGTTTTGTTTAAGGGGTTAGCTTATTTGGAGTTTTTTTGTGTTTTGTGGGCGTTTTTTTGGGGTTGCTTGATTGGGTTTTTGTTTTTTCTTTTTTTTAAGACAGATACTCATCTTACACATAAAAGAATATGCAAATGTGATGTCTTGATTCCAAGAACCAGAACACTATTCCCAGCCTAATTTCAGTTTAAAAAACAAACAAACAAAACAAACCACAAAATCTCAACAAAACCAAAAAAAACGCCCCACCAGATGTAGGTGTTCTCTGAGACTCTGAGAACAATCTAATACCATGCACTGCATTTAGACATAGAAACATCTATACAGCATTTTGAAGAGGTTTTGTTGTTTGGCTTTATTTGTCACTCACCACTCTTAGCTGATTTTTTTTTTTTTAATTCCAACATTTGCATAGTGGTGTCAAATGGTAAAAATACTATTTTTAGTAGTAGTTCAGCTGTTTTACATAAATCCAATTGCCAGTTACAGGTGGAAGAGCCCCAGTAACAAGCAATGGTACATAATTTTAGCAATAACGCTTGTCACGTGTAAATCTTGCTGGGAATTCTCCAAAAAGTAAATGTTTCTGTGGGTGCTGAAGTACTTGCCAGTTTGGGATAATCATAGAGTTATTCCTTCTTCCAGTGTCCTTATATTTCTCTATTATGCATGCATAAGAAAGAGGATGTGTGCATGAAGAGAAATACAGAAAACTACTTCGCATTAAAACAAGGTTATTACAACCCTTTTCAAAGGAAAAATGGCTTGCCAGTAATTGCAGTTCTTCAACAGCATTGCTGTTCCTTACATACACTTACAGGACACTTCCTTAATGCCATAGACCTCTGATGAATCGTGGATAATCTCTGCCTTTGAACACATTTACACATATTCCTGATTGGCTCCACCTAGTGCAGAGAGCCCTTCAAGAAGATCCACTGGTAGTTCTGCTAAACAATGATCACAAAATTACTTTCTCTATGTCTGAAAGTGCCAGACGTATCCTGTACAAGGACAGAAATTATTCCACTGTCAAGCCAGCTCTTGATTTATTGAGATCTAAGTTTGCAGAAGCTCTAAGAACTCATCCATAATTGCTAAGCCAAGGACAGTGCTTCTTACTTGTGAAGACACAGAGCCATCTCATTTTTCCAAATGTACCTTTGTTAGACCCCCCAAAAAGCTTATATGCAGGCTAATGGTCCTTTCTGTATAGCAGCATAAAGAGACATGAAAGAGTTTTCAAGATCATGGCTAAGGAATATGAATATAACTAACATAGTTAGAAGTTCAGCAACAAAAGTTGAAATCATGCTAATTGCTTTTTCTTCTTTTCTCTTTTGCAGTCAGGTTATGACCTCTTTAGGGTAAGTACCACTTTTCTTTTGTTGGCAGAATGCCTGATTCATGACACCTTCAGCCCAGACTGGAAGAACGAACTTCACAGCAACACAAACACAAAAAAAGAACAGAGGTCAAACTTAGGAGGTAAACTGGAAACAAAGAGTCTTCTAGAAATCATCTCTATATAGACAAAGATCCATTAAGAAACATTGAAATGTTTTCACCAGATGCTAAATTCAGAGCCAGGAACAATCCAGATATTCTTATCAACTCAGACTGAATTTCAGAAAGAGTTCTAGAAGGGAAAAAAAAGAAAGCAGTTGTAGCAACCATTTAACATAATAACCTTTCATTTTAATAATTTTGGAACAAAGCATTTCATTTTAGAATGGTTGAAGCATCAAAAAGTCCAACAAGGACAAGTATAAAGTCCTGCACCTGAGGCAGGGCAAGCCCAAGCACAAAGTGAGGCTGGGTGGGAAATGGATTGAGTGGAGCCCTGAGAAGGCCTTGGGGGTCTTGGAGGATAAGCTCAGCATGACCCAGCAAAGAGCACTCTCAGCCCAGAAGGCCCAAAGTATCCTGGGCTGTATCAAAAGAAGAGTGACCCAGAGGTCAAGGGAGGGGATTCTCACCCTCTGCCCTGCTCTTATGAAACCCCACCTGGAGTGCTGAGTCCAGTTCTGGGGCCCCAAACATATGAAGGACGTGGATGTGTTGGAGTGAGGCCATGAAAACGGTCAGGGGGTTCGAACATCTCTCTTGCATACACAGGCGGAAAGAGTCGGGGTTCAGACTGGAGCAATGGGAGAGGGGAGACCCTAGAGCAGCCTCCCAGTTCCTAAAGGGAGAGAAGAAAACTGGAGAGGAGCTTTTTACAAGGACATGTAGTGATAAGACAAGGAGGAATGGCTTTAAACTGAAAGAGATTAGGTTTAGATTACATATCAGGAAGAAATTACTGGCTGTGAGGGTGATGAGGCTCTGGTACAAAATGCCTGGAGAAGCTGTGGATGCTCCATGCCTGGAAGTGTTCAAGGCCAGTTTGGATGGGTGTCCCAGCAATCTGGTTTAGTGGCAGGTGTCCCTGCCCATGGCAGGGGGGTTGGAACTAGGTGATCTTTAAGGTGCCTTCCAACACAGGAACCATTCTATAATCCTATGAAAATAAACTAAGGTTTCAATTTGCTATTAAAAAGAAAAGCAGGGGAGGAGGGAAGAATTTTGTCTGAAAAACCAATCTCCCTTTCTAGAGGACAGTCTAAATACCATCAACCCTCAAGTCAGGCTATTTTTGGCATGGAAGCTCAGATTAGTCTTGTTTTGTTTTGTTCCTGAATTTTATTATTTCCTTACCCTATTTTGCAAAGCTTTGAGTTCTCTCATCATTTTATCTGCAAATTTATTCCCAAAGTTTACCACAGCCTTTAAAAGTGCTCCCATTCTCTCAATTCTTGTCCCAAAGATCCCCATAAACTGTGATCAGATGCTTTAATGATGACAGAAGTAGTCCAAATTTTGACCTAATCATCCATCATATGAGGCAGCTTCTTTCAGACGCATGTTTCATCTCCATTTCAGGAGTAGCTGTGAAGCAAAACTGCACTTTTGAACAGAGAATGGCTCTCTCAATCCTGTATTCAATTACTGAAAAAATACTGAGCCCCAAACTTAACACTTACCAGCACACCAAGACAGGGACCATAGCTTTGGTCTGTTTCTCAGTATGAGAATTTATCTGAACAAATGTAATGTTCTACAATGTATACTCCCTTTATATCTGAGGTTTCCTTTTTTGACTAAAGGGCAGAAATGAGAATTTTGGTACCATTCATATCACACTGGCTTGGACACCAAAGTCAGGTTCAGTCAAATCAGATCCTAGAAGTGTTCATCTATCTCCACTCCCTGCAAATGGAGGATGGGTGGTTTGCTCAGGAAACTAAATCAGGTTTGTTTAATCCATCCCACCTGCTAGGGTGGCATAGAAAGAGGATGGAGGAGAAGAACAAGCAAAGATGACAAAAAAAAAAAAAAAAAAAAAAAAAAAAAAAAAGGCGGAGCTTTGGCTTCAGTTGAAACAGCAAGACTTCAGTAAGGATCATAGTGATTACCTCTATACCCTCATCTTCATTCTCTGTTTCTCTTTCTGGTTGGTTTGTGGGGATTTTTTTCCTTTTGTCTCATTCTGTTTTCTTTTAAATATTTCCTGTTAGAGCCTGCCTAGTCTCTCAGCCAGTTTCCCTGAAGCCTGTCACATCACTGTACCCTTCATCACTTGATTCAGAACAGAATACGTTTTGTTCAAGGCCTCTCCAAAGGCATGTCAACTGTCTCTTCCACAGAGTTCACTCAGAATGACTGAAGCACTTGGGAAAACAATGTCTTCAGCTCTGCTTTTAAAACATGAATATGGAATTTGTTGGCTCCAATAAAAATGACAATAGCTTGTTCATAAAGAGACAGTTGCAAGGGCAAGTGTGATTCCAGCAACACAGAGAAGTTTTTTGGTGAAAAAAATAATAAAACTTTGGCAGTTCAGAGGCTCAGCTCTGATGTGCTCTCAGTCATGTGAGGTAGTTTGTTTGAACCTTACTGAGGGATATCAAAAGCATTGGATTTACAAAAGTGGGTCAGAACTGTAGCACTTATCTGGGCTCCTGCACAGAGGCAGAGAACACAAACAAACATAGAGAAGTGAGATAAATCTACCCAAACTTCTTTTCCTAGCTGATGGAGTATGAAGTTACAGGAGATGCCTAAAATGGTTCTTTGTTTGCCTTTTTCTTTCTATATGGCACTATTCCTACAGTAAATCTTGGCAACTGGGTAGGGCAAATGTTTAGATGGCACACGCCCAAGTTGTTAAGCTATGGATGAAGCAGTGAAAACCAGGTGGCTTTCTACATGCCCACTCCTTGCAAGGAGTTTCTTGTCTGTTCTATCCATACAATGAGCTGTTCCTAGCTCGCTTTTTTGTGCAGTGAGTTTCTCCTGCAGATGTGCATACACCTCCCTCTTTCTTGCAACATCAGCATGCATCCATGCAGCTGTCTCCAAAATGATCTGTCTTGTGCAACATGTCTTGCCCAAAGGAAAGCTAGATCTAAAGCTAAACCTAGAAAAAGCACGGAATAACGTAGACCTGTCCACTGCATTGTTTCAAAGGACACGGAAGGACAGAGATTTTTAAGCCAGAAAGAGCACATGATACAACCTTTGGCACATTAAAGTCCACTATGTTTCATTCAGCCATCTCATCTTTCAAATCATGGACTGCAAATACCACCCTGGCAATCAGCCATGTCTTCCAATGCCGGAAGAAGATGTGGGAGAGGATGTAAAAGACGAGTCCAAAGCTGGACCCCAAACTCAGAAAAAGGCTCTCTTAGTCTGCTTGGACAATTGGCCTAGAAGCAGCTTCCCAGCTCTGGCTAGAGTACAAATGATTACTTGCAGTTTTGAGATACAGCAAGCCAGGATGTTTTGCATCCAAAAGGTCCCCACTGCCATTGTGATGGATGAGCTGTAAACAAACACTTAAAGTAACATCAATGTTGTCTGGTTTTCAGCTGAACAGGGAAGGGTGGAAGACAGAAACACACACTGCTGTATTTACTGGCTGATTCCAGCACGTTCTTGAAAAAGATAATTGGGGTGGAAGGGTCTGATTGTCAGGGGAACTGGCATCCAAAAAAAGCTGACATGGCTTATTTGTAGAGTCTCTCAAACCATAAAGCTACCAACAGCAAACAGGTTAAACCACTTGATGGGGGAGATGGGTAGGGGAGAAGGAAACAAAGGAGAAGGATGAAACATGATGCTGCTGTTTCCTATTTCCCACTCCACTGAGCACAAACATCAGTGGAATTGCCATCACTCACCCCCATTTCAGCAGCAGCAAGAGAGCTTGCTAAGAGTTTTATACCAACATCTGCATATAAATCTCCAAAGCTGATTCAAGGTACGGGTGATAAAATGGATACATCACTTAAAGCTTTTTGCTGTCACACTGAACAAGCAATACCCAATATAATGAAGCAAAAGACAAGATGGACTGGAGAACATGGGAATTAAAAGTTCTGTGAAAGAAAGGCAGGGGACTAAGGTATGAATAGCGCACAGCACAACATGAGACCAAAGGTCTAAAGTCCATGATGGGAAAAAATACTGTAGGAAAATAAAGCAAAGTGCTTTGCTGGCATTAGGTATCAGAGAAGATACTAAAAATGCCAAGCAAACTAAAACAAAGCAAAATAAAGCAAGACAAAACAAAATATCCCAGGCTTTTCTATTGGAAAACTTAGTGTGGTGTACAAAATATAGGATTACAGACTGGCTGGATGTTGGTTTCCCTCCAAACACTGAACAGATAAACTTCCATGGTTTAGGACATTTCATCCTCACACTACTGTCTTGAAGACCAACATGGAAAGAAAGGTCAACTCCTTGTAGATGAGATGATTAGACAGAATTATACCTTTCATTTTCTCACATCTCAACTTATTTTGCCTGGGAACTGCACTAGAAAAAATGTGATGTTTCTGCCACCAGAGATATGTGACATTCACTTTTGGAACCTGAAGTCTTACTGCAAAGAAAACAGCAACAAACATGTCAAGGTCCCAATGAATCTAGAGATATAGGCATTCCAATGCTTTCCAGATATTTCCCCTTTGAACTTAGTGGGACCACTAAAGCATTTCTAAACACTTTAGACCTTGAAAAACCATGGTCAGCTGTGTTGTTTGAGTGACCCACACACAAACATTTCCACCAGACTGGTATTCCAAAAAAAAGGCAAATACGTCCCCCTCCCTGCCATCTGCTGAGAACAGAGAACTCAAATTTCTGCAGCACATTGTGGCACCAAATGGAACTACATAAGTGCCAGAAGGAATGGCAGCCACATTGAAGATTTGGGAATACTTTAAATGTGTTTCATGTAAGGCAAGATTAGAAGACAGACACACAAAGACATGAGCCTAGCACACTTGATACTTTTTCTTAAACTTCATCAGAAAACCATGCATTGCAATGAATTATAGAAACAAAGCAAAGGGGAAACAACAGCCCAGGGATAAAACTACATGTATTAAACCTATTATTTGCCTGCAGGATGACAAGATATAACTTTTGATGTAACAATCACAAGACAGCTAGGAAAACAAAGGATCTCTACAGCTGTCAGGAAGGTTAAAAATAATGCCTGTGGATACTTCTTAAAAGGGTATTTTAATACTGGGATAAGGCAAATGATGAAATCAAGAATTGCTTCACCAAAAGGCTGGTCATCAGCCCTGGAATTATTCAAGAAACAAATGGATGTGGCACTTAGTTGCTATGGTTTAACTGATGTGGTCGTGTTTGGTCAAGGTTTGGACTCCATGACCTTGGAAGACTTTTCCAACCTTGATGATTCTGTGATTCCAGGTGTTTAACTTTTAAATCAAATTACGAATTGCACATTAGTTTGCCCAAACCAGAACTTGTTCACCCCCAGCCTTGGAAGGCAGGAGAAATCTAGGCAGCATCAGGACAGGCCAAAGTGCCAGCCAAAGCCAAGCTCTGAAGCCTGCACTAGGAAAAGGGCACTGTCCCAGTCATTGCCATGCACTTAACCAGGCAGTTCAGAACCAATGGCGTCCTTCTCTCTCATCGACAGAGGTGGCAAAAAAGGGGAAAGGAAAAATTGGGAATAAAAGGGGGGAAAAAGGGCAAAAAAAGTCATACCTCCCAAAATTCCACCTCATAATTTAAAAAGAAACAGGAAAAAACCCCAAACCCACTTTTTTGTAAAGAAAAAATAGTTCAAAGGGAAGATGCTTATTTTTTTGGCCAACCATATTTGATTAGATCCATGGTATCCTTTGGCTCCTGCAATTTCACCATATGCTGGGCACATCTGTAATGAGATTTATTTTTTGAAGTCTCCAATTAAAGGGATCCATGAGAGGGAAAGGTGAGCTGCCGAGATCAGACAGCTCAGGAGAGAACAATAGAAAGGAGGATGATTCTTAATTAATAGCTGAGCCAAGGGAGAACCCTGAGCACCTCAGTGCCCAGAGGCTGAGACCACTATGGAACAAGCTGTTCATGCCTTACTGGGTGAAGTGAAACACTCCCTACAAGTGGCAAAAACCCATTACCAACTGCAGTGCCAGGTAAAAGTACTGACTGGACCAAGGAGGTTCAGAAAGTTACTACACTACTAGAAGAGCAGGAATCTGCTATCTCTCCATATAGTCTAGTTCTGAGATGAAGATTTTTTTATTGCCTTAGGGGGTCTGAACCCATGTGAGAGAAAAATTAATAAAAATGAGAAAGTGCTTATTTAATCTTGCCAAAAGTACAACCTCCAACACAGGGAGTTAGGAAATTGTCTGTATATTCTGCAATTTCTTGGATTTCAGCTCTCTTAATAAAATAATTACTCTCCTACCATCAAGCACTATTTTTCAAAGTTCCAATTTCATTAAAAATGTAAAAAAGGTAGTATGTTTTCCTGCCTTTACGATGAAAAGGAGATTCAGTGATCAGTCAATTGTCTATCAATTTAACTTCATTCAAACAGCTCTGGACATTTCAGAAAAAAAAAGAAGGCTGGAATTATAAATGACCATTAACAAGTCTTTAAAACTGATAAAAATGAATTCTCACTGTATTGGCAACATAATCAAATTATTGATAATTCTACTGAAATGAAATATGCTGATTTTAATAGTATTTTTCTTTTGGTCTGAAAAAGAATGCATAACAGACTGCAGAATAGTTAGTAAATAATTAGGTTTTCTAATGTCTCTCTCATTTCATTTAAAGAGAAGGCTGTAAACAAAGAAATTATGCTGGTTTTGAAAAGAGGGGTTAGAAGTATGATTGTTTTATAGTCTTTGCAAAGTAAGTGAACAATTGACCATTTAAATACACTGAAACTGTGGCTTTTTTGTTTTTTTTTTTTTTTAAATGTAATTCTGAATACAACCTTAAATGTAAAAGGCAATAGAATGGACCTTTGATCATATTACAAGAGCAGAGAGATTACACATAAAGTACTTAAATATCAAAAGTTTCAATGAGTTAACTGAAAAAATAAGGAAAAGAAAATAAATCATTCCACTGACAGGAATAGAAGCAGGATTTAATCCTGTAACATCTCTCAGCTTTTTAGATGGAAGCTTCCCCTCTCATTTATGCCCAAACTCTTTCTGCTAGCCATTGCTTCTTTCAAGAATGCATGACTTTTCTCACATTTTATCCTCACAAACTCATCAGTGACTGTTTCAGAACTTTGCTCCTTTTTGTACTCACTCTCATAAAGAACCAGTATCTACTTTTGTCAGCAATAATCACAGCTTGCTATTGGATACACAAACCAGGGTTCTCTTCATGCATAAATTAGAAAACACAGATAGTAAATATGGCAAAATATTTAGGAAAAAAAAATTAAAAGCATTGTTACAAATATTCCTGTTAAACTTCTTGCCTTATTGCAGTATGATTATCCGAACACTGGAAATAGCAAATCTGTACTTCTTAAACCGAGCTTTGTTTAATGCCGCATACAGTTACTGATCCTCTATTAAATATGACAGTAGTGAGGGATTTGGGGTCATTTGAGCCGTAATCCCTACCATTCTCTGTGAATAAACCAGGAGGTAACAGACTGTGGTGGTAACACAGAGAACATGTTTATGAGGAAACCCAGCATTTTTTGAGATTCGGCTTCTAAATAGCTTTGGGAAATACATGGCACATTAAAATATATGACAAGAATAAGAGTTTTATTCTAAGCAGTTTACACTTGAAGAATTTCCCTGGATGCACAGAAGACTCAGAAAATAGCAACTATGTTCAGAATTTCAAGGTCAAGCTAAGACAGCCCACACTATGGTTGAGGCACAAAAAACTGAGATGAGCACTGTGCATGGGTTGGTGGTCACACTGTACCCAGAGCCCCATATCAGTACTCAGGAGACATGACAACAAACTGCTATCACCTTGATAAAGAGTGATGTACTATTTCAGGTGAAGCCTGTTATGGATTTCACATTCCATACAGACCAGGTAACCACACATACCTTTTTTGAACTAGCCAGCTGAACAAGTCAAATGCACTGGTGGCAGGCATTGTAATATGTTAAGATGATGAAGACTGGGCAAAAGAACAAATATGAATTTCCAGGCACTGACTAACTGTGATCAAATTATTCAGCAAGTCAAGGTGCCTATGAAAATAATCCATGCTGCACCACGCAGCAAAGGTGGAGCACCCCATGTACCTTACAAACACTTCAAGCTCAGGCTCTGTTTTAAAGACAGAAAGGTCAGTTACTCATCTGACTCGGTGCTGAAATCAATGCAGCAATCCTGACTGACACCAGCTGATGATCCTGCTAATGAAGACAGGGAAGTTTTCTGATTTACTTTTACCTCGGGAGCTGCCCTAAGAACTAGTCTTTTGCAATTTAATGGCAATGGATATGCATATTCTCTTACTACCATATAACATTAAACTGATGACATCACTCTCCCATTTGGCCACTCAAACTCTGTTGGAGGACACTGTGACAATGCAGCACATCTCAGACTGCAGGGCTGAGCACACTGTTACATTGCAGTTGCTGCTATTAAAATATTATGCCTGAAATTAATGCATTACACCTTTCAGACTAATGTTCTCTAAATCAGACTTAATTTATCCTGGGGTATTTTTAGGTAAAAATACATCCTCGCAAGCAATGTAATGATCAGCACTTTTCCCCCAGATGCTCTAATATGGAATAAAGCCTATGCAGTAATTAATATTTATGAAGTGAATGAGTTCCTGTTAAACCCTAAATCACAAACATACGGGATTTGAACTATAAAAATGCAAACCCAAACCAATATAAAAAAAATATATTTACATACATATTAATTGTGAACTTTGGTCAAGTTGTTCTATATGGCTTAAGTGAATTCAAAATTAATAATAACACAGGTCTATAAACTTATGTATTGATCAATGTGATTTCTAGATGAGACATATACAACAGAGGAAGTTTCATTTTAGTACATTGGGGCACCTTTGAAACTTGATCAGCAAAAACTTGATCTTATGCCCTTCTGTTGCCAATACTACCTTCTTTCCATTCTCATGAGTGCTTTCGCCCACTGGAATTCAGAGAAAACATTATGTACAGAAGGAAGCTCCTTGCAAGATGAAATGATTATGATTCAACCTGTGCCCTAGGAAGAGATAGTTTTACCCATTATTAAAAAGGAAAACAACACAGAGGGTTCCTGGAGCATTCTGTATTCCACACCTGGCAGTGGAAGAAGAGTAAATAACAGGTTTTTATGTAGTTCTTTTTATCATCAAATTTGGAATTGCTTTATAAAAATTGCTGTTCTACATATAAGCCACTAACAAAAAATTAAAGGTTTACAATTCTTCATATGGTGAATGATGCTGAAAATGCTTTAGCATCAGAAAGAAATTATGTGATTTAGCAACATGAGACATTTATTTAAGAGCTCTTGTATGAATTCAGTAGGCCATATTCAGGCACCCAAGCCAGAAAATGTTTGCTTTCATAAGGGCATAAAAGGTTTCAAAAGAAATGTGAACTAATTCAAGCTAAATATAGTACTGCCTCCTCAAACCATTATTAATGTTTTATTAGCATTTGTTACTTCCTTCCCCTTTTCAGATGGCACAGTGCAGAGCACCCTGCATAATGCCATCAACATCTTCATTGAAATGAAGATGAATCAGTACAACTGATCAGCTCCATGAAAGTGGTGTTTGTTTCACTGATAACATATTAAAAAAATGAGAAGAAAAATTTCTCCCTCTTCTTGTCCTGGTTACTCAAGAAGCTGCCTTAAATCTGTTCAAGATAGGAGGACAGGAAAGGGAGAGGATGAAATGTGCACTCTCCCTTTCCCTTCAAGCATACTGCTGGTGGACTTGGCTGGTGCAAAGACTCCAGGCATAGTAACCCACAGAACATTTTACGCTCACCAACAACTTGCCATCATATGTCATCACATTTTGTTCACCCATACTGAAGGCATTCTCCTAGAGGATATGGTTTTTCTCATCTAAGCTATTTATTTTCTTGTTTGTCTCCCTACTAAAAATACAAGCCTATTTGACTTCACATCTCTCCCATCTTCTGAGCATCAAGAAAAGCAGAGCTGCTTGACAAAGCTGCAGGTAGAGTGGAATTTTAGACACATCATCAAGCTGCAAGTAAATAATTTAGCTCTGGGCCTGAGGCATTACCTTTTATTCAAAGAGGCATAATTGATAAAGAATGCTAGCAGAGTAATTTACAAAATGTTAACTATGCAATAGTGGAACATCCTGTTACAAAGTAAGATAATTATTTTACATACCAGAACCTCAAAAGTAAATAGATGAATGCACAGAATCTTAAATGTTGTTAGCAGATTAATGGGCAGATGAAGGATATTGGAGGCAATGTAATCCCTCAAAATGTTCAGCCAAAAAAAAAACCCAAAAAAACTTAATGTTCCAGCTTATTAGGAAAACACCTTTATTTGCTTTTATTTTCCTCATTAAATCAGAACTTCTCTGCTGCACTGGAGAACCGCACTGGGATCCTGTTTACCATCTTCATTAACAATGTGAATGATGGGGCAGAGTACACACTCAGCAAGTCTGCAGACGACACAAAACTTGGAGGGGTGCCTGACAGGCCAGAGGCTTGTGCTGCCATCCAGAGGGACTGCAGGAGGCTGAGGGGTCAACCTCGTGCAAAGGGGTACAAAGTGCACCTCGTGCAGTTAAGAAGGATAAGTACAAAGTCCCGCACCCACGGAGGAACAAACCCTTGCACCAGTATGGGTTGGGGAACACCCAGCTGGAAAGGACCTCAGCAGAAAAGAACCCTGGAGTTCTGGGGTACACCAAACTGAACATGAGCCAGAGTGTGCCATTGAGGCAGAGAAATATCTTGGGCTGCATTAAGGCAAGTATTGCCAGCAGGCTGAGGAAGGTGATCTTTCCCCTCTACTTGGCACTATTGAAGGCAATCCTGGAGTGCTGTGCCCAGTTCTGGACTTGCCAGAACGAGAGACATGGATATACTGAAACAAGTCCAGCAAAGGATCACAAAATTTATTAATGTGCTAGAGCACCTCTCCTGTGATGAAAGGCTGAGAGAACTGGGACTGTTCACCCCATAAAAGACTAGGGGGAATCTCATTGGTATGAAAAATACCTGAAGGGAGGGTGCAAAGAAAACAGACCCGGGCTCCTACCTTATCAGTGGTACCCACTGGCAGGATCAGAGGTGATGGGCACAAAGTTAAGCACATGAGGTTCCCCCTGAACATCAGGAAATGCTTTTTTTCCTGTGAAAGTGAATGATTACTGGCACAGGTTGCCCAGAGAGGCTGCAGAGTCTCTTTCCCTAGGGGTATATAACAGCATCTGGACATGGTCCTGAGCAATGGGCTGTAGGTGGCCCTGCTTGAGCAGGTAAGACAAGATAACCTCCAAAGTTCACTTCCAACTTCAACCATTCTGTGATTCAGTGATACAGACCCCATTCCCTCTCCCTATAGGAAAGCAGCTCTATTCTAGTCGTGTTCAAGGAATATCCCACACAGTGTCTTTCACGTGCATCAGTTATAGAAGAAGTGGGGTGGGTGTTTCTACCACAGCAGCTTTTCAGTTGTCTTCTTTCAATTACCAAGGTAGGTGATTACTAAATATCTTATGTTTTGTCTCCAATCTGTCCCAGCTGGAAAACTCAGTAACCTGTTTCTTTCTCTGGAAATCTTCTTGGACACCTTTGCAAAGTAACTAAATGAGCATCAGGTCTGTAGGATGTTGTTTAGAGCCAAAAGTTTCCTCTGCAATATGCGTATCTCTACACCACTCTACGCTTGTCAGTACTGCTGAAAAAGAACTCTGCAGATCTAAGATACATCACCACTTGTCTGTCTAAAAAAAAAAGATGTTTACTCTGCCAGGAACCGCATGGTTGACCAGGAATTAATTTGGAATCATTTCCTAGGCTGAGGAAAAAGACAAGCAGGACTAATGTACAGAAGCATAATTAATCACAGTTAATTGAATATTTACTTATTTATTTATTTAAATGTGGTTTCTAACTCTCAGTTAAAGATAATCTGTAAATTAGCATTTTGGTTTTTGCTTCCTTCTGTTTTGTTCAGGCAGTGTCTGCCTATTTATTCCCTCATGGCAGTGTTTCCATAATATAAGGCCTTAATTTCAGCCTGCTAAACACAAGTGAAGACCTCTTGCGTAGTTCTTCTGTGATAAAGAAAGCAGAAATGAAATTAAAACACTCACCAATGTTCTCTTATGAAAACATATTTTGTTCAGTTGTTGAGGATGATGAAAAGCAGCAGGTCTTGGCATAGCAGTAACTGTGGAGGAGGTCAGTCCATGCCTCTAAGATCTATTCTTGACATCAGAGCCATGCCAAGGAAGCAGAGAGTGTGTGAAGGAGAAACAGGAGCTCTATTTCACTGTGCTAATCTAATAAGGACGCATCTACCAGGGACATAATTCAGACCCCCTCACTAAGAGCACCAAGGAACTCGGGGGCCATCTGTCAGCAGTGGTTAACAGCTCTCCAGGGCTGTCTCTCACACAGCAGAGTGTCTGGCCAACTGAACTTAATCTTCTTGCTAAAGTAACCTCATCAAAATCTTTTAATTGCTCTCTAGAAAACCACAGCTAGGCTGTCACTGAGAATGGCAAATCTCATCGAACCTCAAACTTAAACAGAAGAAATAGAGAAGAACTTAATTTTCAACAACAGCAGTCACATAAGTTTAAAGCTATCTAACTATAGTGGAAATTGATTAGGGTTAACTATAAGTGAGAATTAGAAGGTATCTTACTATAAGTCGAATTGATTACCAAATCACTCAATCTCACATGGCTTTTTCATCACTTTACTAATCTCTTCCCATGGGAAAGACACACTAAGATAGACAAAGTTCCTACCCAGCCCGTCTACAAAGAAAAAACATGCCATAATATGGGGGATCAGCTCAGCAACAAGCTTAAAGAGAGCCCAGTAATAATTAAGTCCAACATTTACTATTGGATACAGAAGCACAGGGATCTCAGCTCTGCCTTCCATAATTGTGAGAAGCTGAAAGAACAGCATTTTCATGGTAGGATGGTTGAATTTCAAGCACAGCATACATGAGAGTGGTTTTTTAACGTGTTTGACAATGAAATAATGACGAGTTTTACCTTGGATTGACTTGGATTGTACACAGTGTGCACACTCAGACATACACCTGGTGCTCTGTAGGTGAATGAACCTACTACCCACATCTCAGCCTTAAAGGAATAAATTCATCCTGCATGGGACTGATTTCAGACACCGAAGATGAATGATAACCATCATATTACAGCTAAATTCAAGAACCCTGCATCAAGCTCAGATAACTGGGGTTGGCACTGAGGAGGTGCACAGATGGGAGGAACCCTCCCCCACCATCTGGGAAGATTTGCTACACCTGTAGCAGCAGCCGCTTTGATGAACACCAAACCCCACATATCCTCTCCTTCAGAACAAAGAAAACAAAGGTCTCAGCAATGGCAAAACGTCCAGGTTTATGTTGGTGGTGCCTGTTCCCTTCCTGTGAGTCTTATCCCCTGCAGAAGCATAAATCCCTGCCTCACCTCCTGTAACTAAAGCTCTTTGAAAATGGAGATGTTGACGGAGTGGAAAGTTAGTCTGGGGAGAAGGGTGAAATAAAAGATAAACTCTGCACTGAATACATCTTGGCAGATAACAGAAACATACATTCATCCAAATTGCAGGTATTTTCTTAAACCTAGAAAATATTGTTAGTTCATCCATGCAAACTGATTTGATTTTAAACCATAAAAAAATTTTCTCAGTGGCTTTGGTTTAATATTGCCAAAAACATCAATATGATATAAAATATACATTATGAAATGCACACAGACATACATACACAGGAGTATATTAAAGTTGAAGGCTGAGATAGATTCTCATATAGAAATTTTTTAAAAAATAAAAGATAACCAAAATATTCTGATTTTATTCACTTTGCATTTTTCAGGTGACAGATTATTAAACTGATACTTGTATAGCCTCAATGTAAAAATCAAATTTCTCAAATGAAAACTCATTCATCAGCAATTTTGGGCCAAGTCCACTATGATGTATCATGCTTGATTAAACCCTGTGACAGCAGCAGCTCCAGTGTTGCACCAAGAAAAAAAAATCAAGATAGTAACTTTCACCAAACATTGCTTTAAGGAAAGTAAGTCAAAACAGTTAAAAGGCCTAAGCAGTTACTGCTCTACAGCTGAGCCAGGATAATCATCTTGACTCTGCTCCTTCATGCCTTAAAGCAAAGCAAACACAAGGGCTTTTGAACTCCTTTGATAGAAGCTCAGTTGTTTTTCATTGTGTGTTCACATGCTAGGACAAAACAATTCCATGCAATTTGGGAATTCTGCACTAGAAAATGACTGGCGCCAAGTTAAAATGACATAGAAACCAATAAAAGTTATGGGGAGAGAGCTCATGATAGTACCACATCAACAATAAAATGAGTACCAGTTATGCTTACTCATATCCCTAGGCACAGCTGTTCATCACTCGAGATTACTAAAGCTGTGACAGCACTAGACAGAGATTGACAGCTGCCTGTTGCATAATGAAAAGCAGAGAGCCAGCACGCGCTTTGCTAGCTTCCAGCTAGGAGGAGTAAACAAACAAGCCAAAGGGGTGTACAGTAATTTGTGTGTAGACTATGATTGACTGAAGCTGTGTGAAACTTCTGCAGAGAAACCCCCAAACAAGGCTGTGGGCCTTCAGGATGCCTAGTTTAATTTTAAACTGGACATACAGGTTAAGTTTACTAAAACATTCGCAAAACTGAGCTAAACTGGAGAACTAGTTTTGACTGAGTTATTGAACTCCATATTTGAACTGTGTTTAGCCTCATCAGGGCTGCATAGATTTTCAGATAACACAGATTCAAATTTACCTTTGATGTTTTACATTGATTTTTTTTTTTCCTGTTTGTTTTATCTGAGTTTTACAAGGAGTTTTAAGAAAGAACAAACAAGAGGAGATGTTTATAAATCTGTATCAATGCCTGCATTACTCCATTGAGAAAGCACCAGTAGCTTTGGCACGACTAAGAGTCACCTGCACTCCCATGCACAGGGGACTCAGTCAGTCATGCTCTCCTTTTCAGAACAATACTATTCAGAGTCTGGCCTACACTGAAGCAAATTTTTGGGGAAAAAATCAGCATGTAATAAAGCATTACTGTAAATCTTATTTGAGATGGAGCTTAATGGGGGTCATTTCCTCTCATGATTGGTATCCCAAGTGAAAGGGATTTGGAATCTTCCTCTACCAGCAGCCTTTCCTCCACCCCCACAACTACTAAGAGGCCTCAGCAGATGAGTCATGCAAGGATTATGATAGTGAATATTCTTTACCTTCCACAAGCTTCAATATACTTATTCTGTTCCCTGCAGGACAGTGTGCATATCTGCTGGAGGAAGGAGTGAAATGTCTTTGTACTTGGTGGCTTTATTTTAAGACTAGCCTTAACTCTAATGAGACTTGGTTTTATATTTAGTACTCTAGACATGACGTTATCTCCATTATGAGATTACCACAGATAAAAATGTCATTTTTTTTTTAAACCAACAAGTCTTTGCACACAAGAGTTACATTTCCCAACATACATGACTTTAAGACCATGGAAGACAATGCATGCTTTACTGCCACTTCCTTGTGACAATCTCAGAACCTCTCAGCTCAAACAAGGACTCAGTATCATCACTGTGGTGGTTAAAACGGTTGACAAAGTTGTAATATATACAGCTGGTGGAGTAATAAACATTCCCTATCAGAAACCTGGCCCGTGCTTTGTCCTGGCTTGACATCTCCAGTGTTGCTGCAGGAGATCAAGCTGCTACATGCTCATCATTTCTTTATGATTTGGATATCAAGTTATGGCAAACTGAAAAAGGTAGGCAATGGAAACAAACTGCAACACTGTAGATTTTCAGTGCTGGAAAAAAAGATTTCACCATAAGAGCTGTCATAGATTGGGAAAAGGTTCCCCAGGATGTTGTGGAATTGTACTCCTTGGAAAAGTTCAAAGCTTGACCAAACAAGATCCTGAGCAACCTGAGCAGTACAGGCCCTGCTTTGAGGAAGGATTTGGATGAAATTTTCTGTAGAGGTCCCATCCAATTATTGTATAATTCTGTATTGTATAAATTCTATGGTATAACCCCAATTATCATATAATTCTAAGAAAGCACTCTTTAAATTATCTTGTACAGAAAGAAACAGCAACAAAACCGAGAGGAAACCCAGAACTTTTGCCACTTATTAATTTTTAATTTTCAGTGATTATTCCTCCCAAGAGATTTCAGAAAAATTTCACCTACCTCACTGAAATTAGACTCCCCTTTACCAGGTAGCACTGCATTCACAGACTGTTATGCTAATTTTTGTTCTTCAGATTTTGATCCTGTCCACTCTCTTTTAGTAAACATCTCATACATTTAAGGAAACAGATTAGAACCCGGTGGGATTAAATCTTGTTGGACATCTGTGCTGATCCTAATTTTGAGTGCATATTGAATCATCTTATCTAGTTTAGGTCAAATAGCATGGAAATATGCCAACAGTTAACCTCTAGGGGAACTGAAGTCTTTCTTTGGCAGAAAGTACTAATTGCTGCCCAGTAGATCCATTAACCAATCCAGCAATCTCGAAGCTAGCAGATTTATTCTCAGTTCTGACTAAAACACTGAGTGAATCCAAGCACCCTAGCAATCCTTCTGGTTGTAGTAAATACAAACTTGATCACAAAAGTCAGTGTTTCCATTTGTAAAGAAAACAGTTTGAAATATGTGTTGGAAAGAAGTGTTATCTAAGCTCAAGCCAACGATTTTATTTTCACTGATTTATACATATAATTTTATTGATTGTTATAATATTTAGTCTTTTTATTTCAACATACCTGGTGCAATCTGCACTAATAGCAACTCACTTGACATTTTAAAATACAATTTTTTTTTTATTTTTGTAACATTTACCTTCATTAGTTACATGTGCAATTACTGAATAGAAAATATTTTAGCAGAGTCCATTCCTCCAATCACTTGAGTGATACCATATATGAATTGTGAAATTCCTATTTCATTTGGTCACTGAACATGAGGAAAAAGAAAAATTGTGTATTTCTACATGAATTCTTCTTTGTTTTCTAATTGTTGGGATTGTCCTACTTGGGGTCAGGAGTTGGACTTCATGATCCTTGTGGGTCCCTTCCACCTCAGAATATTCTACGATTTCATGTTTTATTGGTGGGTTCATAGAGATGCCTGGTACATATGGTATCATTCATTCTGTCCTATGCAATGAAAAGATTCTGACAATAATCTGCATTAGCCAGAAAATACAGCTGTTCTATTCTAAGAAAAAAAATCTTTAAAAGTCACTGTATTAAATAATACAGTGTTTGAAACTGTAATTCTTTCCCTATGTACTGTTTTCATTTGGACATCACTGAGTTTCTTGGTAATTACAATCCCTTGCACATCCATTTACACTACAGCAGTGGCACAGGTAATTTATAAAAATCAAATCTAAAGTGCTATAGTAGTCAAGAGGCAGAATGAATAATGTTTCACACAGCTGGAGAATTTGCTATGATTAATTAAAGATTTGCAGTCAGACTTTTCTTGCTTTTGTAATTGAATGTGTAAAATACAAATTAAATATGAAGGTTCAAAGACTGATTTTCTGAGAAAGGTCTTCTGCCAATAAATCAGGAAAAAAGGTGCAAAGTATTTTACAATCTCTCAGAGAAGGTTATAGAATATAATATTCTGAAGAGTAACACTGAAAGGTTCTCATATTAAAAAAAAAGAGAGAGAGAGAGAGAAAAAAGCTCTTTGTTTGGGTTCAGAATAGTTAGAGTAAAGCTCATGTATTCATTAAGTTGTACTTTCCTGCCCTTGCTATCAGCCAAATTAAGAAATTCTGCTGACCACTGTCCCTCTATTACTTTGAGTCAAGAGGAATTTCATCACTGAGCTTATCAATAGTAGAGTCAGAGAAATGGTGGGCAAGACTTTGATAACCCCATCTCTGAGAACAGAATTCAGAGAAGCCTTTGGAAGAGGTATGAACATACTGCCAACATGGGGCTTTTTTCTGATTTCACCAGTATCAGTTTAAATATGTCAACAGATATAAATTAAACAAAAATGGGCAATATAGAGGAATATCTTCAGATTTCTGCATAAAGTAAACTTCTCAGTGATAGAGTTCTTCCAGTAAAGATTAGCACGTTCTGAGAGAAATTCTTTCTGCAGTGCTGGAAGCTGCCAGTACAGCACTCATCAGACCTGACAACATGGACTACAAGAAAAAGCAGGTTATGTACTCCGGGTGTGTAGCAGATCTGACAATATGAGATCTGTAGGAGCACCAATAAATGCTTAATTTCATTTCAGAAATAGTGTTGTTTTGCATTGTTCAAATAAACCCATTTGACATTATGACACCCTGTGCACATTGTAATCAGCATTTCTTTAAACATTATGAAAAGAAGGTTGGCTTGAATTTTCAAGTGTGTACACTGATCTCAGCAACCGATAGGTAAAACTAAATAATTCATGTTTCTGAAGGTTCCTCAGAAAAGTAGTTACTGAGGTTAATATTTCATTAATCACCTTGTATGTCAGACAGTTTTTTTTCCTCCTAGCCATCAAGCAGGATTTTTGGAGAAAATAATGAAAGCAAATGTTAAAACCTACATCACTGTCAATGACTTACTAAACATATGAATGTATAGGTTGATAAATGAAGGAGGAAAAAAGAACAGGAAAGATGGAAAGAACACTCAAAATGACATGGTGCTAATGAGCAGTGAATATTGTTAGAGGATGCCAGTCATCCAGCCATCTGCTGAAGACAGACAAAAGAACAAACAAGGTTAAAGGGAACAGAAGACTTTGAAAATTAATGCTTCACTCAAATCTCATCTGAAGTTTTTTATTGAAAGAAATATTTTGTTAAGATACAGTGGAGACCGTAGACACCAAACTTCATTTTAGCTCTCAAGGAGCCCATTTCAGGTAACTACCAAAGTCGGATACAAGACAATTATGTTGTTATTTTCCAGCCTTTTGTGAAAGAATAAACAAAGAAGTGAAGAGAGATTATGATGTCAAAAAAAACCACTAAACAAACAAAAAATACTATTGCTTAAATAATTTCTTTAAAAGAATACAAAATGAATGGGTCTCAAGGATAAAAGGAAAATAACATTATATGAATAAATTCATTTCTACACTGTAAGAGAGTTATAGAAGTTACCTCATACTTTCACATTTGCTTTTTTATTTCTTTTGAGATTACAGCAAGCTTCTCTTATCTTTTCTTACAGGTATCTCAAAAGAAAAAATAATTTGGGTTTTACTGGGTTTTGGTTTTTTATAAAAAAGCTGACTGGAAACATTTCATTACTGTTTTGGCTTATTTTACACTGTAAATTTCCATCTGCTCAAAACCAATCTTCTGGAAAAGTACCTGGCACATTAGTCCAACTATAACATCTTGAACACCAAGAACTAATAGTCCCAGAAATTCAGGAGAAAATGAGATTGCTTTCAGAGCCTGTGCATTAAATATTCATAAAGAAAAACAACAGTAAACATTAGAACAGTTAGGAAGAAGGTGGGTGTCCTTTCAGATTAAAAATTCCGGCTTGTTTTCTTGCAATTTTCTTGAAATTACGGACAAGTGCTTTAAAAATTCCTTCTCTCGTTCCTCGTGCTGTGAAAAAAGATTTCCAATAAAAATATCCTTTGAAATCCACAAATATTCGAGCTTCAACTAAACAAAAAGATGGCTATTGGTTTATTCCTTTGTAAAGAGTTGCTGGTTGACTGAACAGCAAAATAAATCCATTGCCGTATTTTTCAATTAAACCCACAACTCAACTAGAAGGCCTCACTCTAAACGATTTGCTAGGCATGAGTGGGTGACAAATTACACTGATGCAATGACCAGAAATCGGAAGTATCATATCAAAACAACAGCCTTTAGACCTTGAAACACCCTTGGCAAGAATTTAAGGGCATCTGACTCTTACTTAACTCTAGAAAGCGAAACTCTCAGTAAATGTGGAATATGGGGTTCCATCTGTTAGAACAGCTGAGGCTTGTGCTCACCACAAGGCCCTGTGGGAAAGGCCCCGCTGCGGCTGCACGGCCGGGAGTTGGCTGAGGGCTGAGAGGCAGCTGAGTGACAGCTGGAAGGGAGATTGTGATTGGCTGGAGGAACGTGTGCACAGCCCATGAACCAGAAGCTGATTGGGTGACAGGACGCGTGGGCAGCAGCGCTGCAGCTGTGCCAGCCAATGGGTGCCCTTCTGCTGTTCAGTTCTGTTAGGCTGCGGCTTGGCTTTGGTTGTGTTTGGTTGAGATGAAGGGCATAAAGAGGGGGCAATTTTTGGCAATAAACTGGATCTTCTTTGGGCATACGGGGGGGTCTGTTGGCTTCGTTCCCCATTGCTACAAATGGCTGGCCCAAATCGGGACCAATAAAAGCAGTGAAGGGTGTGCACCGCTCCAGTAGCAACTTCCACTGTGTTAGGAATTGGTCGACTGAGAAGAGTTCTGGGAAGGATCTCAAGGAATTCAAGTGCGTGCACCTCACCTATCAGGTAAGCAGTGGAAGCAATATGGGAGGTGGAATATCCCTGGAAGAAAGAAGGAGCTTGGACCTGTTACAGCGGCTCCTACATCGCCAAACTATTGATATTGCCGAGGCGAAATTAAGCACCCTGCTGGACTGGGTGTCCAGTCACATTAAAGATTTTCCCTTTAGTGGGCCCCTTCAATCAGAAGCCTGGCAAGTGGTACGGCAGAGACTTTTTGATATCACCAAGGATGGCGATGCCAAAGCTTGTGGGCAGCTTGTTACATGGGGAACCATCATGGTGGCCTTTAAGGGAAGCTGCGTGGATGTCGGCCATTAAGTGGCTTCAGAAGCCGATTCCACCGGGCCCTCAGCGCCACCAGAACCCTTAACCGATGCATCAGGCTACCCTGAAATTAACCCATCCCGTACGGAATTGCCTTACCCTGATAAAAATTCCTATGCAGTTGGCCCCCTCGGCGTGGAACTCCCTGACCACAAGCAAGCATCGGACTCACTTCCTGCCCAGAATGATGACATTGTAACCCAGCGTTGGCAGAAGCTGCAATGGAGGAGGGTGACCTGGAAGTCGCTACTGCCTGTCCGGTTATATATGCGCCAAACCAATGTATATGTACCTGTTTTGCCACTCTGGGCAGTCCGGACACCATGAAAACGGACACTGGACCTGCCTACACCTTGGAGGGAGCTCGTAACTTCTTGCAGCAATGGGGTGTGTCGCACAATACGGGCATTCCCCACTCTCCCACAGGGCAAGCTATTGTCGAGAGTGCCCAGAGAACCTTAAAGACTATGCTTGAAAAACAAAAGAAGGAGGAGTTGGGGTGCCCTCGTGACAGACAAGCTAAAGCCCTGTATGTCCTCAGTTTTTTAAATCGGGACAAAATCGGACAGACTTCATGCAAGAGACAGTACTCCTTTGACACAAAGGCTCGTCTAAGACCTCCAGTAATGGTGAAGGACTTACTAGCTGGGCAATGGAAAGGATCCCTGGACTGACTAACATGGGGAAGGGGTTATACACGCATCTCCACAGGCCACCATGTGGAGTGGGTTGCATCACAGTGTGTGTGACCTTTTGTTGCACCATCCTGATCTCATGTATATATAGTTGCTATGATATAGGTATATGTTACTGTTTTTGGAAATTTGTTACAGTTATTATTGTTGTCACTGTTATTAATGTTTTAGGAGTTGCTTAGGTTTTTCTTAGTAGGTTTTCCCTGCTGAAACAAAAAGAAGGGGGAGAGGTGGAATATGGGGTTCCATCTGTTAAAATGGCTGAGGCTTGTGCTCACCACAAGGCCCTGTGGGAAAGGCCCCGCTGCGGCTGCACGGCCGGGAGTTGGCTGAGGGCTGAGAGGCAGCTGAGTGACAGCTGGAAGGGAGATTGTGATTGGCTGGAGGAACGCGTGCACAGCACATGATCGGGAAGCTGATTGGGTGACAGGATGCGTGGGCAGCAGCACTGCAGCTGTGCCAGCCAATGGGTGCCCTTCTGCTGTTCAGTTCTTTTAGGCTGCGGCTTGGTTTCAGTTGTGTTCGGTTGAGATGAAGGGTATAAAGAGGGGGCGATTTTTGGCAATAAATGGGATCCTCTTGGGCATACAGGGGGGTCTGTCGGCTTTGTTCCCCATTGCTACAGGTAAATTTCAAGCATGAATATGAAAATAATGTGACTTTATTAATATCAAGCACTTTTTTTGACACAAAATATGGCAGAAGGTCCCTAACTAATGCTCATAAAAAAACATTTGGTGCTTGCAGCACTCAAATTCTTGGTCTATGTTCTCCTGCAGTAGCACTGAGCTACTTGCTAGCACCAAAACCTTGTCTCCCAGTTAGTGTCTCTGTCTTCCCCACGTTCCCATTTGTGCTTCTCTTTATGCCTCTCATATCCTGTTTGCCTCAGCTATTTTTAGTGGAAAAACAAGGAGACAGCTGGCTGGTGGATTCAGAGAACCTTTTCCTCTAGTTAGAGAAAATAATTGTTCTCTACAAAGCACTTTTTTCCCCTTAAATACCACAGTATAGCATTCTCTGTGACCTCACCTTCTGCAGACAAACATTATTTCAGAAACAACCAGTGCCACAGAATAGCTTGAAGTATAGAAGAGGGTCTGCAGACTTCTGACACAGCACAAAAATCCAAAGCTCACCATCTCAAATGGACATAAAAGTCATAGGATTACTGCTTCTGGCTGCCCCTAGTTTGTGGTGTTCAATATGCCAAATCACTAGTCCTTGCTTTTATATTACTCTTGACGTATATTTTATTAGGAACATCTTGGTGTCTCCTTGTTAGATCCCCAACAGCCTTCTCTCAGATGAGGCTTGGCACACTGCAAGGGAACGAGACTGCTCACTTTCATCATTTTGTCTAAGGGGAAAAAGAAATTATACTGAAATTTATTTCTGTCTTTCTAACTTAGGAATATCTTTCTCACTCTTTTTCTATATCAGGAAGGTAAAAAATAATGCTGTCAATTCACACCAGCAACAATCACAAACAGGCTGATCACCAAAACACAGGGACGTAGTAACAAACGCACACATTCCCAAGCTGAAGTGATTCATATCTTAGCTTGTGCCTTAGGTGGCCCCTCATAAACTGGGTTTTTTTGCAGCCTCTGGGTTCTGCAAGCTGAAGTTTACAAACTGCTCATTTTGCAGACAGCTCGCTGGAAGGAGCCTGCACTGGTGAAATGTGAGAAGCAAGTGGCACAAGCCCCTCCTAGCCCAGGAGGCAGGAAAAGGAAGTAGGTTGAGAAACTGATGCAGAGAAAGATATCAGGGAGAAAACACTATGTGGGGGAGAGGGTAGAAAGAAATGAAAGTAAAAACATATTTCTTCTGCAGGAGCATTATCTCACCATATTGAATAAAGGAACAAGAGCAGCTCTGCTCGCTGTACTACAATTCAACATAAATGTTGAAGTCTGTTTCCTAGAAACAGAAACATATGCACCATATAGTTTTTCCCTATGAGTCAAGAGAAATAAAGGGCTGTTATGGCCATATTCACAGCTTTGCTTTAGAACTTTACTGCTAGTGCAATGCTACCTTGTCCAGAGATGATTACTCTGTTTCTGTCTGAGCTGGATCAGCTAAAGGAACAAATCCCCAAAGCATCCTTCCAAAACCTCATAAACTAATCTCTGTTAGGAAAATAAGAGATAAGGCAGCCAAGATGTCACAGAATCAGTATCATCCTTTCCCTGATCTCTTCACAGGAAGCATCCAAGTCATAGAAAACTTCTCTTAATGTTGCCAGTTCAGCTTCTTGAAGAGTACACATTCCAACCCCATCCCCCTCATTGTCAGACACCAGTTTTTCTATCCTGCTCATGTGAGAGCCTTTTAATTACCCATATTTTGATGAACTTTTATAGTCACAATAAAAGGCACGTCTTTGGTGTGTGGTCAAATTTCTTTGATGAATGCCAAATACCTGCTCTGGTAATGTATCAAAGTGCCATAACATGTAAGTGAAATATTAGCATATTTATTATTTTCCTTTAACAAGCATAGAGCAATGTACTTTCCTCTAACCTTGTTACAGAAAATGATTGAATTATGTTATCTGAAATTTGCACGCAGCAAACACACACACACAGAGTCCAAGGCAGACTCGCAGCCTGAAATATTTCATTGCTGATTTAAGTTTGGCAAAGTAATAAGTGACTGAAAATGGAATCCCATCATGGAAAGCATCCGACTTCCTTAACTGTAGGCATCACTACTATCTGTCTAGTATATTTGTAAATTTTTTTAAAAGTAACACCATGGCTGAATCTCTCAATTATTTGTTGGCTGATCTACCCGAGCACTGTCAAAATCTGTAGACACAGCAAGCTCTGGTTTACATGATTTGAAACTGGGTCTGCGGTTTGCCTAGATATAAACTTCATTGACAATATTGGCTTTAAGTATTGCCACTGGACCCTAGTACAGCCATTCCTTCTCAATCTGAGCTGAAACAACTCTTTCTGTGTGCAGAACAGGACTTGTAAAAAAGTATTTCAGTAATGGTATGTTTCTGCTGGCTCACCTGCAACACGTGAGTGGAAAAAGGGGAATGTTAGCAGACTAAAATCAAGTTCCATAATTAAAGCTTCCAAATATTTGGAATGATGTGATATCTCTTAGAGCAGTACCCCTACCATCTCCTATTCCAGTGTCTGATTGAGCTAGCAGGGGGTATGGAGCAGGTGTTTGCTCCTCACTCCAGGAGGCACCATGTTCCAGCAAGTCCCTGCCATTCTCAACACTGTGGAACAAACCTTCATAACCCCAGGCAGAGACCCAGCATTAGCCCAGGCAGCATGAGATTCTCGCAGCATACACCCTCTTACCCCCTCAGTTATGGCAATGGTGTTATGAATTCCAGACAACCCAACACTCTCACAATTATTTGTCCAAAAGAATCACAAAAATAGGAGAGAAAACTAGGAGAAAAAAACAGCGTGCTTTTTTCCCCCCAATCCAGTAGTGTAATTTATATGCAGAACACAGGCAACAAGCCTACATTATGCAAAATAATAGCACATATTAAATTCAAAGTTTGGGGGCTCTGTAGGTCTTGTGTACACACATTTTCTCCTGTATATTGAAGTTAACTCTAAACAGGAATGATTTCTTTATTAGTAACATTACTAGTGTTGTTTGAAACACTTTTTTTTTCCTGCATGGTGAAATATTTCTAATACACAATTGAGAGGGATTTGTCTATATTGAGCTTTCTTAAGGAACCCTCATTGTTTCAGGAAGCAGAGCTCCAAAGCAGTTCAGGAGGAGATAAGATTGCCTGACAAAGGGGTTTTTGCATAGTTCTTTCAGAAAAGTAGTACCCAACAGCAAACACCAGGTGCTGTTTCTAACACACAGCAGATATGGAACACCATGATTTTCATCTCCATTTTGAATCATGCACCATTTTTGTAGTTTAACCTGAAGTGAAGCTTTTGTGCAACTAACAGACAATCTGGCCCAGCATACTGTCAAGTATCCATTTTTACACCCTCTCTTCCACAAATACATTTACCAGAAAAAAAAGGCAGAACAGCCTGCTACAGGTATAGGTCTGACACGGTTGCATGTTCACACAGCCCTTAGCACCTACTCTGGAACAGAAAAAAAATCCTGGAGAAAGGTCTATTTTGCAATAGTACAGGGAGTTCATGCTGCTCGCTATAGAGACAGTTGTCTCTATGATACAGACTCTGTAAGATACTGTTTAATATGGTAGAAGAAGAATGGAAAAGCTCCTTACTAGAATCAATAAAAGAGAATATTTTGGCTAGCTAATTACTTTTGGTAAATCAGAGGCTGCTATTCAGATGCTCTAGTAGTGATGGAGTTAAATATGCAAGATCCATACACTAGGAATAACAGATGTTAATACACCTGAGCCTATTTACAATGTTATCACTCCTCTGCTTTTGCAGTTTTGCTGATGTCTTGTCTAAGATACTCAAGCTCTGTATTGGCACTGACCTATCTCATTTTTCTATTTTCCATTTTTCAGTAATGAGCACATTCTGTACCTGGAAGACTTCCATTATAATAATGGTTAATTATTAATATGTAGCTTAAGCAATGACATGAAATAAAGCTAATATTTTCCTGCCTTCAGAAGATAAAAATACTTTTGTTGGAATTTAACAGCTAGTAAATTGTTCTGTAAAAATAGAGCTCTGCAGCAATTTTCATTTTATGCATACAAGTTACTGAGAAAGAAATCCTGGCCTTGTTGACACATAAGCCAAAATTCCCACTGAATTCAAGGGGACTAGGATTTGGTCCACACAACTTTACAAAGTAGTGATTTACACACACAGTCGTGCATTCAACAATCAGACTTTGCATCTCAAAAAACAAAGAAAATAGGGAAATCTAGCTTGTACTGGTCTAAGTTCCAAGAAACCCAAACAAATCAAATCAGCAAGCAGTGGGAAAGTACAAAACCAGGAAAGAGAGAGAACAGGAAAGGCAGACATTCTGTATAATCCTGGGCTAAATCCTGGCTTGGAAGCATTGCTACATCAAATACCTCAATACCTTACCTTCAGGTACTGTGTGCCCTACTTTGCTGCCCCCAGACACCTGCTCAGACTGCTGCGCCCAGGCACCCTACAAACACCAGGGAACCCACGGCCAGAGCATTCCACCAGGCTCTCAGAACCTTGGATTCTCTATCTTTATCTGCAGTGCACAGTTCCCACCGTATTGACATAAGGTGCTTCTTCCTCCTACGGCAGGTATTCACATTTCTTTCTGTGAAGTTGATTAGACATTCCCTGTACTAGAAAAAAAGCCAAACCTACCATATTTTGGAGCATAATACATTCATAAAGGAAACGCCAGTCTGCACACTTAGGTAATTGTTTTATGCTAATTGAAACAACTTCCATACTAAATCAAAAAAACCAAACTTCTGCTTGGAAGTTCCCTTACAGTTAGAGAACTTGCCAGGGACAGTAGGAGACTGGGATTCCTGATCTTGCTCCAGCCTGGTCCTCCAGGGAAGTTTCCCAGCCAGTTTTTCCATACTCCCATTGAGTACTCTTGTTTGTAATGGGGGCAGTTACCATAATTTCCTCTTTTCTGTTAATAGCTTAATGTTCACCCCTTTACCACGGCCAACACTGACATGAGTATTTTGCTTACTAGGTCACAAGGTTTTCAAATACAGCTAGTTACAAAAATGTAGGTGTCTACATGAAACTAGGTGGGCAGGGGGGACAGATGGTCCCCTGGCCACCAAATGCTCCAGTTTCGTATTTGGCTCCAGTGCAGGGTAAGGACACATTTCATCTCCTTAGCTGCTTGTCCTTACCCCTGCCCCTCCTTACTTCTGTCCGCCTGCATGATCAACCAAACAACAGAGCTTATCCAGGTGAAAGTGGATTTTTTTTGCAGGTTTGATTTTCAGTCCAGAGGAGGTAACATGAATACAGGAAGAAGCCACCAAGGAGAGAGAGACCACAAAAACTGCCTAAGTTGACATCAGTGGTGGGAACTGTCCACAAAATCACATCTGAAGGGGTTGGTTTTACAGTTTGCTGCAGGTCACCCAGTGTCACACTGCCACCAAGAGGGGTGTGCCAGTCTCCCACTTCTTGCCACTGTTAGCACTCACAGTGATGTATGGTCAGCCAGACCTGGGAATGCACAGAATCCCCAGACCTACCAGAGAGGTGTCAGGCCACATTCTTTGCATGAGGATTTGTATCAGCTTAAACCAGGCATGACATATCCCAAGTCTTTGTTGGCCTTAGCACATGCGTACCTGTCTCCTTACAGCTGAGCTGCAATATCAGGACACCTCCAGGCCTGAGAGAACAAGAATGGCAGAAACAGACTCTATGGGATAATTACACAATTTAATATATAAACACCTGTAATATTCTATAATTACCTGTTTCTTTTCTAGCTAGAATAAAAATAAATAGTAATAACCTATCTCCATAACCTAACATTTTATTAAAACAACTTTCAAAAGCTATTTTATGCCAGTTAAAAAATAAACCATAATTTCGAGTACCTAGTATCCTGGCATACCAAACAAAATATGTTAATTACTAAAAATCAACTGTCATATTTTATTCTAGATCTTTGAGTATAAATGGTTTGCCTAGCTTTTTTCCAGGTATATGAATAGATTTTTTTCTCTTCTATTAAGTACTGTTAATATTTGTACGCACTGTCATACACATGCAAATGAGCATATAAACTTTTAGCAGCACAGGTAATAAGACCACCTTCAAAGACATCTCCTGCAGTGTCTAAACCCATCCCAAAGGGCCCTACAACTTTCAGTGTTGTGCTGCAGGTTGTGGATTACATACTGCACTGCCTTCTTATGCCCTGGTGACTTGCTTGTTCATTCTTCTGACCCCTTACAGAAAAACTTTTTTACAGGACCTCTAGGGAATAGGAACAAAAAGTACCTTTTTAAACAGCAATTTAGGCATCCACTTGTACCTCTATCTCTAAATTCTTCTGGAGTCTTTTCTTTCTAAACATTTGGCAATAAGTTCTTCCATCTTCTCTTCCTTTTTCTACTAGCTGTGGCATGTCTCTTTGAGCATTTATTGCACTCCTTTCTTCAGCAGACACCCACACGTACATCTCCACTCTCAGAGGTAAGCCCCACTTTGCAGTGGTGGTATTTAATGGATTTCACTGTGGAACATCTGTGTTCAGTTCCAGAGAGCCTGGAGATTACAGGTGAAATGTTAGTAAAGTACTTGCCAGACCTCAAAATAGATGCAGCAAACCAGCAGAACTTCCAGACAAAAGGCAGTTTATGTCGCTTTCCAAAGGGACTCTAGTAATCAAGCTTTTAACAGGTGGTTCTTTAGTCCATTACTTTAAATGAAATTAATTGCTCTCTGCACTTCTGTACCATCAAAGATTTGCTACTATTTTGCAGCTTTACCCTCTCTTTTTCTTTCTAAGAGAGAATCTTTGAGATAACTCTTGTCAAATTTATTCTACACCACCAAACCCAGGCTCAGTACTATCACTCTGTTCACTTGTGGCCAGGTACAGAGACCAATAATGAACACATACACAGCCAAAACCTGAAAAGTGCATGCTTGAGTTCCTGCCAGCCACAGAAACTAGAGACTGTTTCCTCATCTGACTTTTCCTGTAAACAGCTAAAAGCTTTGAGAGAATACACTGGGTCATTTTCTAGGAACTAAGGCATGTGGTTCCCAAGGCTGTTCAGGGGACTCTTCCTGCTCTCTTTCCTATCAGAAATCATTAAATTAAAAATAATTAGTAACAGTAATAACCACTAACTTCATTGTGGCTCTTTGAGCCATCATAAAAAAAATTCTTAAGTAAATAGAAAATTCTAGAGTTGCTGAGGCAGGATACACTTGTCTCCATCTAGAGGGCAAAAAGGCAGTGGAGCAAGGGGGAATTATGGGATTTAAGGAAGAGAGCTACATGCTGCTCCTGTTCCCATGCCCTGTCCTTACCATCACCTCTGGGCTGTCACAGTCACGGGCAGGATACTAAGCCAGATGAAAAAAAACAGGTTAACTAAAGTACACACGTTCCCATATGGCCTCTAGATTACAATAGTTTAGCATCTTAGACTTTGAAGACATTTACACCTGTTTTGAAAGGAGGTGCTATTCCTCTGATTTTACAATAAACGGAGAGAAAGGGAGGGTAAGAATTACCTGAAGGTTGCCCAAAAGGTCTTTTGCAGACCAGGATCCACACCCCAAAGTCCTAACCTACAGCTATTATAAAAGACTTCTTCCTCAATCAGGTGTGTCCTTTCCTTGTATCAAGTAAGATATATTTCCAACAGGAGACAATAAAATGCAAGACAAAATTAATCATATATCATGTTAATGAAGGGCATGAGGTCTCAGTCGCTCCATACTTCAATTTTCACAGTTTTCTAAAAGCAGAAAGCATTGAATTTGAGAGGATGAGGGAAGAAGCAAGGAAGGGAGTCTGCAATCTCTCCAAAACCTACACTGGTACACTTGTTCTGTAAAAAACTATTATCTATTAATTCCTTTGAAAACTTAGATCTCACTTCAGTCCACCTACAGTATAACAATCTAAGGTTTTCAAGATCAAGGGATAGCAGTATTCATCACAGTTCCACATAGCAGACCTTAAATGCTTCACATTAATGTCAAGATAAGTCTCAGAAATGTGCCATTTGCAGAAATTTGCTCTTGGCCTAGTTTCTTTAGCAGTACTCCATTACTTTTGCACCTCCATTTCAGGAAAGCCATACCCTCCAGTCTGAAGTAAAGCCAGAAAGAATATTCTTTTTACTGCTAATTTGGCCTCCTTTTCAAAGGGCATTACAGTGTGGTCCAGCCATGGGGTCACAGTCAGTTTTGCAACAAACCTGCATTTGCATTTTGTGAGCAGTGCACTTCAGCTCTTTGGCCAGTCAAGGTGCACAGGGAGAACATTTTTTAAGACCCTTGCATTCTTTCTCAGAGAAGTTGGAAGAGAGCACACATATATACACTCACTTAAGCACCCTTAACATGCACTTAAAGACCACTAACACTTTTCTCTGAATGCTGACGCAAGAAAATAATAAAGGTTTAATTGTCTTAATCAATCATAGGATGACCATCAGCCAGAAGTATGATATTGGCATATAAAAAGGTGAATATTTACTCTGTGTAGCAGATAGTACTGATAATACCTCATCTCGAATTTTGCAGATAGTTTAGCATCAACTGCAACTGAAATGGCAATAAACTGAGAGAAGGGCTGCTATATAGCTAAGGAATGAGATATAGCAAAATAAAGGCTAGGAGAAAATATAATTGTGATCCATAAATATATCATAGAGGTAAACATAAAGAGTAAAATTAACTACTTAGTACAAAGAACAATATCTATACCAGTAGAGAGGTAAATACATCAGACCATTAATAAATAAAGGCTAGGAATCGGACAAAGTATTTTCAATCACCAGTATTGGTGGTTGGTTCTGTAGTATCTTTCTAAAAGACATAGTGTGATTTATCAGTTTTAAGAAATGACATGATTAATTTATTAAAAGCATTATATGATACGTCTGCATGTGATAGAAAGGAACAGACCTGATGAAGTAATTTTCCTACAACAGCCTTATCACTAAAGTGGCTGGATCCTGCCTGGAGGACTGGATTCAGTCCCTGCTGCTGTCAGGGGATTCCTTTAGGATGTGAAGCAAGCCATTGTAACAAAGCTTTTTTACAAATGGTCACATATTAGTATCACAAATTTCTTCTTCATTTTAGGGGACCCAGTCTAGAGCTTCTCTGTTCTAATTTGAGACTGTGAAGTGCAATTACATCTGCAACTGAAGTCACAAGAAGCTAGGCTTTGAACACAAAATACCCTCCGATGCTAAGCACTCAGAAAATATAGGCACTAATTATCTGGAGGAGGGTATCCAAAATAAGTGGCTGTATCTAGCTTCATACCTGGGCATCCAAGCTTCACGTCACTACAATGGAGATGAACCTGAACACCTCAAAAAATGCTCTGTAACACTGGAAGAATTTTTGTGCAGGGCACATGAAAGGTGATGGTTAGAAAAAGCCCAGGAGAAAAAAAGAATAATGGGGATGTGAGAACTTTGCACAGCATGCACCGAATCAGGCTTGGGCCTGAACACTGACTGGCAAAGGGAAAAAAACTAAATGTTGAATTGCTGTTCTTTTAGTGTGCACAACTCTTCTGTGCTCTGAACAAGGCAGAATCCAGGGGGAAACCCAGTATGTGATCAAGTAATTAAAGACTGTATGGTGATGATGATTAAATACTAACATGAATGAGCTGGCTGCTGTTACTGTGTAGGGCTGAATGCAAATTACTTTTCTTTTCAAAATCTGCCTTGACTAACTGGGGAGAAGAATGGAAAACACCAGTTCTCTCTCTTCTGTATTCCACAAGGCTTTGATTTCCCTTTGTAAATCTTACACTCCCCTCTCTTTTACTGTCCTTGGATATCTTATCTTTCTGTTTTTGAGAAAGAATGCCTTCAAGAGATGTAGCTCAAACTTTTATCTTTTAATTGTGTGTGCTCAGCCTTAACAGGGTAAAAAAGAAAGGGGTGAGTATACTATGAGTAAGGGGTTAGTATCCTGTGAGAAAGGGGTTAGTATACTGTGAACACTGTTGCACTTACAAAAATTCCTCTGAAGGAGTAGTGCTATTGTTTATTCTCTTTAACCTTTATTTTAAAGAAATAGAAATCTATATAAAAGCCATTTTCACTGCATGACATTCAAAGAGCTTTAAGTTGACAACTGGGTTGCCTGCAGGCTTGAAAACTGTGTATGGGATTTTATTTTATTTACAAATTTAATTCTTTAAGAACTAGTGTATATGTCTGAGAATGCTGGGTTTGGGCTGGGGAAGTAAAAATCTCTCTGAAAAGTGTATCTCATTTAACACAATTGCAGGAGTGAAGAAAGATGCAGCACGGAGCCTTTTTGTCAGCAACAAAGACAATGACACACATAAACACACACAGACATACACACACGGGGTGAGACCTAGGCCAGCTAATCTTTCCACACCTACTGCAGTGTACTCATTTATTTTAAATGTCTCATTTGGACATCAGTTAAAATTTGAGTGAAGAAATAATGGTCTTACTTTCAGAGATGCTGAACACAGGATTCTTGGTGAACTCAGTGATAGCTCTCAATACTTTATCACACCAACTCGCTGATTTCATGTATGTAGGATTCACTTGGCGAAACACATACATTATTTTGTATTCATTTAGTTAATTTGGAAGATGATGATATACTGTTTTGTTTTGCCACATCGATCTGCTTTAAAAAAAAATCAATTCCACCCCAATGATTGGTGTATCAATCTGTTTTTCAATAGATTTGTCCAAACAGGCTTGTCAGAGACAGCTGAACATATTTCCAATGTTTATTTATATTTTATGGTGTGAATTAGCCTTTGACAATGTAAAGGTTTTTTCAAGAAAAATTCTTCTGTCATAGAAATTTTTAGTGTTTCAATTAAAAATCCATTTCAAGCACTTAGTTCAACCTGAGCCAGAGAAAAATAAATGGAGGAAGAATAGAGGAAAAAGAGCATACAGGTAAACTTGAACCAAAAAAAGCTGACAACCCTGTTCTTAACTGTACCAAAATGACAAAGGGCACAAAGGTTTACTCCACAGAGTGAGTTGCAAGAAATAAAAGCACTTACACTTTGGCAGGAGGTTGCAGGGAACATGGATCAGGAAAGGAATACTTGATCAGGGGTCACAGAATGGGTGTGTCTTTGTCAAGCAATCAGAGGAATCTGTGCTTTGGATGTTGGTACTGCACCACGACTGAGAGTGCAAACTGATTATTAACATTAATTTTTCACCGTTCACATCAAAAACAAAGTCTAGTGATAAACAAACCAATCTAATGATACTTCCATTTTACTCCAGAGAGACAAGGTGAGTATGAGAGAGCAGGGAAGTGCAAGGCAAAGGGATAGGCTCCAAACCTCAGGACCCTTTGCAGGGATTGCTCCTGGATAGTTTCTTTTATTTTCTCCCCAGTACACAAGAAAAAGACAGCTAATGCAAACAGCAAGTAGAAAGGCAGTGACCAGAATAGTAATTCATCAGACACAAGGCAAGTTGGGAGCTAGCAATTAAGTTCTTCCCACTAGTTTATCTCTCATAACACAGGAAAATTAAACTCTCTTTCTTTGCTTTCCCTCCTTTGCTTTTGTCTGCTCATTTGTCTTGAGCCTTGTTCCTTGAGATGTTTTTCTTTTGCCATCACAAATATTCCACTACTTCCACTACTTCCCATTCCAGAGCACCTGGGGAAGATAAAGATAGCCATGCTACAAACTGACAAATCTGTCTGTTCAGTGAGCACTGCTACTTCCCGGTGAGCTGGGGTAATAAATCATTTTAGCAGATGAATTTGTCATCCAATACAGTAACAGTATAAGAACAGCAGAGGCAACAAGCCTCCAGGCAAAGGAATAGTAGCAAGCCCTAAATTAAAATATAAAAGGGAAAATTGCAACAGTAAGGAGGATATTAGGAAAAAAAAAATTAAAGAGTATGTAATCCATATAATCCCTAAACCTGGTATGGCTGCAGTTCAACTGACCCACATATTTTGGCTCATTCTAACCGTTCACACTTGAAGTGAGCTGAAGTGAAATCCAAGTTGGGAGCATAATGCACTTGCTTCCCCTCTCTACCATTTGATGGGCAGGTGTCAATACTTGTTTCTACTTCCATGAGATTAGCCAGTGTGAGATACTACTCAGAGTCGGTCAGTTTTGTGTTAACACTTGTCAAATGATTGGCTGATGCTCTGAACCACAACAAAACTCTGGTTAGTGTGTCCAGTGGTGGCTTGGCTTCACTTCAACCTTATGACAAGCAGGGCAGCCCTCCCTGTGTCATGACACAGCTGGGCGTCATGCCATGCCATGCTATGCCCTCTGTGCCCCATACGATGGGCTGCTAAGAGCAGCTGCTGTTAGAGATTACACTTCTCATACGTGGCTTCAGAAAAGGCCTGGGGCTAACACTTCCCACTGCTTAGTTCTTTGCTGCAGAGCAGCAGCCAGTCACTCCAAATGAAAGAAGGCGTCAAACATTTAAAATTACGTACAGGAAAAGTTTCTGTAAACCCAAGCCTGCAGAGCAAAGGAGTGCAGCGAGTTTTCCATAGTTACTTAGGTGTCAAAGGCCAAACCAGGAAAAGAGCAAGTCTAACATATTAAAACATATTGTCTAAAATTAAGACGACAGGAAAGCAGTGGTGAAAGCTCTAAATGGTTACATGCCATCAGAAAACACGGAATTTTCACATTTCCCTTTCAGGGTCAATACTTAATTGGTATTGACAAAAAAAATAAAACCCAACTATCTGAGCCTAAGACAGGAAACAGAGCTAAATTATTTCTGTCTATCAGAAGATGTGTTAGTCATCACTGGAAAAGCCACAGTCAGAACACAGAATATACAAGAAAAGCCTCATAGAAAGAAGAAAAAATAAACAGCCTTTCTCCACACAGACAATGTGACATCAAGTCTACAACTCAACTGTCTTGTGATCTGCTTCAGACTTCAGTTCCTGTGACAAGCCTCAGCTGTAAAACTGCTCCAGAGGTGTTGCAACAAAGAAGAGACGCCACAAATGTCCATCAACATGCAAACATCTATGCAAATGCACTTGTCATCAGCACTGCCTATAGCGGTAGGACAAAACAAAAGTGTGCATGGCAAACACACAGGAAGGGAGCTGCTGACATCATGCAAGTCTCCCAAGCAACAGAAATCTCTGCCTCTTGAGGATGGGGATACACCATGTAAGATGCACAGCGTGATGTTACAGCAGTGATTTTTCCTTGATAACGTGTGGCCAGCTGTGACACCACGGGCTCACACAGGATGATGCATGAGGGGCTGTCACTGTAGACTGGCTGACAGGCCTGATAATTAGCCACCTAGATTAATTTACAGTACCCTCTTTAGGCAACCTTGAAGGAGAAACAATGCCAGCTGCTGTAATTAACAGAATTCCTTGTGATAAGTTTACTGAATTGGTCTTTGATATTTTTAGAAGTAGACTACAATCAATCTAACCAATACAGGATTATTACATGGACTATCCCTTTAAAATGAAGGTGAATGTTGATTTTATTGGACAGAGAACTATATCTATATATATGTGACTATGACAGAACCAGACATTTTGATTTTTTCTGAAGCACTTTGTGCTTGTGGGAAGGGTGTGGAAACTAAAAAAACCCCAATCATAAAAGCCCCAAGTATTTCTGTCTAGAAATAGAAGTTACTCTTGGACACAGAACCGTACACAACCTCCATTCAGTCCATGCACACTAGGAGACAACCATACTGTTAAAGCACAACAGAATTAGCTTATGCTTGTCAGCTATAATAAGGGGACATGTTTGGGGTCTTTACACCCTGCTGCACACCCAGTGATTTACCATAGCTGAAGGGTACAGGACGAAGCAAGATACATCCTCTTGATCCTGAAACTGATTGCAGACTCCCAATAAGCACAGAGCAACTTCAAGAGTCAAAGCATGTCATGTGAGCCCCACGTGTTGCTGCACGAGTGCTTCCGCCTGTGGTGAGTGTGTGCAAAATACACCTCCATGCAGCTCTGCTGGCTGCTGTCAGCTAGGCCACAGAAGTTCATTAAATCTCAGAAACTCAGTCACAGGTCTCGGCCCAAAGCACTGGTCTAGACTGCTCCTGCTGCTGTGAGGGAATTTCATATGTGCATATCCAAGCAAGTTTTAATCTACTCACATGGAAGCACCAGCAGCTAATGCAAGAAATTAGGTAACATAGTAAATTCTGCAGCTAGATCCAGACCAGCCTTTCAGCTCTACTATTTACAGAGCTTCACCTCACTGTTTCTCACCCCACCCCATGTGCTGTAGTCATCAGAGTGAGAGCAGTACAGGTAAATCCTCAGCTTCTGCGATAGAGCAATAACTGAGCTTTGTCCCGTTTTATTTAAATGCTTTGAGACCCACATAATCTGGAAAGTGTCCTATGCTGTTGCTCAAGATTACTTCTCTGACAATGAAATTCTGGCTCTCCTATCATAAAAGCACTAAAATACACTATACCTCAGCAACACAGATGAGAAACACAGCTGTAAAAGAAATATACAAACAGTATTTGAACTGCTTGGAGGAAAAAACCCAAAGTCACTGGCCTCTCTCCATCACTAAAATGCACTGAAATATTTTCTGCGCAGCATCTACCATATTATAGCACTAAAGGATATAACTAACAAAAAGCCTAAGGAAAATCACCAAAAGTGCTTTTAGGCTATATAAATGAGCAATAGAATAATTTCCTAAAATGATTACCCACTAATGATAGCTTTGAGGTGATAAAACATGAAGGCAGTGCCAGATCACACTCTGGAATAACACGATAATTTCTTCTCTACCTAGGTAACTGGAACAATCACACCATTTATGATAATGACAATATAAACAACCTTATGTCTCCAGACTAAATACTCCCGGTAGTTAGAAATGGGGGATGGGGGAATTTATTCCACTTGCAGAAATGCTGAAAATGTATGCAAGGTACATCTGTGCTCTTGATCCTACCTATCTGAAAAACAACATGCAACAGTTTACGTGATTTTTGACAGATACTAGACCACATCATGTGATAATCAGATTAGTGCCCCGCTTTGGAATTCATGAGGGTAGACAGCTGTGGGCCTCCCTATCTTCTGGGAATTGCATATGCATAAAAGATAATCACAGTTTTCATTTATATTTTTACAAAGTTTCTATCCAATTTTCTGTCAGAGATAACCTTGAAAATGTAAAGGAAATAAAAATGATAGACAGATTGCTAGGCTTGAAAGGATTGAGAGCTATATTCAGTTTCAACAGCAGGCTGGAAGTGAGAAACCCAAAAAACATACACTCGCGTCCAAAGAACTCGATTAAACTCGATTTATATCAAAAACCCATGCACAAAAAAATCCCAGCTCTCCCTTCCAGATTATCTAAGAAAGCAAAGCAGGGAGACTTTTATCTGTCTAAAAAAAAGAAACTGCACCTATGGGCAGCTGGAGAACAAGTGAGCTGTGTCTCGTGGTGAGGAGGGTACATAGCAATTTTATTTTTAACTGAAAAGTCTGGACACGAGGCTGTCTTGCAGGCCCCTCCCAGTCTCAATTACTATATTGTTTCTCATGGCTTATCTCCCTTCTCCTTGAAGAGTTGCCCTATTTTCTTGACATCATCCAGCTTGAGAAATATTTCTCTTTTGTCTTCATATTTATGTATCAGGGAGAAAACTGGGGAGAGTGACAGAGAGCTATCTTCAAGCACATAAAGTGATGTTATAAAAAGAACAGGAATCAATTATTCCCCTTAATTAATGAGGACAGAAGAGGAAGTAATGAACTTAAGCAGCATCAAGGGAAATTTAGGTCAAATACAGTCACTGCATGAAGTTTCACAGAGAAAGAAGAGTTAGGCAAATGAACCGACCATCAAGGGAAGTTAAAGAGTCCTCATCAGCGGTACACAGCCAAGGTTAGAAATTTCCCTGGAGGACAACTGAGAAAAAATGAAGCTATTCCCATTCCCCCAGTGGGAGAAAGGACAAGAGGTTAAACTCAAAGCTCTTCTTTGAACATTCATACTTCTCCTTCCCTCTGTTGTTCTTCTCTCCTCCTTATCAACATCTTCCCCTATATTTTCATGTTGTGTGAAGTGTTCTTCACTGGACAGACAATATCCTTTCTATGGTCCACAGGACTATTATATCTATTATATATAATATGCTTACATGTATTTTATATTTTTATTAATTATTATTTATTATCAAACATATTTCTTTTCCAAGCCTCATGTGTTTCTGTCATCAGGACTTCTAATAGCAAAGACATCCAAGAATTTGTATGGTGGAGATCCCTCACTCTTTCCATGCCTACAGATGGAATCTAGGCAGTATCCTGCATTCCTGAGGTTTTGGAAGTTAACTGAGAAAGATTTCAGTTTTGAGTTCCAAATGACTTATCACAGCTCTAAAGTCTGCCCACACAATCAGTGAGGTACTGATTACTCCTAAGGAGCTAACTGTCCGAACAGACAGGTCAGTGAAGACAAAGAAGCACGGAGTGATGGTGTAATGACAATAAGACAAGTTACCATCTCAGTTTAGTGTCTGCATCATTAGAGCACAGGAAACTAGTGGAGAGAGCAAAGATTCTTGTACCCCGCTTGCTTCCACTCTGAAAACTGCAGGTCTGAATGCTGAAGATAAAATACATTCATCACTTTGGGTTGAGCTACTGCATAGTTACACAGCTGTGATTGCAGCTATTTCCCTTCTAGTTTTAATTTAGCTAAAGAAAAGGGCAGCACAAGGGGCGGAATCCACTAACCACGAGACATACCTGTACTAATAGATCCCAAAATGAAAATATCACTGACTCATTTCACCACTACTGTTGACATTGTCATCTCGGTTAAACACCTGTCATCCCATCCACAATGACATCCTGAACTCGATTATGGCCTAGATAAAAATACACAGATATAGCCATATTTTACCTTTATTAACACAATAGTCCAAGGCCAACTTAATGGTTGAAAGACAGTGGGATTCTGTCACGGTTGCCAATCTCACTATGCGTTTCCAAAGCTGAAACTGAAATTCTGGATTTGTCCAACCACAGGACTCCTGTGACTATATATATTTATTTTTCAGAACAGATTTATTTTATGAAACAGAACTGTACTTCATGCAAGCAAGCGTTTAAGCTTCTGTTCCAAGAACGAGCAAATAATAAGGATCTCAAAGCAGTCATTATAATCTTTCTTCTGCTTGTCCAAGTTTACACTTTCAATCAATACCCCTGAAAATTCCAAATTCAATAGAAGGGCTTCGTCAGGCAGAAACTTAACTGCCACCTAATGAGTTTAGAAAGAAAATATATGAGTCAAGTATATGAATCAAGTGTATGAATCAAGCCCTGATCGAAGTCCCCATTGATAGGAAGACTTTTCCAGTGTTCATATTAACATTAGGAAAATCTAGCTTAAGAAAATAAAACTTAGAAAGCCATTCAGAAGCTCTGCATTGTGCAGTCAGAGAAGGGATTAGAAAGGATGTGCACCAAGTGACATCATGTTATCTGTTCACGTTATCATTGTGGAAAAGGGCAAAGAGCTTTGAAAAAAGGAAGAAAGAATGGGAAATTTAAAATAAATATAAGAAGGGGACAGTGATAGGCAAAAGAGGGAAGACAGATGTAGTCTGAAAAGACATGAAAGAACATTCTCCACAGAAAAAAAAAAGAAGGTGCACAGAAAATTTAAAACTGAAGTCAGAAGACTGAGCAGAGAAGTACCAACAGCGGAAACAGCTGGAGAAAATTCATGCTGACAGCAACACATCTCTCTGGCAGTCACAAAGGAGAAGCAGTATCTTGTGAAAAGCCAATTTAGGCATCAGAAAGTGGCAGAAAGCAATTCCAAAATGCAGGTGAAGGCAAGAGCAGTCTGGACTGGCCCAGTCACTGTAGTATTTGTTGTACTACAGAGAACAAAATCCGAGTCTATTTCTATGCCAGTTATTGCTTTCCCGAAACAAAAGGGGGAATTTTTAAAGGAAGACGGGATCACTGAAATTGTGAAAACAGAAGCGATTACTATATCCAGGCAAATTGTAAGCAGTGGTAAAAAGCTGCCCCCAGGCTAGAAATATTTTAATTGAACCAGAGTGAATCCATGTTCAAACACATTACAGAAAAAAATATTCCAGGGTCAAACACTGTTCTGGAAAATTAAGATCTCTTAATATCTTAATAAGATGTCTTTTGAGTTGTATGATATCTTTGTCTTGTGTGGCTTATATTAATTGTAAATGAATTTAGAGCATGCTTGTCTCTGGTAGCACAACTAGTGGTCATGGAGAGGATTATGAGGAAAACAATAATAGATGTAACTCCCACTTGAGGATAGGAACTTTTTTTGAAGAAAAATTAAAAAGACTACTTTTGTTCAAATATTCCCAACACTTGTGATTTGTACCAGAACTTTTATTTCAAGATTCTGTGTGATGCAACACAGCAGATGTGCCCAGTTTGCTTTGAGACAGCCAGGCTGGGTGCCAGGTGTGGTACAGCTTGGGTAGTATGGGGTTAACTGGCTCTGCAAAAAAGGCAGAGGATCTGTTCCCAGTCAGGACACTGAGCTGAGACAGCAACATTCCTATTACTCTAACCCAGCTCATTCAAAACTAGGTAAGCTGGGGTGTCTCTTCATGGTTTAAAGGCAATCAAAGTATTAGTTTGCCAAAGGAAAAATATCCTACAAAGTTTTCAAAGGAGGCAGCAAGAATATTTCTGCATTTGGACTTAAAGCTTAGTTCCTTCACTTGCTATGCAGAAAAAATGCCATTTGGAAATCCAAAACTGAAGGCTTATTTTTCCAACTCTTATTGCAGGAGAATGATAACTAGCTCCTTTAAACCCATGGAGCTATATATATATAGCTGAAAATACTTCTATGTATTAGATATAATAATACCTATTATAGATATTTTTAAGTATATTTCTCTTCATAGCTTTACCTCATCTATACTTAAAATAATCAGTTCACTCTGCTGTTTTAAGGCCCTCATGTCTAAAAACTCCTCTCAGCATTCCACGCTGTTGTTTTTTTTAACAGACTCTACAATATATCATGTCTTCCTTTCACTTGCTTTCTGTCATATGTTGGTGTAAATAAAAGCAACAAAACCAAACAGTTACAATCATTCTCACTACTTGAATTAAAAGTATTTATTGCAAAACATATGGTTCATCTGCCTCAGAAACAAAACTGCACAGGCTTTTCAAACCATAAATTAACATCAGCATCATTCTAGCACAATGAGCAGAAATTTCCATACATGAAATCTTACCACTCAAAGCAGTTTCTAACTTACTGAAACAGCAAATCTAAATTTCTCAGCAGTTTCAAAACCTGGTGATAATAAAAGTTCAAAAATTTTGGTTTCTCTCTTTTATTTGGGTTTTGTTGTTTTGGTGGAGGGGTTTTTTTCTCTGCTTCGGCAAGTTTAGATCATAAATATCTAGTGCTGATTTTGACTCCTGTTTGGCTAGGACAATTTATTCTATGGGAAATAAAATTCCTAGTGAAGCAACATTCATCCTTCCATGTAGGAAAACTTTGTCTACCTTGGCTTCAATGAGCTTGTTACAAAATATAAATCTGTTCAGAAATGCAAAAGGAAGGAAAATATCAAAAGACATCTGGGATATGAACACTGATCAAACTTACTTTCACCTCAGGTTTAAAATTGCAGCTTCAAAATTCACAATTTTTTCTAAGAACAATGTTAAATATTTAAAATGCACTTTATTCTACCATCAGATCAGAAAAGAGCAACAAAGCATTTTATCAGGCAACATAACCCCCATTAATATTTTTTCCTCTGATTTTAAAAACATATTTTGTATCACTCAGTGGATGGAGAAACAGTGATAGAAAGTGCTGTCACTCTGCCAAAAGCACGTACAGAACAAGACAAGTGAGAGCAATTAAATTTCTGATCAGGATAATAATTTAACTGCAGATCTAGAGACTATAATCATCTGGAACATTTGAGCAGTATAAAATATTGCAAGGACTATGTTCCATAAATTATCATACACAACTTGTCACCTGAAGGTACTCCACCTGAAGGGGTGTAGCAGCTTCCCACCACTCTGCAAGTGATGCTATTTCTTCTAACAACAAAGGCCTCAAGAAATAGAAGGTTACAGAGCGTATAAAGAACTGTTTGTGTATCTACTCAGAGCAATACAGAGAAAATTCCCAAATACAGGGTCATCATTCCACTAGCTTCCTTTGTCAGGGTAGTGCCTTTATTGCCAAGACATTTGATTTATCATGAAAGGAAAAAATAGCATGATGCTTCAAGTAATCCCTTGTCCCATTCATGTACAAGCGGACTGGATATTGGCCTCCTCACAATAAATTGAATTGGTATTTCAGCATGATGCAGATAAAGTAAGGTGGGTGTCCCATATTCACTCACTGGACAATGTCATGCCCCTAACTACTCAAATATTCAGCATAGTATTCAAAAACACCAACAAAAGGCCAGTCCTTGAGAATTAAAGGCACCTTTTCACTGATATTTCAGTATATCACAGACCTTGCTGCTTGCTTAGAAAAAAGTACTAAGTGATGATTTCTTCAGCTGAGAGAGAAAAAACATGGCTACTTGTTAATGCATCAGGTGCAACTACTTTATCACAGCCATTCTGAGGCAAATAATTTGGGGTGACATTCATCTCAGTTCTTTTTAGCAGTCTAAAAGTCAGGAGTGTAATCTAATCTATTCATTTAGCTCCACTTGAAAGTCAGTGAAGAAAAGCCAGATCCCTCCAGCAGACGAGTCCTCAGCGCATCCTAAAGCAGTTGGATGGATTGTCCTCCACTAGCAAAGGTGAGACACATCATCTGTTTGGCCTCAACATCTTTTCAATTGCTAGAGATAAGCAAGATGAATCCAAATGTCTGAAGGACATTTGTCAAATTATTTATACCCCATGCTCTCACAGAAATCTTACTTACTAAACCTTTACTTTTTGGTCTTAGAGAAACAAAGGAAACTTAGGGACCCAAATTTGTTTTCAAAGCTCACACATGCTCATTTTATGAACTGACTGTCCACCTGCCAGTTGAGGCCAATAGCAAGGGCATGTGGCAAGGATAAGATTGCAGGACTCTGCAGTGACCTTCACATCTGAAAGCACTTAGGCTGGACTTGGTGGGAGGAAGTGGTAAACTACCCTCAGGCTTGCCCACAGCCTACTCCCTCCCTACAGCAGGGAATTTCCAAACAGCCTGTTGGTACAGTTCAGCAGTGGTGTGTGGTGCTTTGCTGCTCGGAATCATCAGGCCATGGAGCTGGTTTCATGTGAGTTTCAAAGGACAGCTTTCTTGTATGAAACAATGCTGCTGCAACATGGGGACAGCTCACAATTTCAACCTGAGAGCTCTGGGTTTTTGGCAGGAGATCTTACCATACCACTGAGAAAAACTAGTCATCCTTTGTTTTGATCTATTGTATGGAATAACTTTTCCAATTAAATAATATTTTTTAAGCTTGGCTATTTCCACTTCTCAAAAGCACTTCCACCAAGCTTGTGTGGACAAGATTCCCACCATATTTTGCCAAAAGCATGATGTTTTTCTGCTCTACTATACAGCATGTGGACCCCAAGCCAAACTCAGTGAAATGCAGCAGCTCACTGCATTTTTCATCATAATACCGTGTGACAAATGCACTTATCCTACCTTCTGAGTAACAAGGACTATTTCAAATTTTTAAAAATTACTGTCACTACAGTTTACATTTAACAATATCTTTCTTGGCTAGTACCGGGAAAATACTGCAAGGAGAATTCACAAACATTAATTTGACTAAAAGCATGCATTTGCTTTGACAGCATTTACAAGGGTCATTGTTTGACTTGCTCAGATATCATCTGGGTGGGTTTTTTTGTTTTAGTTTTGTTTTGTTGCGTTGTTTTTTATTGTGAAGTCACTTCTGGGAAAGCTATACCTGGGCAAGCAGATAGGAAGGTTTGTGAAATAACTCTTTACATAGCCATGAAGCTGCTTATTGTCCTCCCTGATGAAAAAAGTTAAAGAATCATAGAATGGCTTGGGTTGAAAGGGACCTTAAAGATCATCTAGTTTCAAGCCCCCTGCCATAGTCAGGGACACCTTCCATTGGACCAGACTGTTCAAAAGCCCCATCCAAACTGGCCTTGAACACTTCCAGGGATGGGGCATCCATGGCTTCTCTAGACAACCTGTTTCTGTGCCTCATCACCCTCAAAGTAAAAAATTTTTCCTAATACCTAAACTAAACCTCCTCTCTTTCAATTTAAAGCCCTTGTCCTTTCACTGCATGCCCTTGGAAAAAATTCCTCTCCATCTTTCTTGTAGGTCCCCGTTAGGTACCGAAAGGCTGCTCTAAGATTTCCCCAGAGCCTTCTCTTCCCCAGGCTGAACAGCCCCAACTATCTCTCTTCATAGGAAAGGTGCTCCAGCCCTCTGATCACCCTCATACCTCTCTTCTGGACTCACTCTAATGTGCTTTCTTATGTTTGTGGCCCCAGAACCCGACTCAGAACTCCATGTGGGTTCTCACGAGAACAGGGCGGAGGGTGAGAATCCCCCCCTTCAACCTGTGGGTCACTATTCTTTTGATGCAGCCCAGGACACGCTTGGCTTTCTGGGCTTCAAGAACACATTTCTGCATCATGCTGAACTTCTCATCCACCAACACCCCCAAGGCCTTCTCCTCAGGGCTGCTCTCAATCCATTTCCCACCCAGCCTCAATTTGTGCTCGGGATTGCCCTGCCTCAGGTGCAGCACCTTGCACTTGGCCTTGTTGAAGTTCATGAGGTTTGCACAAGCCTGGCTCTGAAGCCTGCTAAAGTCCCTGTGGATGGCATCCTTTCCCTCCAGACTGTCAACCACATCACACAGGTTGGTGTGGTCAGCAAACCTGATGAAGCTGCAATCACTCCCACTGTCCATGTTACCGACTAAGGTGGTAACCTGCGCCGATCTGAGACTGACCCCTGAGGAACACAACTCATCAATGGTCTCTACGTAGACATCAGGCCATGGACCACAACTCCTTACCAGCGGCCATCCAGCCAATTCCTTACCCACTGAATGGTCCAACTATCAAATCCACATCTCTCCAGTTTTGAGACAAGGATGTCACGTGGGACAGTGTCAAATGCTTTGCGGAAGTCCAGGTACATGGTGTCAGCTGTTCTTCCCTTGCTGACCAGTGCTGAAACCCTGTCATAGAAGGCCACCAAATTTCTCAGGTACAGTTTACCCTTAGTTAAGCCCCAAATAGCTCTCAACAATCAACTCTTTAATTTCCATGTGCCTTAGCATACTTTCTAGGAGGGTCAGCTCTGTGATCTTGCTAGGAACCAAGGTGAGACTGACAATACTGTGAGTTCCCCAGGCTTTCCTTTTTTCTCCTTTTAAAAATGGGGGTTCTGTTTCTCCATTTCCAGTCAATGAGAACTTCAGTGGACTGCCACAACTTTTCAAATATGATGGATAATAGCCTAACCACTTCATCCATCACTTCCCTCAGAACTCAGGATGTTCAGACATCAAAGCAGCAAATAAAAATAATTCTGCATGACAAAAATAGAGATCATCAAATCGTTACACAAGCTTGTAAAAGAAAATAGAATAATAACCCCTTCGTAACGAACTACTTAGCCATTTGTCTGAAAAGCTTTAAAATAAAGTTCCAATCTGCTTTAGTTAAGCACAAATTATTGAACTCAGTATGGGAGAAATTAGATGAATTCCTACCATATCTGCATCATAAAAAAGATTAGAGTAGATGATCTAATAGTCCCATCCCACCTAAAATGCTATCAATAAAAAGGAAAAGCTGCTGCGCTATTCACATTTTCAGCAAATATAGCAAATAACCAATAGAAAATAGGTTATTTTCCCCTCAGTCAAAAGAACACTAAAAAAGAACATTCAGGTTTCTTGAGTCCCACTGTAAAAACCCTTCTTGTACAACCATAATCCTCCAAAGAATGAGAGAGAGAGAAAGGTCCAAAAAGGCACTCACGGAAAGCATTTGCTGAGCAATTTTGAATAATGAACGAATTAGTGGGGAAAAACCTGTTTGTGGATAATTCATGGACAGAAAAGAGGACGACATTGATCAAATAAATTATTTGCTGTAAATAGTTCATTCAGCCCTGGCTTCAACACACGTTACCAATTAAATCAAACAGAGCCCAACACCACAGCAATTATTTGGAAAGTACAATCTGGCCACTTGAAAACAAGTCCAGATTGCTTAAATTGTTTCTTTTTCTGTCGATATGTCAGCTTTCCCTTCTTTCATAGTTAGGCCACTCTTGCCTACCTACAATACCACTCAACATTTTTCAGCTTTTTTAGCACATTTTCAAATTTGTAAAAAGTAAGAGTTTTTTAGCTATAAGTGATCTAGGTGAAAATATTTATTTTTCTTTGCTAGGACTTGTTGTGGAAGCAGGTCTCATAGGATGCAGGTCTTGACATTATAGGTAAATCCATTTCCAGTTTCTTGTTTAACCTTCTGCTTTTTTTCCTAAAATGTCTAGTGTACATTTAGGTTCATATCCTGTAAATCAGTTTTGCCTCTTCATTTCCACAGTTCAAGCAGTTATTTGAATTAATATTGGGTTTAATTTCATTGAATTCAATAAATTCTGAAAAATAATTTCTGCTGGATTAATTTCAGTCTCCAGCTTTAAGACTAATCAATTCTGGCTTGTGCTCTTTATCTCAAGTCTTATTTCTTATATTCTGTAGTTCAGGCCACTGCTCCACAAACTGAATGAATATGTTTTGCAGTCTATTTCTGTCAATAAATATGAGCCATATCACTTGCTACCCTTTCATATTGTTGAACAGGATGGAAACAGAAGCAATCCAGATTTGTGGGCGTGAGCGTGAAACTCTTTAGAGCTTCAGGTAAGAGCCAGCTTTGCTCTGTCAGCAAAGAGAAGCACATCCCGCTGTCCTGTGTACACTCATCCCAGTAAAGCAAGGTCAAAGTGCCAGTGAGACTCAGCAAATTATCTGAAAACCGTGTCAGGGTCTAAGACATTTTTTCCTTAATTTAAGTATTAAAAACCTCCATGAAGAAAGCTTCCTACTTCCATATGGATCCCACCTGATCTTCACAATGTCCTCTGGAATCGCTTAAGATCTTTTATGGATACTTTTACCTCTCATATTCTGTCAGCTGGGCTTCACCGTACTACTGGATATTTTCTAATTCACCTCCTCACCTTCATCTAGATGTTTGGTTTCTCTATCTTTCCTTATTCTCATTAAATGTGAATGTCCTTTTGAAGGTATCTATCATCCTGTGATGCAATTCCCTGCAGTCTTGGATGAAGACTTTCTAGGAGAGTTACATTTCTGCACCATATGGGTAGAACTAGTTTGTTGGAAAAGCAAGGACAGGTAATCAAATCAGGTGAATGTACAGACCAAATAATTTTGCCCTGAGTTCCTTCCAGTGCAAACAATTAAGGCTTTGCCTTGATAAAAACTGTAGCATCACAGGCAGTACGATTTGACTTGGGCTCTTCTGCATAAAAAATGCATTTTCTATATTGCTTCTTATATTTCAAAAACATTTTATTCACTGCAGTTACATTTGAAAGTAAATCTTCAAAAGATTTCTTCCTCCAAGTATATTTTTGTAAGAGTTCATATACACATATACATACACAAGAAATACGTAACAAACCTTGGAAACTGCTCCTTTCTTTTACTCTGCTTGCTTGCTAGCAGAAAAATCCAGATTCCATGTAGGGAATTGAAGATGATTTTTCCTTATGGTCCAATTTGATGGAGTTGAAGGATTCTTTAAGTAACAAAAAGAACAGGTTCACGTTGTGCTAGTAAGTAGATAAACAGATGAGAAGCTATCCAAGGAGGTGAGATTGCTCTATTGTATTATTGACTACACCCATCTAACAATGTGATGGGTTTGTGCAAGGCAATTGCAAGATCCTAACCAGGCTTGGTTTTCCAGTGAAGATTTAAGGGCTAAAATTTATAGCAGGTTGAGCATCTTACTGCTATGTCCTTTAGCATATGCACAATTCAGAAACCAGTGCACCTGCTATAAGTCTGTGGTGAGTTCTAGAGGTGGTGACACAACATTTTCCTGAATTGAACTCCAGGAGAGGATGAAAAGGGGGTAAGACAGGGGAAGACAAGGGGGGAGGAGCTGGGCAGTACACAGAAAAATTCTTCCCAAGTATGAGGGGTTAGCATGACAAAAACAAAAAAAAAATTGTACGAAGAAATGTGCTCAAGGCTCCACATTCGCAGAACAGAGAGGTGGTGTCTATTTTGCCATACAAAAGTAAACCTAAAGATCAGTGACACTCGATACCTATTCGCGTAACAATAAAGATGCCTGTGCTTAATGCAGCGGAGAAAGCAAAAGCAGCAGAGGAATAAAGTGGACAGAAAAGGTGGCCAGACAGACAAGTCAAGCAGAAGCACAGCAAACAGGCTTGAGATGACATGGTTAGGAGACAGCAAGAGGAGACAGCCTTAATCAGCTTGGGCGTAGATAAAGACAGGGACAAGTGCTTTGATAGCACAGGCTGAAAGGTCAGATAAGTGGATCTCAAAGCATGTTATCAACTCATTAATTAAGCAGTTCCACACCCCTGGAATCTGGGTACATAACTTGATAGCCATCACAAAAATCACTAAACGTTGACACAGAGTGGTTCAGTGACTTTCCACAAGGTCACTGAGCTGGGAACGAAATTCAAGCAGTACAAATCCTCCAGCAGCTGCTCCCGGCACCAGCCTGTCCTTTGTGCTTTTGGGACAAGGGAATTCACTTTATGACTCCAACTGTAGTCATGCTCATTCTAGCAATAAAAAACATTCAAAGACTTTTTTACAGTGTTCAGCTCCAACAAATGTAACACAAAAGGACATTTTTACACAGTTAGCAAAGACTATCTTATACCAAACTGGAGGCAGAGCTGGATGATAACCAGTCAATGGCAAAATGTACAAGTGAGACAAATGGTAACGTAATTAAGACATGAGTTCTTTAACACTCACAACCATTCATTTTAGAGGAACAGAGTTTAGAAGAAAAATTGAAGAAAAAAAACCAAACAAAAGTTCCTCATTTGGTCCAACCAGAGAAAAATAATTAACGGAAATAATGTCTTCTTTTGTGACAAGTTTTTTCCCATTTTCCAAATTATAGTATGAAAAAAAATCCTTTTTTCTATGCCAATGATAAGGTAACTCATTATGTTGCAACCTTGCCAATCAGATCTTGTAGATCAACAGATCCTTTAAAGTCCTAGTCAAAGTCCTGATCAAAGCTACAAATCCAATAATATTTCAAAAATGAAGGCCATTTTTTTGAATGCAGTTTACTCCAGGGACTAAGCTGGACTCAGAAGTTTAGGTTACATTCTTGAATAAATGCAAAGTGACAGACACAATAAAATAGATTATATGTGATTTATAAACACGGAATTAATTGATCTGTAATCATTCTTAGGTTTTTTTTTCTTTTAATTTTAGCTGTTTTGGTTCATTTTTTCAGAAAAAGAAGATTAGAAAATTTAGTTATCTTCTTTTACTAGGTAGCATGTAAAGTCCTGCAAGTAACACAGTATGGCAAGGAAGACATTTCTTTTGTCTGGATGGGAGAACTGTTCCTTTACACAAGAAGAAGGTTGAATGAGGGTTGAGTTGTTTGGTTTTCTTTGTTGTGGGGCGAGTGTGTGGGGTTTTTTTTAAAGCATGAGAGTTTAGGCCTCACCCACATTTGCAGGATTTCCTCTCAGCTGCCGTTCTTAACATTGCAGTAATGTGTATCCCTGATTTTTTTTTGTGTAAGTGATCCACTGATGCACACACCATTTCTATGTTTACTTGTTTTTCTTTTACTGAAAATCTGCCCTACCTGCCCTCCCAGCCAAACTGATTATCAGTAAGTGTTACAGAGACCAGCTGGGTAAATAATTATTTTTTTATTTGTTTGGGATTTTTTTTTAGTTTTAAATTTATGGGCTTTAAAGTTTGATTGTACGTCCCCTTGTACACTAGTCTGTTCAGGGAGGGATAGTTTTCAATTTAATTTCAAGCAGAATCCCACAAAATAATTTACCTTCTTTACAATACATCTTTCATAACACTGAAGGTTCACTTTCTCCTTGAGTTCAAAAACAAAAAACCCCACAGCTGCGTAGACCAAAAATATTCAAATAAATAATGGACTTCGAATAACTTTTGGGGAAAGGCTTCAAAAAATTCATACTTTGGATCTGGTCCCATTTCTAGTCTTTCACAGGGTTAAAAAAACTAAGGCACTCTTAAGGTATGTGCGAAGCTGAAAGGAAATACTGCCTTTGCTCAAAGGACTTTTAAAAAGTGACTATTTGATGATTAGTCTAGCCAGTTCTGGTTACTGGATCCAGTGTAGATCAATATATTCCAGAATATATCAATATTAATATTCATATATAAATATTAATATTGATATATCAATATTAAATATCAATATATTCAGCCACCACTGAAGACCACACACCTATTCCTGTAGCTCTTCTGTTCTATAGGAGCACAGACACAAAAATATACAGTGGATTCCCAAACTTTAAGAAGTGTAGGTCTTCGTTTACTAGGGGCAAGTAAACTGTCAACATCCAAGTAATCTTAATGGCCCATGTAATCACACAAGCAAGCAAATGATTTTCTAGCATTATCTAACAGAATTCTCGTACAAAATAGAAAATAATTTAGAAAAGAACATTAGGTAAATATAGTAGTTGCCTACTTATACCAGTATTTCCCTGGCTGGAGGCCAGATAGATAAGCAAATCCACAGTGAAATGTGAAAAAGGACAAAATACATCCTATTATATTTAGGAAATTATTTCTGTTTCTTTCTCAATAAAGCAACACACAGTGTAATTTATCAAAACATGGAAGGAATAACACACATAGCTCAATATAGCTAATACACTTGTTTTATGTATCCTTTTCTGGTAATCTTTAACATATTGTTTCCTACCCTACTTTTTCAAAAATCATTCTTTTTGAAGTCCTTCCTTCCCTTTTAGAAAGTGGTTAAATGTGTCCTTCAATCTAGACATTACGAGGCTCCATAAATCTCAAAAAGACTTAAACATGTGTCTAAGGTTAATCACATATTTAAAAGGCTTTAGAGAATCAGGGTTTCTATATAAGACTGCAGTCTACACCAGAAAATGTTCACTGCATTGGATATACCTTTATTTTTTTCCTCTATAAAAGTCTTTATTTCAAAATGTATAGGTAGTACAATCCATGTAGTATGCAATTCAAATGGGGTTTTTTCCTGGTGTCCAAAACCTGCTTCTGTTTTATCTCAAAATCGCTCTTCCAGCATTCTGCTCTTCTTCAAACACTTCAAATGAATTAATCAAGCTGTCAGATTCACTTTAATACTTTTGCCAGGACCATTCTGATCTTATTTCTGGCCTGCAGTTCTTTTAAGTTATCCAATACAATACACATAGCGTTTTTAATCATTGTTTTATGGTTTTTCACCTTCCATTGTGTTACAAAAAATAGCCCATTAATCATGTCAATCAAGTATGTGTATATGACCCTCACAGCTTTTCTCAATTCCTTTGCAAACTCCTTCAGTATTTCTTAGAATGCAAATGCACTTATATAAATACAAATCATGTAAAAATCTCTATGCAACAGAAGATGCCAATATTTCAACTTCTGATTTAGCCCCAAAACAGAGACAAGAAAATTTGTTTCCTCAAATCCAAGAGGCTGAAAATCATGTCAAAGCAAACTGAATTTTCCACAAGAGGCTAGGAACCATATGCCCCCCTACTTCTGTGGGCCTGATCCTTGGTCCATTCCATGCATCCCAGATGCAGCGCTGCCTGGGGAGGGAGCAGGAGGAAAGAGATGCATGCTCCTTTCTGCTCCTCATCTAAGAGGCAGAATAAAAAGGACCATAACCACTGCTCCAAGTGGTGGAACGGTCCAGGTAGAAAAATTAATTTTGTTGGTTTGTTTTGGTTTTTGGGATTTTTTTTGTTGTTGGGGGTGAGTTGATTGTTAAAAGAATGAAGCAATTTCTATTCAGATAAAATACAGCAAAGAGTATAGTATTTTATTTCAGCTTTACCAGAAATTATTTTTTAAAGCTCAGTGAAATAAATGTAAGATCAAATTGCTTTTTATATGGAAGATAGCAAAATTTTTGTGCCACTAAAATAACACACAAGATTCTGGGCAGAATTTTGACTTCACTAGGTATCTCTTGATAATCACTAAACTTTTCTGGCATTTCCTACAGAACAACTGAGGAAGCATGCTGAAATCTTATTTGTATTCACAAGACATTCTGTCAATTCAGAGGAGCTTGCCTGAAAAAACTTGGGACAAGGAGGAAACAGAGCATATTTTCACCTTGCTTGGAGGTCTGCTTGGGAGCTGGGACCAGGTAGGCTTTTACAGGTGACTGATGACATGCAGTGTGTAGTCTGGGATGCTCAGCCGTGAACTAGAATGTTGGCAGTCAGTACTGAGTAATTTCTTAGTCATGTCAGTCTCCTTTCAGGTATTTCCATGCAGTGTCTGAAACACAGGGCATCCAATCCACTGTAGTCACTCACAAAAACCTTGGCTAACAGCCCCTGACACCCTCCCAAACCTGCTTTCTAAGGTACTCATGTATGGCTAAAAGAAGCAGTAGTAGAAGTTTGCAGTGGCCAGCAAAAGATTTCATACTTGAGTATAAAGGCACAAGCAGGCAAAAAGAACAGAGGAACAGCCAGAGGGAAGGGGCACAGGAGCTCAGGGATACCAGCACTGTCAGGCTCAAATGCCCTTACACCAAACCAACACCCTATGCTGATTCTGAACTCAAGGAAAACTGACAGCCCAGGAACTAGATCACAGAAAAGAAATCTGTGATGCAAGATCTTTCAGTTTAAATTTGGCCCACCTTTATCTTTCATATACCAGTTTACAATATACCTGTTTCTGTATCTTGACACACTACATTTATATTAGTGCTAGACTTTCTTTTACATTCTCAGCCTTCATTTCCAGTTACATGCCAGCTAAACTCTGGGTTGCATGAGAACACTGAAAGTGGCAGCTGAAAGACTGGGGGTTTTTCCCCTTAGACATGTAAGGCACAAAAATGAGCATATGAGCCTTCCTGTATGTTTCCTAGAGAAGAAATTGCTCCTCTTTATAATATGGACAGATCAGATAAGGCTACACCTCCAAAGGGGCAGCAAGAAGTCCTCACAGGCTGAGTGAAAGGCTCATGCTTTAATACACTGCTCAAGGCCGCCTGAGGACTTTGTGGGGATAGTAATATATTTGCTTCTATGTCTTTCCAGAGGCATGGTGTAGGCATCCCATTGCAGTAGTTCTGCAGTGTTCAATTTGGCTGTGCAAGGAAACTGCAGAACGTTTCCAGACACCGTCACACAGGTGCTGGCATGGGTGTGCAGCTGGTGGTCAGTGGGGAAAGGCAGAAGTGCAGGTGAGGATCAGCTGATCTGCAGCCAGTGCACATGACAGGGCCAGGAGGGGCGTTTGGCACCATGGGAGGGGTACAACTCACAGTCTCAGTCTGGCTCCTGCACAGAAGGCAGAAAGACCTGTGGTATTTTCACACCAGTGAGATTAACACCAGCACAACCAATGCTAGCATTGCACCTGAGGGCTGTCACCACTCTGTCTAGTCAAACTTCATTTAAGCAAGCTACAGTCTTAAGTGTAGCACAGGTATCCTCACTGTGAGGGGTACTCCAGAAATGTTAATAGTGGTAAAAAACTATGTCATAAATTTTGCAGGTAGTTTGCTTAACACAGACACACACACAGATGTGTGTTATACAGTTGTAACTGTGTTATACAGTACATCTCCTTATAGCTACACATACTCTATTATGAACTTTTCTTTCATACTTTGCATATGAACTTTTCTTTCATACTTTGCAAGCAGATTGCTAAAAAATCTCCTTTTATCCGGTTTTCCTTGCAGAAGGATAAAACAAATTTGTTATACCATTAATAAAGCGTAATCGATTTTGATAAGATGGTATTCAGGGGTCACAGCCGGACACAGGTTAAGGCATAGATTCCATAAGATTTCTGTGCTCCCTTTAGTTATCTGAGCTACGACTATTAGCAGCAGTTTACCTGGTGTAAACCATATAAAGCTTAGAAACCAGAAAACATAAATTTCAACAAAATCAACAGCATAAATTAGTTGATACATATTCTGGATGTTTTCATCACTGTACTGATATCTATGTATTAATAGTTTACCAATGTGACAAATCTCTGACAAAGCCAATGTGCCTGCCCAGAGAAAGCTACATTTTGTCTTGACACATCAATGAAGGAAATTCAGTCAATCGAGTAACATGAGTTATTCAATCTGTCATATGAGTTAACAAGCAAGTGCAGGATAAATTCTGTGGAGTAGAAGTTTCTACCACCACATTCCATTTGTAGTACTTCAAGTTTTGGAAGCTTTGCATTGTGAAATTAATAATTCATTAATAATTTATGCAGTTTGTGGGGCTTAAAAAAAATCCAAACCAAAATATACAGCAGACCATTTATCGCCAAATGTTAGAATTGTTGAACTAAACATGATATTTACTCATTTTTTGAATCAGGATACCACTCAAAAACCCCAAGGTAGTATCATACCACACTTTGCTAGGAACTATGCAAATAAAACAAAAAAGGTGTTCTCTTGATATAAGTATATGGGAAATACTTCAGTGGATAAGAGGGAGTAATCAAATTTCATAGAATATAGAAATTTAGATATTCGAAGTGTCTCTTAAGCCCTCAGATCAGCTCAGTGAAGTCTGGGTCTGAAGACAACAAAAAAACCTAGTAAGTTTAACAAAAGCAGAATCTCACCCTTTTTTGTTTGTAAAGCTACTTTAAAAGACAGGTCTAGTATGTCTACAGAGCCACACAGATCAGAAGATTAAGGCTGTTGAGTTTTATAAATCACAGAATAGCCCAGAGTTAAGCCATGGGAAAGTATTAAAATGGCATCTGCTGAGAGTCTAACAAAAGTCTTTTTGGAACAAAAACTACAACAATTGTCTCTTCAATAGACCTCCAGCCATGCTGGTGGACAAGGGCAAAACCTTCATCCACTGACATTTTGAGGAACCTTAACAAAGACTGGATGATGGATAAAAAGCATGTCATAGTTCAGATGTATCCTACCTTACACACCTTAGCATACTGTGGTTGAATGCACTTGCACAAACCCAGTCAGAAAATCTGGTGAAAGCCTGCTAGAAAGACAGACTGCAGTTTACTGCTCAAAACATTTATCAACTGCCCATTGTTATAGCATGAATAACCAGTAGCAAAAAAACCCTTAAAACATGGGTTTTGTTTGTTTGCATTCATCATGTCAGCTCACTCCTGTGTACTGCCAAAGCTGAACAGAATTTGCTATTTTAGTTTCCCAGCTCTTTTAAATAGAGCCACCTTTAATCCCTTAGCTATTTAATCCATAATGTGACTTGGTGACTGTGTCAAAACTCCAATGTATAAAAAGATTTTCAAAGATATCTAGGTAACCAAGAACGAAAAAAAGTCATATAAGAGTTTTCCAACAGCATTTAAGGCAGACAAACTACCTGATTTACTGGGGTTTAGGAAATATCTGCATCTGGAATATGCTGTATACCCAAACAAGCTTCCAGCAGCCAAGACTTGTCCTGGACACAAAAGCAGAATATTCACTTCAGCAGCATAAAACACCAACGTTAATTACTACAAATTTGGTTTCTATTTCATAGCTCTACTGACGTATAATTGAAAAAGTCTCAGCAATCCCAGCAGGCACACACCCAGGTCTTCTTCATGCAATTCTATATTTCTGAAATTCTTCTCTATAGAGTTTGAGCAATAAAAATCTAAACTTGGGAAATTTAGCTCACATATTTAAAAAAACCCAAGTATTTCATGTTTATAATATCCAGCAAGAAATATTATCTCAAATTTCTACAAATACCTTGCCCACTTACAGATTTGGCAGACAGATGTTAGAAAGCATTCACAGAATCATTCAGGTTGGAAAAGACATCCAAGATCATCGAGTCCAGCCTTTCACCTATCACCACCTTGTCAACTCAACCAATGGCATTAAGTGCCACATCCAGTCGTTTCCTGAACCCAGGGATCATGACTCCACCATCCCCATGAGCAGTCCATTCCAATGCTTAACTACTGTTTCCATGAATAAATTCTTCCTGATGTCCAACCTGATCCTCCCTTGATACTATGTCCTCTCATCCTGTCACTAGTTGCTTGGGAGAAGAGGCCAACCCCCACCTGGAGGAGAGGGGAGAGGGAAGAGGGAAGAGGGAAGAAGGAAGGGATATTTACTAGATCCAAACTCTAAGAAACTAGCTTAATGAAAAACAAAAAATGCAGGAATGTAAGACACAATCTTAACGTTGTACAACTCTTCACCCCATGGTGAAATCCTTTGTGGAACAGAAAATAAGGAGAATATGCATACTCCTGAGCATGGACATTCTCAGTGAGCCAGTATTTTCATTTAGAGGATTTAAAACTCATATCAAGCCCTAATAAATTACAAGATTCTTTCAAAAGTCTGTACAATTGCCAGAACCTGAGTTCAGTGGAATTGTAAATATGAAAGAACAGCCTTTGCTTTGCTGGGATCCAAATTTGTGCTTTCAATCCCTTTCTTCTTTGTAAGCCATCAGTTCCCTAGTGCCTGGGGTTGTTCAGTACTTCTAAAAATTAGATCGTTTAGATCTCTGTCCCTAGATATGAATTTAGAAGCCTAGAAATAACTCCACAGACATGAGGTTTCTGGCCAATGGCCTAATAAGCATTTGTTCTTTGATTTCTCCTTTGTACTTAAAGCATTGCAAAAAATGAGCTTGTTTCAGATCCATGTGTGTAAAATATTCATTGCAAAGGCCAAAGTTCAATACATGTTTTCTAGCCTGTGTTTTCTCGTACACATTTAAAGGTCACTCTGAGATCTAAATAAGGATCAAACATAACCTGGATCCCCAGATGAAAGGAACTGTTGGATGTTCACCTTTCACAGAATTAAAACACATACATGGTAGTGGTAAGTCTCACACCCAAACAGAAACTTTATGAAGTCCAGAAGCTGAACATCTACATCATTGTGATGACTGCAAGAGAACAGACCCAGGAATCTCCTTATCTCCTGTGCTGGCAAAAGAAAACACAGTAGTCTTTTCAGCTACAATAATCATTGCTCTCTAACAGGGAGAGCATACATACCACCCTTATACCACCAACCTTAATGGAAGAAAAGGTGATACTCAAAATCATCACGGCTATGCCAGTAGCTCCAAACTCGACTTGCTCATTTCTCCATCAGTCAGCATTGCTTGACACCACCGTTGTCATTTCCTTCCAGTTCCCCTCAGCCCTCCAGGTTTCAAGAGCAGTCAGCAGCATTGCTTGCCTTGATAATTTATGGGCATGGCTCTCTCTGACAGCAGCCAATTGTACCATTAAAGGGCAATATGTTGCCATGGTAAAGAAAGAGTATCCAAATGTCTTATACACAATAAAGGAATTAATATGCAGCTATTGCCACTTGCACCTCTTAATCCTGCCAGAGAAAAGCAAGACTGCTAAAAGCAATCATGCTTTGTTTGAAAAGAGCGACAGATATTTTAAGAGACAGGAGTGTCAGAACAGTGGCTGGAACTCCAGTAGCAGGTGAGAAAGAGATAAATAGATATGCACAGTCCTGAGAGAGATTGCTGTATCTTAAAAGGGAAAGAATTTATTCTTTTATATATAACATATACTATATAAAAATACAGTCTACATGGTTTAGTCCCATATAAATAAACAATAAAGCAATAATAAATAGAAATATAACATACTGATTTTTGTTGTTGTTGTTGATCATTATGCATTTCAGCATGCAGATTTTTCAATAGGCACATTTCAGTGGTGGTATATGGCAAGGCAGGGGTATGATACTCCATACATGAAAAAACACTCAACTCTGGATCTCTGTTGAAACCCCAGTGTCAAGCAGAGATTATTTTTTACCTCCTCTGTGCATTTTCGTGCTGCACTCAGGAAGCACATATTAGAAAAGAAAACAAAAACAAACAACCCCAAAAAAAACCCCAAAAACATTTCACCCACTACTTAGCTCCATTGCTCGTAAAAAAAAATACATACAGAACTAAAAAAAATAACTGAGGAAAAAAATTAAATTCAGGCATTAATAGCAACCATGTTTACTTCAATCTGCAGCAATTCTTTGTACATGTTGACATTCAAAGGCAATACTTTGCCCTTGATCTGCCTCAGTGAAAAGGTTCTTTCAAAGATAATTGCATATACTTCACATATTTCTTTAAATACCGCTAATCTCTCCTTTATTTATCTGCCATGATTAAATATTATTAGACCCCTGTATTTTTCCAAAACTTTTAGTGCAACATTCTCTAGAAGAGTGAACTGTTTTCCCGAGATCTCCTAGTTTGTCTAGAAACTGGCTTAGTCAGGGACAACTGTGGTTCAGAAAGAACTATCAAGAATGAGTATTTGGGACTGTCTTACCCTTTTTAAGAATACACTTGAAAGCAGAAAGAACTAATCTGGATCAAAGAACTGGCAATTTGTATTTCATAGTGTTGGTGTCCTCTTCTTATAAATCAGAACAAAAGAGTGATTCTAAAGAGCTCTTTCAAAATAAGTATTTGTTTTTCCATTCGTATCCCTAACAATTAGAGCCTTTTCAACCATTTGTTTAATTAAAAAAAGAAAAAAAAAGTGGTAGATAAGAGAGGGACAAAATATGTAAACAATAAATATGGCATTTAACATGGTAAAATTTTCAAATTTAATGGTATCGGATGACTGACAACTAAGTCTTAGTTATCTGTTACATAAAATATGATGTATGGCCTTCATAATATAGTACAAAGAACACACATAATGGAAAACATAGCGGTCAAACTAAGTCTTTAGCAAAATAATGTCATGATCCCTCAAAGTTTTTCCTTTTACAGAGATTTTTGTCTTTTCAACCTCCCCCCACCGCTCTCCAAGGAAAATATATTTGAAAAGTCATTCTTGTTGGTCAGTGTTAAAAATACTATCCCCAAATGTAAAATCATCCACATAGAACAGACCTGGAATACTTCAATTTGTATTGATATCGATGATGGGAAGTGTTTTGTAAGATTTCAAAGAACTACATAAACCCTTGATTTTAGTTATGACTCTATATCTGAAGGATCCTTTAAACCCATATTAAAATATTCTATTTACAGGCTAATCTTTATCATACTTTACCCAAGATAATAATCTGATAAACTGTATTCTATTGGTGACAGTGTTAGGGGTTAAACAATCATTCGATTTCCAATTTTTCTAAGAGTGAAAACAAACTTATCCTGCTCTTTTGTATTTTCACCAGTCAGATGTGTAATCAGTTTTTCTAAATGCATTTATGCCCAAAGTAAATGTATTAGTGAGCATCTGTAATTGCTGTTGTTGGCAGAACAGATTTTTTAAATTTAGTTTTAGACTGACTTCCAATTATGCAGCTCCAAGCCACTGCTTTCAGTTTCAAAAATATATCAAGGGGGGGAAGCTAAAGCCATTGTCATACAATAAAACCAAATTTTACTGAAAACCCTGAAAAGTGAGTCTTTCTATATTCATATTTCAGAGGGTTTTTAAAATATGTTATGTGTGTACACCTAGATCCTTAAATGGCATGTTCAAAACATGCTTTAAGTGGTACGGTTTTCAGATTTGTAAGGTGCTATTAACATCAGTTAAAACAGCTTTTTGCCATTAACATTTATACCATACATATCTGGTATTTCTGACGCACAGGACATCAATTTGCATTTAGACCTCAGCCCCAGCAAGTGCACGATTAAATAAAACACATAAATGCAATCTTCTTGAAGCTTTTTGTGTTGAGCTTTTTTTGTTTAGGTGGCAGCATAGCTAGTCCTAAAAATTAACAGAAGAAAAAGGAATGAGTTGAGTTAAAGACTGTGATAAAGTAACTAGAGTTTGCCCATCAAAAAACGTGTACAACTGCATTATTTATTTCAGTCTCCATGTTCACCTTTTGCTTTGTGTGGGGCAACACACCCTCTCCCTCCCACTGCTATCAGTGCTTTTAATTTTAATCAAAATTGGTGTATCCAGAGATAAAACACTGCGTTTTCATTTCAAGAATAATATATGACTTATCTTGCTGTGCTTTTTCCTTAAAAGGACAACCTACTGCCTTTTCTGCTGGCATGTGCATCCCAGCACTCGGCCAAAACCACAAGGAGTCCTTTCACAGTGGGGCTGTCCCCACTGGGGCTAGCCTCCTGTGCAAGGCCTCAGGAGGGTCCAACAGACCCCAGCCACCTCTGCACAGGTTTGTGGTGCAGGAGCAATCCTCCAGTGCACAGGAGCTCGGGAGCAGCAGGGAACTCCTCGGCTGGCGGCAGCCCCCAGGTCCCGAGCCAGGACAGGGGCAGCCACAGGGCTCCTCAAGAGCCCTGAGGTGACACCCAGGGATCCCAGTCATGGAAAAGTCACCCCCCTCAGCAGCACCGGGGGCAGATTCGTGTGCTCTGCTGAGACAAAGTGGAACCCCATCCCTGGGGAGCGGGGCCAGAGTGGAGGTGTCTGTCAGGGAAGGCAAGGTGGTAGATATGTCTCTTCCCTTCTGAGCACACTGCAGTGGTTTTCAAGCTTTTCCCAAGTAACCACTGTTAGGACAAAAAGAGACAGCCTCAGGTTGTGATGGGAGAGGTTCAGATTGGTTCTTAGGAAACATTTCTTCACAGAAAGGTTTGCCAAGCCTTGGAACAGGATGCCCAGGGAAGCGGTTGAATCGCCATCCCTGGAAGTATTTAAAACACGTGGTTTAGAGCTGGACTTGGCAGCACTACATTAATGGTTTGACACGATGATCGTAGAGACCTTTTTCAACCCAAACAATTCTATCGTCCTTCACACCCAGTCCTTAGGTAACAAACAATCATCTATTGAGCAATGCTGCTTGAAAGTAGTCCCTAACAGGTTTTCATGGAAAATTTCAATGATTTTTGAGAAAATTTCCAGAATGTATGTCTTTTTCAGAAAAATTTAATAAGTTTTGAAAAACATCTGCCCTCACTGATTTTTTTTTCCTCAAAAGGCCAACCTCCAGAAATCAGAAGTATTTAGATTTTTAAATGCCATCCAAATGTTTCCTAGGAGTGAGTTTTGAATACCTTGTGCCACTGTTCACATTTCTGATGGGCTTCATTCTCTGTCATTGACTGTACATGGATCATCATTTGTAATACGAGAGATGAGCTGCCTGTCATGGGTTGTTAAGCCCATTTAGAAACCCCAATATAGAGGGAGATGTTGAAGAATTAGCAAGAATGTGCTCCGGATCCGTTATTTCACTGGCCTGCAATCTGCATACTCATTCAAGCAAGCATAAGAAGTCAGGTCTTTTAATTCTCTGCCATGTTTTCCCTGGTTTTATCACAAGAAAACATCTGCTTTATTTACATGGCTGAATTGGCTGTAGTCTCAAATTTTCATGCAAGTTAGTTGTTGTATTTTAATGAAAATTACCTTTTTCATTTCCCTCTCAAGAGTATAGCTTTCCTCTGAGATTGCCAATAACAAATGTCTCCTGCAGTGACAAGAAAATGAACTGGAGTGCTTGGGAACTATACTTGCAGGTATTACAACATTTCAAAATTGGATTTGTTTGAAATCAGAACAGATGCACAAGTTTAGAGATTACCCAAAACAAAAATACTTCTAAATATCCACTATAATCTATTATTTCCATTTTTATATTTTGCTTCATTACATTAAGCTTCAGTGAACATTTCTGTGTAAAAATTTAACAGACAAAATAATGAATTTAGGAACAGACAGCATTTTATCATTACTGATCACCAGCATAACTGTCTCCTAATAGTACAAAATAAAACAGAAATATTCAGGGTTAATACTCAGCCATAAAAAGCAGAACATATCCAGTTAGAGCTCCTATAATAGGAAAGTTCAAATAAATTTAGTTTAATTTTGTTAAAAAAGAAAAAAAAAAAAAAAAAAGGACATTTCAATTTTGTTGCTACTTTTTTCCCCCTCCAGAAAATGGTTTCATTGCAGGTTAATAAAAATTAGTTTTTGCCTTGACCTCATTGCAGTGGTTTTTCTCCCTTTCATCTGTTCAATCTGAATTCATACATGCCAGGTCATCTTGATTTACTACTAAACATAATATTATTTGTACTAAAAATGAAAATGATCAAGTCAAAGCAATTATCTTCATCATTCTTCAGCAGGACCTGGGATAGAGTGACGTATGCCCTAAAAATCTGGATTAATTCAATCATTTTTCCTTCCAAACCAGAAGTATTTCCTCAGGACAAGTTAGCCTAATTTTAGGTACCGTGAAAACAGAAATATAACTGTTTCCTCTGTTTCATGGTCAGAAATTGTTTTCCCAATTTGATCTGTTAATGCCTACAGAACGAGAAATGTGACCTCATGTTTATATTTCTCCACTTAATAAATGCTGTTTGATATTTTCAAAGGCATGCTGGGGATTAGAATATGCATGAATTCTGATTTTAAATATAGCCTAGAGCTCTTCATCAGCCTTAAAAATGCTAGCTATTTGCTATAAGAAAACACAAAATCATGTCTGCTACTACACGTACGTACTAAAAAAAGCTGTATGATTTAAATTGTGCCTTGGAAAAATGAAGCACAGTTATTAAAAACAAATTTCCATATAATAAATTCTTTTCTAAAACTTAAAATTTAAAACAATCACAGTCTTTTGGTTTAGGTGAACTTCATTCTGACATCACTTGGAATGTAACGTGCACTTTGTAATCCAATATCCATGTCCATATGCTTGCCTCACGATGAATCTGTCATTACACGCACAGGCAAATTTCTACATGAAAGAGGGCTCCTGCAGTCTTACCCCACCAGGTAGAAAACAGCCACACAGGGTTAATAATGTTTCTATTGCATGATTTTCCTCCTAGATTTTCACTCAGCTCATTGGAATTTAGCTCTGAATTTAGGCTACAGTGACAAATTTCCTGAAGTCAAGGGTTTATGTTCATTCACTCCACTCCCTTGGTGGATTTTCCAGCGCACTCCCAGAACTGCAGGAGACCTCTGAACCTGCAAGGCTGATTCAGAACCAGGATTCCTAGAGCTGCACTTGTGCAAGTCTAAGTTTTGATGGTGACTGTTTATCTAATTAGAACCTATCATGAAGGAAAAATCCAAACCAAACCAACTCCACTGATTTCCGAAAGGAATCATCTCAGGGTAGCTGTGCAAGGCAGCACAAAGAATAAGGATAGGGAAACGAAGTGTATTAACCAGATTCAAGCAGAGGAGAACAGAGTGTAATTAGAAGCATTAAAGACAGCAAGGAAATGCCAGGAAATGTTGAAACACACAGTTAACCTTATACTGGGGAAAACCAGAACCTAAATCCTGAGTCAACCTTTTAAATCTTTGGTAACACTTCAACGATAATTTCACACTTACAAATGAAAGTAGTTTCAACAGAGAAGAACTCCACAAAACAAACACATCTTTTTCTTTTCATTTTTTCTGTGGTTTTTTTGGGTTTTTTAGTCTCCAAGGAAAACCTGACCTTCATAGACTGTGGTAAATAGTAGTAAACCTGGCTATACTCAGCTTGCACAACGTGAAGGATTCGCTGCCTAAAAGGGAAAGCTAAGATGTTGTTGTTGAGCTGGTCTACAACTGAAAGCTTTCCTACTTTAAAATTGAACATTGCACATTTATTTTTGCTCCAAGTTGGAAAAAATCTGAAAATAAAAGATCATATGCAGAGGTAAAAGACTTGAACACTTTAAGGATGGTTTAGGGGACATCTTCCACAAATGGCAAAGTTTTGCTTAATCTTGTCTTAGAGCAGAGTAAGAGATTAGGACAAGATGAACAAAAGCTTAAATGCAAATTTTCTATGCATGTGATATTAAGCATACCGGTAGTTGGTACTAAAAGTTTAAGGCAAGAGAATATGAATGTTGTCAAAAATTAATGTTTCAACTTTTTTCTTTTCAAAGTTTGTCAGAATAATTCATTTCCTCTAACATTTCAACTTCAATAACAGCACAGTTTTGATGAAAAACTGTCAAAAAGAAATCAGACAGCTCTTATAAAGATTATTACACATCATAGTTCACACCTGTAACATTTTCCCTGCCAGCCAAAGTGCAAATTCCCTTACCAGTACACATTCAATAACTCTGTGGTAATTCATAAAAATAAAGTAATTATAAACAGAGGAAAAGAGCATATGGCTGATCTCAAGAAAGGGATTAACATCTCCCACCTCAAAAATATCATTACCAAGAGATTCCAGATGAAGAAAAGTTAGTAATTAAGGATGTTTATCCTAAATATTTTAATACAAAGGCAAATGAGTGACAGCTATACATTCCTTTAGTTAAGACTCACCACAACAAAGTGGCTGTTAGCACATTACGAATCGGAAACTTGGGGACAGTGAGCAAAATTAGAAAATGTTCTCAAAGTTAAATAGTTGAGAGGGTGAGTTCAAAGGAAAATCACATACCCAAGCAAATCAAACCAGACTTTGCACGAATCACAGACAGTGGTGGGGAAGCAGCTTCAGGAGCTGCTTGGGCTGGGTTTTCACTCAGGCAGGGAGCAGCTACCACCAGGAATTTTATGAAGTTGGTTGGGCTGGACACTGCTACAGGATACTCATAGCAACTGTGTGGCCACACTTCACATGGCCTGGATGTACCCACAGAGGGATTTAGTGAGGTCTAGACAGCACTATGGATACACTCACCCAGTTTCCTGTATGGCACCCTCCCTGCAAACTCGAGACTGATTGCCTATCAAGGGAACAAAGGGTTGTTTCCTAGAATGTAGTTTAGGCTACTCTGCCACCCTGCCCTGTAATTCCAGCATTCCTCAAAACCTGACAATTCCCAACCTCCTGGACTGCACATAGCCTAATCCATCTAAAAAACAATTATTCAGTGACAAGGTTTTAAATAGCACCCCAAATGCCTTTAAACCTTCATTTCACTCTACAGCAAGTATTACTGTTACTTGCTTGTGCCAAACCACAGTAGAAGTAACTCAGACAAATTTGGATCCCATTTTAAGCCAGCACATATTCTTTCTTTGACTTGGGTCTAATCTTGAGTGTACTCCACAAAACAGCAACTTCCCTGGGGAGAAATTGCACACATATATTTCAGAAATGTACTTGTGTTATTTAGTAATTTGCAGAGGCTAGACTTTCCTTAGGTTTCTCACATAAGGATAGTGTGTTCCCTTCCTTGGCGGGGGAACTCTGACATACAATTCCATTCTCAGATTCTTCTTAATGTTAGAAATCTGTGCAATTATGCAATATAAATAATGCAAAGATGACTGAAACAACCCTCTATTGTATTTCTCTCCTGAGGAAGAAGAAGATTTAAGTTTACTCTTACAAAAACCTTGACTGTAGGCAACAAAGGGTTAATTAATTTGATTTCAGAGACTTTGATGAGACAACGAAGAAAGAAAGGGTTCAGCAGAAAGAGCCAAAGAAGTGTTTTAAATATACTCTGAAAATAAATTCATAACTCTATAAAAAATAGGTACAGGACAACACAAAAAAGAGGGAATAAGAAATATAAATTGTTGAGTTGGAGCACTTGCGTAATTCAGAATAGGTACATGTGAAAAAGCAGAAATTCAACTAATGCCAATGTAGGTAGGATTTCCTTTGAGGTCTGTAATTCAGAGGGATATTTTATTTTCATTCTGGAGGTTTTTTTCCACATGTCAAATTTGGACATTTTAATATCTTACAAAATAATGAAGCATACAGAGACTGGCAATTTCTGTGCAGGTATGCATGTTATGAATGACTCATATCAAGAAGCATTTCCAAAGTGATAGAGTTTACTTTGATAAACTTACAGTGAAGGCCACATTAAATTGAAATGTGACAGCAAGACTACACTGTAGTTGAAGCTATATTTACTGAACTTACAAAAAGCTGTGGTTCTGTAGTAGCTGTAGGAAGTTTGTAATAATGAAGACCCTGAATGGAAAAGACCAGGCAGCATCTTTCTGTAAAGATTAAACTGTAGCTTCATCACAAGAGAGGAGATGATCAGCACAAACCCAAACTTTTTCAGAGACTTATCAATGTCTTTCCCTTTCAAAGTTCCAACTAAGTTCGACCTGGAAAGATAATGGAGAGTATTGACATTAAAGTTGGGATAGTGTGATACAAAAAGCTAGGGGGGATGGAAGGACATGACACAGGCAAGAGCCAGAAATCACCTGACAGGCACACACTAGGTAATTTTGCACACAACAAGAAGTAAGTGAAGAAACTTCACTTCTCCTTGGCCCCACCACTGCAGAAATCTATTATCAGGGAACAGAATTGATCTATTCAGTCTCATATTTAAACTACAGAAAACAAAATTGCTGTATGGATTTCTCCAGCTTAGACCCATATAATGTCTCAACCTGGAAGGAGTTATAACTTTACAGGTGAGCCATGAATGAGTGGAAGGCAATAAGAAAACAAGTAACACAAAAACCCCATGATTTCAAACTACAGCAAGTACATAAGAAATAAATATTTCCCTGAGGGTCAATCCATACTATGCAATAGAGAAAGGCAAAATAAACTTCTCCAGTAGATTAAAATTGTATTATTCACTTGCAATCGGAATTTCGTACATGTATTAAATAAACACTGGGTTACAGAAAGTTTCTTTGAAATCAGAGTGCAAGTCTGTGATGCCTGAGGTTGAGTGTTCATAGTAACAGATGAGTGAAGTCACATCAGCATGTCTGTATTCTCCAACTGAAACAAATATGAACAAGCATTTCATGTCCTAGAATTGTTCCTACCAATGCAGTGCAACCCTTTCTAGCCACAGTCAGAGGTGTTTTGTCACTCAGGGATATAGAGAGGTGCCCAACATTTGATTTTCCTGTGTTTGGGGGGGAGGGGAGGGAAATATTTGGGTTGGGTGTTTGTTTCTCTGTTTTGTTTTGGGGGTTTTTTTTGGGTTTTGAGGGGGTTGTTTTGGTGGTTTGGTTTTTTTCAGTTTTTTGAGTTTTTGTTGTTGTTGTGTTGTTGTTTTGGTGTTTGGTTATTTTGTTTGACTGGTTTGGGTTTTTGGTTTTCTAGTCCTTGTCAATTTTTTTAAAAAAGCCAACAAAACTTCCCTTTGACAACAATAACCTTAAAATGTACACCAGGCAACCAGTTAAGTTTCCGTGTTGGCCAGGAGCCGCTGCTGATGCGTTCACAGGAAGAATGAATGGAGTTGAAAAAAACCATGTGGAAATTCAAATAAATATTCCTGGAGAATGTCCTGCCCTCCTCTGCTAGTTCTAATGTCAGGTAATTATCAGCTTCCAAGTGCTGCTGACCATCAGCATTTCCATTTCTGAAAGCAACTGACAGCACATAGTAAAAATTGCTTTGATTGAGAAGTAATACAATAGTAGTTGATGATCGTGCACTCTGCCAGCCTTGTCGAAGCAGATAAGAACTTCCAGAATCCAAGTGAGATCACAGAGTACCAGAAAATCTACACCAGATTGAGATAACTGCATTGCTGTGCCCATACGCACCCCACAAGGTTTTTTTTGTAAGTATCTCTCAACAAAGTAACTGATAAACAAATGGAAGGTCCTAACTGAGACAGCCTGGTTAGAAAACCCTGAAACTACTAGTTAACCTATGAATTGGACCATAATTCTTTACCACCGAGCATTAACAATACATCACTCAAGCCCAGAATCGTTTCTGTACCATACTTAAAGGTTCTGGAGTTGACCCAATCTCTACACTGCCAACATGCTGTAATCACTGCAGCCTTATTTATTCCAGTTTCAGGTGATGACGTAAGTCTCTTGCAAACACACCAATGCCTTACAGAAGTAGTATTGGCCCCAGTATTTTCCAGGGCCCAATAAATATTCAGAGTGAAGAGTCTTAAGGATTTTTGGTTTGTGCCCATCAAAGAAAGGCATTTTTGACTAAATACTCACAATACCACTTCCACAGAAATGCCTGGTAAAATGTTGGTACCACCTCTGCTGGAGAAAAACAAGATTATATATGCACAGTGTTGTCTGCATTGGCAGAGAGAAGCTGAATTGCTCTGGATGAGATATAGTGATAGATGACACAATTGATGGCAGGGACCTAGGTACCATCTTCCCTTAAAATAGAAGGCTTATGGAATTTATTTTTTGAATGAGGGAAAAGTTATGAGGATAAATAACTACAAACTGTTTTTCCCATTCTCTCTGCAGTGATTTACACAATTCTTGCAATTTTACCTGCTCTGTAGGGAATTTCTGCTAGGAAAATTCCTGTTTCTCTTGGTTTGCTTGTTTCCCTACTGTTATCTGGCCACCTAACTCACGACAGCTTAGAACTTTCCTTTGCCTGTCAATGTATGCTGACAATTTACACAACTTGAATCACTTGGGAAACTGTAATTTGCCTTGGTACATGCACCCTTAAATTGTGGTTTGGAAAATATTAGCCTTTCAAACATAAACAAGCTGCAAAATTAAATCACATTGCTCAAGTATACGCTATTTGAATATTAAATTATCACTGAATGGAAAACAGACTTATCTGCAATAAGCAAAGACTCAAATATGATGTGCTAATAATGTATTTCATGGGAGAAAATATGAGTGAAAATAAACACCCTATGGATTTACAGACAGTGATGAGTTGAGCTCATCTGAATTAAGAATGAGGTGTAATACATTTAAAATTAATGGGAAGTTGGTACAAGACTATTTTTCTTTTAATAATACTTGGAACTTCACTGCCATTCCAAATTCCCAGAGCCTTTTCAGCTTGAAAAGTCACTCAAATAACAGCTTTTTTCTGAGTAAACCAGTGTGGTTTGATACTATAAACACACCTGCTTAGACACCTGCACTGATTCTTCCAAGTCTTCTGCAGGTGTTTACATTTTATAGATACAAATACTTTGACTCCAAAGACCTTAAAAGTTAAGCACCTGCCTACATATAGACATCTTTGCAAAACTACTCCGCAGAGTTTATTAATATTCATCTTCACGTCCTTAGAGAGAAGGAAGTGACACAAATGGGCCTCAGCATATGTGCTTAATTTTACATAAATAATCCACTTAACTTCCTTGTTAATATTCATATGCAAAAAGTTAAGTACACAGATATTTGACAGATGGGGACCTCTGTGATTGGCTTTCATCTGGATCCATTTGTATTTAACTTTTAAATGTTGGCATATTTGCACTATTGCTCTGTGGAGAGTCATCTTAGAAATGTGTGATGCATATTGGTTCACAACAGTGAGGTGCATGTTTTAGAGATAATTAATGTCTCTCCAGACTAAATGATTTATTTTACAAAAAAAAACGTGGTTTAAGTGGAAACCAGGCTGAATTTTAAAGCTGGCCTTTTTTTCTTTTTTTTTGAAGTCTACCAAGGTGAATTTTGAAGCTGGACTTTTATTTCCATAAAGAAATTTAACCCCGTGTAATACTAATGTAAATCGACCTAAAGTTCAACCTCATAAAATAATGTATATAACATCTTGAAATTACACAAAATAAAATTAAGAAGTCCTCCCCTCTTGCCCCCTCAAAAAAAGCAGTAGTTATCTGAGGGTATTGTGAGGACACCTACACAGGACAGCTATACAATTAAAGCTACAAAGCATCAAAACAGGATATACTTGACCGTAACCTCTACACTGATACAAGATTGCTCAAAAATGCTTACCTTTTTCTTATTTTCTGCTGTAGCACGGTAATATTTTTTTACAGGATAAAGGAGTCAAACTCCTTTTGCAGCATAAGAAAGCAAATTACACTAGAGACAGAGCTAAAGAACAACAAAAATGGGACTCAAAACCTCATTCCATCTCATAGCAGCAATTTAGTTTGTTCAACACCCTGTCAAACCCATAAGACATAAAATTCCAGGCTACTAAAAGGTATTTCATCCTCTAATTTATTTGTATTTATTTTTATAGCGCTTGCTGTTTTGATCCCTCTTTATTGTACCTGGGAGGTAAGCTCCACCACATCATTGTTAAAGGAAAAATAAAAGCATTGAGAAATATTTTCATGAACCACGTTCCATGTTGAAAGAAAACATTGCCACATTCCAAATTCCATCCACACACAAAATCAACGTATTATGCTCCTCTTCTAAGCTTCCTAGAACATGAGACTTGAGCCCAGCTACACAACACAGATGTGATGTTTTCCCTCTCCCCACACATTTCTAAGATGTTGAAAGCATTGCTACGGGCAACCAAACCCCAAAATCTCTAGATTTTTTTTTTTCCCCCAAGGGCCAAAGGTAAAAATGTTCTCAAAGAGCACAAATAGTTTTAAACAGCAAGTAAGACATCCATAGGGGAGAATAGTTTCAAGAGGTTGTTTTGCCAGTGTAGAGGTTCAGAGTGGGGAGCGACAATGTCCCAGGTGAAAGCTCCTGCCTTCACAACTGTGTTCTGATGTTACCAAGGTCTGTAGCTGGGTGACAGCAAATGGAAATGAAAACATCACAGCAGTGCTGCTGCATCACACCTTCCCCTCACCTGAAGTTTTCCTAGTCTGAGGAAAACATACAGAGACAAGAAGCCTGGTAGTTATATGGCTCTATGGCAAAGAAAACTGTCTTTGGTATATAGGATTCTCTTCTGTTCCAGTGTCATGCTGCCCTTCCTCCCCAGCCCCAAGACAGTGTCAGAGCTCTCTTCAGCAGTGCAAGAAAAAAGAATGTCTCAAGACTTCTGAGACTATTAAGCGTTTTGCTTCCCTTGCTTGCCTTTCTCAGTGTACCAAAAATATTAATACATGGACATCGTTAGCTCAAGTTCACACTGCTGCCAGAGTAGCAACACATATTCTCTCCTTAGAAAATACTGGAAGTCCCAAAACATCTCTAACAAGTGAGGAATTCTTGGAGAGAGCAAGAAGCTTAGGGTGTCTGCAAAAGCCTCCTTGCCCTTGAAGTAAGGAACTAGTTTTGGAACCTTAATGGGAACCTTATTACTTACATGGCCACAAATACCTACCCTACACAAAAAACAAAACTGCACAGGAAAGAATGCATATGTTGTTCATCAAATTCTAGCATTTTCCTATTACAGAACACTTCCTGTTTATATGTGTGCATTTAATTCTACATGCAGTAATTTCGGCCATGAAGGCACATGCTTAACAAAAGAGAAAGCAGTCATCATAAACCTGTTTCATATAAATGGAAAAGCACAATCTTCTGAGAGAGGAATCTTTGTGATGTTTCAAATGGAAAACCCAAAATATTATGTGTTCAATATAACCATCACAAGTTTGTTGTGAATTTTTTTTTAAATGGACCTGTATTGGTGGAAATGTTTGATGAGTTATTCGCCATGAATCATTGAAATTTCTGCGGGGAAAAAACGGTGAATACACAAGTGATTGTGATGATAAACTATCCATTCAATGAATTTACACAAACCAGAATTCCTTTTTCATATTTCTGGCCTCTACTGCGCCCCAAGACAAGAATCTGCAAATTTGACCAGACTTGATACTTTCCGGCAGGAAGGGTGGGAAATGGAAGCATTTTGACGTTTTAAAAGTAGAATAGCACATCCATTTTGAAACTCACCTAATTTTTAAAGGTTTAAGTACCTTCAAAAGATAATTACTTGAGTTTTGTACCAAGTGTTTTCTGGAATCACAGCAGTTGTGAGTGAACATTGAATTACCAAAAATATCTCAGAGCCTTGCACATTGAGTCAATGTGAGCCTTTCTCCCACACACAAACACTATGCTTAATTTTGGTCACTAGACTAAAGAAATCCATTATTTGCACCACTACTCTAAGAGTTTTATTTCCCTGTAACATCAGGCTGCATTGTGATTTCTGCTGTAAGAGCCTCTGGATGCATTCCTGCTGAGCTGCATACTGTGCCCATGGTTCCTTGTCTTTGTTACCAGTCTTTCTCACCTCTTATCTCTTGCCAGTTTTTGGCATTAGTTCTCAAATGTGTTCACTAAGTCTGTGATTCTTCTGGATTGCTAGCAGTAGTGCAAGAAAAGGATATTGTTTCACAATAATGCCATGTTTCCCCTGTTCTTCCTCAGAATAATTTGGTCCTGATAGGTCCTTCGGATAAGAAACTACAAGAAAGCTTCTTGGGAAAAGCAAACACTCTTCTTCCAACAGGTGAAAAGCGGCTATCATCTTGAGGACAACCTGTCAACATCAAAAGACGACAAATATGCCCATATAATGGTTCTACATGTATTAAAAAAGCAAACAGTAAGAATCCTGGGGGCAAAAATTATGCTGCATGTAACAGTAAACTACAAAGGGCTTCTACTGTGTGTGCCAAAAAGCTCTTTAAGAAGGACAGCCAGTTGCAAAAATGAGGTCTTAGTCACCTCAGGATAGGTAAGGACAGAAGGAAAGAGTTTGTATCAGACTCAGGGATCCACAGCAACCCAAGTTTAACAATTCAGAAAAATACTCAACACTCTCCAGTAAATTACACATAGCAGTGACCAAGGAAGAGACAGAAAGAAGAAATTTCTTTTGTTTTAACTGGGGCTGCCAAACCACTACTCTTCAAGATTCTCAAATCTCATTCTTCTCTTTCCCATGTTTGCTAGTCTAGTTCTGTTGAAACGTGTGGTTGAGCAAGGAGAAAATTAGAGGCAAGCTTTTTCAGAAGCAATTCTAACTGTCTGCATCACAAGAACTTATTCAGTATTTACTCTTTCCCACTGAGTAAAGCTTCTGAGGGTTGAGAAAATATATTTTCCAAAAAAGTCATTTGTCACTACACTTGAACAAGACACTGCAGATAACTTGATATTTGTTTACATTTTAGCAATGTCCTTTTTTTTGTAATTGGAATTTGAAACTGTAAATATAAAGAATACAAAGCAAATCTTTTTCTTATTACAATTTTCATGCTTCCCTGGACATAACAGTGAGGAAGACACTTAGTTTTCAAGAATATTTTACTACAAGAGTAACAATTTCAGCCATAACTTGTAATGTGGGATAGCTAGGCAGGGAACTGAGGCGGTAAGCTTTTGAAAAGTGAGAGGTCACTGAAAAAGAAGATTCTCAATTTAAGTTTTAGCAAGAGTGGAGAAATAGAGAGTGTCACATTATTTTGACTAAGTTCTCTCCTGAGCTAATGCTTCCAGAGACAATAGTTTCATTTTGAATTAAAACTGGTTTCTGAAGTGTTTCACATCTTCAGCACCAACTAAAGGCAACAGGAATCTCAGCAATACCATAAAATCTTGGTCACCATAAAATAACAATAATAATAAAAGAGTAGTCAAAAAATTAAAAAAGACACTTTACACAGAAGACAAAATTGTCACCTCACTTTTCCACTGTTCCAATACGTAGTTCTGGGGAAAATGATAAACTCAAGGGGATGAGAGAAAGACTAAAAAGAATAAGTTTTATGCACTTCTTACTGTCTTTGACCATTGTGTTGTTCTAACTACAGTATAATGAACACTGATATGAATGTCAGGTTTATTTTCCTTCATTGCCCTCTGGAAATTTAAACAACTGCTACGGCTAAAGTATAATATTAGTTTTCAGCTTCAATATTATCTCTGAGTGGTACCAATACATAGCGTCTCCACATGCAAACTTTCTTCTTTTTTTTTTTAGCAAATGACTGATACAATAGTTTTGACTTCACAGCTTACATGTGTAAATGGTTTGAATGTCCACAGAAGGCAAGGGTTCCAGTTACAGGGACTTATCTGAAAGAAATGTAAATGAAATCACAATCAGCTTGGTGTAAATGCCCTGTGTATGTGTGTGTGTGTGTATATATATATACACACACACATATATATACATACATATATAGATACACATATGCATATATACACACACACAACTCCTGCACCCCAGGGGAATTATGGTCATCACATGTGTAACCTCCTGTCAGCACCACACTTCTGCACTGATCCATGAACCCAGGCTGTCTGGCCCAGGCACCCACAATCTCAGTTTTGGAGGGTTTTATGCAAGTTCTATAAAGATCACTTATTCTCGTATTTCATTCTCCAAAGATTGCTTTCAAAAAGGCCTCCTCTGAGATCCTTCAAAAAAAGACTAAACCCCACAGTTTATTGCAAGAATGTGACAAGGTCTCAAGGGAGTTTGGGATATTTCCACTCCTCCCCAGTTATCACAAACAGCAGCATTTTACTAATGGAAAACAATGACTGTTTGCCCATCAGGGATCACTACACCCATCTGTGCAGAGAGCAGATACAGAAATGCTGTCTAAATAAGCCAACATGGCCACAGAAGCTAACCACCGTTAGAAATGGAGACAGAGGCCATAAACAGTGCTTTGCATCATTTCACCATTCCTGCCCACATTAGTAACTCACAGAGATGAGGCCCTTAAATACACTCAGCTCCCCTTGTGGGAACGAACAGGATGCAGTGTACAGTCCTCACCTGTATATTTTCCTCCAAGCTGTGTATTTGTGTGCCCAGTGGGATGATATTTTTGATTTGGTTGTCAGCAAAGAGAACTTCATATTGTGCTCCTGTCTTTTTCTTTCTTAGCTAACAGACTACAGTGAATAAGGGTTATTCTGTCATTTTTTTTAAATTGTTTTTTGAACCTAGGTGTTTTTCATAAAGCCAGACTTCTGCATTATTCATAGGAAGCATATTGTTGTGAAGGCTTGCATTGCGTTTTAGAACCATCAGTTTGAGGACAAGCATTTAGATTCATCTCTGACTCTCATCCTGCCTGTATCTCGAGATATCTAAAACCCAGCTGGATGTGATCCTGTACAATCTGCTCTAAGTGAATCTGCTTTATCAGGAATTCCAGGATAGGTGATCTGGTGGTTCCTCCCAACCCCAATCATTCTGTGGTTATACACATCTTCAGACACCCCCAAGACAAGTTACGTGCTTGTACTGAATGCATGAGACTCAGTAGGATGTGTCAATTAAAGTGCTATTACTTCTTTATTTTGAGAATTCATCTCTGGTTGACAAAAAAGTACCCTGCACTGAATCAGGAGGACAAAATATATACTTGAAATGAAAACTAACAATTAAAAAAAAACAAAAACAACAAAACAACACGACCTTGCCAGTAGAATATCCAAGCATATATTGCTCCTTACCTGTGAGTGAAATTATCACTTGTTACCTTCTCTGTGTGGAGGGCAGTTGGCTTGAGGGGCACTTCAGAACATCCAGTCCTAATGGATGCGTCAAACAGACAGCCAACCCCTATTCCCACTGTACTTTTTAAAAACATCTCTGATACAAAATTCAGTAATATTTCAAAAGTTGTGACTGCTTTTAAGGAAAGTTTAGTTCCTCAAGTTCTTAACAGTTTTCCCTTGTAAAATACCTATTATTAGCACTGATTAAAAAAGGTGATTTGCCAAGTCTCTTAATTTTAATGTCCGTGCTGTGTATTTTATGAAACATTTTGAATTTCTGTGGGGCAATGACTGTAATGAACAGCTTATTCCACTTTGCTGTAAATATGAAAGAAGAAAGTATTTATCTTAATATTGTAGTGTGTAGTTTATGCAGTATGGTTTCTTATTTAGTCAAGAGACATATTTATATAATTCTTAAGGTATACATAAATCTGTGAACCTTTATATCAACATCTATTCACATGTTCTCAAACAGCAAAATTCATTTTCCCTGTACAGTAACTTCCTGTACTGCCAGCAATACTTGAAAAAAAGCTTCATAGCACTTCAAAATAGTTTGTGATATTTCACAAAGTACTCTGTTACTTTTTTTGAGACCTGGTAGTTCTCAAATGCATTCACAGGTACATGAACCTGCACACATGAAAATCTCTCTAAGGTTTTCTAAGGGCATCATCTGTAGTAGAGAAACATTGCTCACAGGTCTGGGCTTCCATGTGCCATAAACATCCAGTTTTATCATTTTCTTTCTTGCCCAAGGGCTTCCCTGAATGATCAAAGCAGCAAAGATCACAAAATTTAACGTGTCTAGTTGGACCTTAAAGAACAGGAAAAACAACGAGCTTTCAAACAAACATAAGTCCATAATTCTGTCAGCATACAAACAAATCTCCCATTTTAAGAGAGGAAGCCTCTATTCAGCAGCTTATATTCAACATAACTGTCCTTAGAACAGAGAGGATTTTAGCTGAAAGTGCTCAGACAGAGTGTTAATCCTAGATCCACAAAACACTGAAAAAAAATATCTTGCAGTGCAGTCAGAAGAATTACTTAGACTGTATGGAACTGTATTTAATTATGATAGTTCCCTTCAGATATCAAAACCAAAATCAGAAATGTAGATGGAATAAAAAGAACTTAGAGTGCAGCCCATCAAAAGTTCTAGGTTAAGGACTAGGGGAAAAAAAGGAAAAGAAAAGTAGTGTTGGAGCAACTTGCTTTGGCTCAGTATTACCCCTGGAAAATCTTTCTTCATGCCAGTAACAAGGTACAAACTGCTCACAGAATGGTGAAGATCTTCAACCATCACTGTCAGCAAGTCCATAAACTAGGATAGCAAAGAAACAAAGCAAAGTCAGAGCAGAAAAACTTAATTGTCAAGGAACAAATTTTCATTATATCAAAAGTAGACAGTCTGAACAATCACAGAGTTAGCTACAGGGCTGCTGTTTTTATCAGACCTTTAGAAGCCGTTCTACCAAATAATTCTTATGCTTCACAGCTTTTTCCTATCAATGAAAGGGAAAAATAATCAAGTAATACTCCAAAAATGTTAGAAAATTCAAGTATGCCTCAAAGCTGTCCCTCTACCTTGCCACCTTCCCAGTGCTATTTGTTTATAAATAAGGATGAATGTTTTACATAAATAGCTTTAGTTGTTTTGTGTCATTCATCCCTGACTCCACCTCTGAAACAGTGTGAAAGTGAGTTTAATTAGTTATTTTTCCCTCGACACAATATATGAAGACTGTTTATTAGCATTATTTTATTTCATAAAATTCCTTGCCTTGTATTTTCTCATGAACATTAATGGTTTTTCTGACTTCCTTCTCCTCCTAACTATTAATACTGCTTTTGCTCGTTTTTTCAGTTTCAAATGCCTTCTTTGCCAGTCCAGCTGACATGCAGAGCTCAAGTGAGGCAAGTCAGACTTGAAAGAGCACAATAGGCACAGGAAACCAAGGAGAGATGGAGCTTCTTGCAAACTGCTCCTTTAGATGTTGTTTCCTATACTACACATGAAAAACTACAGCCATAAAGGACACTTCCAGTAGTATATATGAAAAGATTTATAAGTCCATGTGTGTAACATACCACACCATGAAAGGCATTATAATTTTCTAGCTGCATGAGGAAAGCAATCTTTGAATGCTGAGTTAGCAACCATCACATTGCAGGGCACCTACTGCTGGCACCTGTTCTATGGAAAGACATAGAAGTATCCACCACCCTGGGCTAATAAACACACATTCTTTCTTATTCACCTCCTCTGCACATCATCTTGATCTGAGTCACTGTGTCCCCCAAGGCAACAGAGGTGTCCATAGTTTAGCCACCCTCCCAGCAGAAGCCCTTTCCACCGCTCCCTTGGGCTCCTGTGTGAAGCGCTGATGCACCTCTCACATTTCACCACCTTGTCCAACACCGCTCTCTCTTCGACCTGGATCTTTCCACACATCCACCAGAACTTCCCATATCTTTTCAATCCCTACACAAAATCCAACTTCTTGCTTTCTGCCTTCTCTTTTAACTCCATCAAAGTCGTACAGCCTGCCACATGAGCATACTGCCCTTCACATTTTGGAAGCATATGCCCTTCACACTGGGAAGGCCAGGCCACGCTTGCTCTGGAGAGGAATTAGGGTGTGGACCTCAAGCAAGTCCTACAGTTTTTAAAAGCATTAAAGAACTGATACAATTTTTCTTAAGGTAAAGTTAACAGAGAGGACTGAAGAGTCAGGGGACGCTGGTGCTTACATATGTACATAGATTGAGTCAGTCGTGATCTGAGACAGACATAACTCTGAACAGCAGAACTGCACTGTCCCAACACTGTCTTGAAGAATTATAATGAAATATGACAAGAAATACGTAGTACCAGAGGTGAGAGAATTAATTTCTCAGATCAGCAAACACAGTTCTTTCTTCACTTTTTCTACTTTCATATTCAGTGCAAACGGAAGAGCACCTGTAGGTTACTCCCAACTTACACCAGGGCAAACATCAAAATCAGGTCCAATGGGAGGAGAAATTGCCTCTCTTAAAAGGTGATTTGCTGCTCTTACCAGAGCTAATATAACGCACTTTTAGCAAACAGCTGCTCTGTCTATGACTCTTCAATCACAACTTGAAGATCAAGGATATGTTTCCTGTGGAGCTTAGAAATAAGAGCTACCTTGAGCTGATACTTATCAGCAAGCTGTTCCCAATCCCTCCCTTGCAGAATACCTCTAAAGGTAAATAAGGGGCAAACTATGCAAAAGGACTTCAGTATCCAGGGGGAATTAAAAAAAAAAAAAGGGGGAAATGCAAAAATGCCAATTTTAACGATACCAGAGATACACGACAAAATTCTGGTTTTTTACCCACGTCCATCTGCTTCTTACTTATCTTCAGAATACTGCTATTGTAATAAGCCCTCGCTTTACTCTCCAGAAGTTGCTTACTGCTACTCACCACGATTTGGTTCTGCTTCTCTATATATGCAGTGCTCACTGGCATGGGAGCCTCTGAGCAAAATTAGGAAACCACACGAACCACTGAGTATTACTTACATCAACTTCTTTTCTTTAAGCTCTGTAAATCTGTAAGACCCCACAGTAATCATCAAGACTTGGGTTGAACAGTGATTGATAAGAGTTCCCTACTGTGAGAGCAAGACAAGCCAAAACTCACAGGAAGTTCATGCTGGGTCCTGGCAGGCCTGCAAAGACCCTGCGATAAAATCCTGCACAGCAAAATGAAAGTCTGGGAAAGAATTAACTCAGAAACAAAGCCATCAAGTTAGAGAAAGACATAAGATCTGTACAGGACACCCTTCCCAAAGCCCAAAACAGGAAAAAGAGAAAAGAAAACAATTGGAAAAAAAAAAAGACTAACAAAAACACATTACACCCCTGCACCACCAGAGCATACTGGTATAAAAGATAAACTTTTTTGAAACACCAATAAGAGAGGGGTTTAAGGTCTGCTGTAAACAAGCAGAATAATTTATGTATTACAAAAAAATGGAAGAACAGTGTAAGGAAAGAGGAATAAAAGAGACATAAAGCATATACCACAAAAAAGAATGAAATCTGTAAAAAGTTCATATATAAAACTTTGACTGAACTTATGCACCTTTGGGTTTCTCACACCAGTAGTTATTTCTATGCTCATATAACTCACAAATTAAACTTTTATTAAGTGCATTCAGAACTTTCTATTTTTGCACATTCCAGACACTTCAGACTTTCCATAACTGTCATCTAGAGAAGTCTCACTCCCGAAGTACAGTGGAAGAAAAATGTGCGCTGTCTGTAGATATATAATACATGATGGCTGATCCTTTTTACCACATTTATCTTGGAATTCTGGTGACATGAACAAACCACTTGAGTCTTTACTTTAGCAGGGCTTTATGGCCAATGCATAACCCCTTGGTTAAACTTGCTAATGACAATAATTAGCAACCAAAAATATTGCTGTTCTTTTGCCCTTGAATATAGAATGGCTGTCACCTGTGACTGAATTCACAGTATCCTTCATATCTCATGTAGCCAGCCAAACATATTTCTCCTGAAAAATCCTCTCCAAAACATTCTAAGTAATTTCATGTCAGTATTACTAACAAACTCTATCATAAATTGGATTTTTTATAATCCTGCCCACAGCTATTTGATATGGATTAAAATAGATTTCAGAAAGAGAGAAAACAAAGCATCGATATAATGTTTCACAGAAGATGCAAAGTATCAGAATATATATATATATATTTTTTTTTTTAAGTGATCCAAAATACCTAGTTGCGTATGCATACCTATATTTTTGTGCAGGTCCAGGGTTTTTCACTCCTGCTTTTGCACTTTTAGTTACAAAACAGTTATGACTGAATATCAAATAGCCAAACTTGCAAGCTAAGAACTTGTTTTTATCTTTCTCTTGAACTATGCAGTCTATCGCAGTTTATTCAGAATTCTGACCACTGACAGAAGGATAATGTGTCATACTTCAAAGCCCATTTTATCAAAACATTAAAATGTAGTTTTCAAAAAGACTGTCACCACTGTAATGTGTTTGTCAAGCAACATGTTTTTGAAAGTATTTTAATCAACTCTCAATATATTTCTACATTGGACATTTAGAAAGAAAATACTCTTTTTAATGTATTTAAAATACATTGAAAGTGTCTGTTTTAAAGATTTAGTTTAAGTTTCCACATTATTTTGAAGCAGAATTTTCTAAAGAGACATATTTTCCTGCTTTGTAACATTACAAGTTGATTTCACAAAGACTCGGGATCAAACTCTTTCAAACTTCAGAAGCACGTACCGATGCTGGATGCAAGGCAACAAAATGGATTATTTGGTGACAGTAGAACACAGACACCCCAGTGCAGAATTGATCTGTCTGAATAACAAAAAAATTATTCCCTAGTAATTTATTTAGCAGCTGACAAGGGGGAACAGAACAGATTTTCTATGATTAATATTATTGAGCCATATATAAAACTGGTCATATAATGAAAATATGCATTCGTAGATAATTTCATCATCAGATGAGTAAAAAAACTTGGACTGATTTTCTGTTCAAAAATTTTCTGTTCAGCAGTTGTGCTGATCCTTTTATTCTCTGAGCTACATGATTTCTACCAAGAAACAAGCAAACCAAAGCAAAATCATTTTCAAAATCTAAGGCTAACACAGTAGGAAATGGTAGCAGACATTTGTAAAATCTACCTCAATTTATATATAAAAATGATAAAAATTTTGATAAAAATGAACTAACACAAAATCCCATGAGAACACAGTGCCACACAATTCCTTTCAGTGCCTGGGGTAACAAACATTGTGCTTTTAAACCCAGCCTCTGCAGGGTTAGCATATGCCCTGGCCTTTGAACAAAATGTTCCTAAATTCACAATGTTCACAGCCACAGCACAAAGAATTGTAAAGACTCTTGCTGCAAAGGCTTTTAAGCTCACAAAACAAGGTGCGGCATGGCTTCTGGCACAGGAAGATATAAAAGTTATTCATGAGTGACTGTCACACCTTGTGAGAAAATACAAAGCAGCACAGACTTCAAACCAGTAAATGAAACAGAGACCAAACACTCAAAATGTTTTTTGCTAGTCAGTAGAGACCCACTGTGACCCAAAGCTCACAGATAGCTTTCAACTGGCTGCTGGATCTACTGCCAATCCTAGAGCAAATCAGAAATAAGTAGACTTCCAGCAACTTGAGAAGAAAGCTGGCCCCAATGACAGTGAAGCTGTGGAGTGCTTGTTTCCTTTGGAGGAAGAGCTGGAGGCTTGCAGAGGTGGGCTCCTTCCTGCAGAAGGGGGAAAGACCAGCAAACGTAAGCACTGGGCCTTCAAACGGGCGCTAAATCCTGAAGAGCAGGAGACAGGCTTGCTACCCGCTTTGGAGAAGTCCTCGTCACCCACAGGCAGAGCACAAGAAGCTGGAAGAACTCCCTCCAGGTCAATGAGTTTGGCATTAGCTCAGAGTCTCACTCTTTATATTCATTGAGCTCATGAAAAAGTTAGGTGGAAGGAGGTATATCACACCTGATATTCGCCATTGAAAGGTTATTTGACCTCCTTCTATAAGCTAAGAGACACTTTCAAATGCATATCTAGCCTTCCTAAGATAAATGATACCTGACTTACTCCTGAAAATGGCTCTTGCTTTATCTTGATTAGTAAAGTCCAGTGTTTTACTTCTGGATAAGATTAAGCCAAGTCATGCAAAATTGATGGCAAAGTGTCTTTTTGCCCTTTTTTTTTGGTTTTGGAAGGGGATTTTTTTTGGTTTTGTTGTTTTGTTTTGTTTTGTTTTGTTTTTTAAGTAAATTGTGTTATTGAAAGCAGAAAGCAGCAGCTTGGTAATCTGATTTCTCACAAAAAATAATTTATACATTTATATATGAATAGAATTAGATAAACAAATAGATATACATTCACATGCATACAGGATAGTGTTCCAGTTCAGGTCAAATTAGGAAATTCCTGTCTATGTGACAGCGTTGATTAGAGATAAATTTTTTTTTGATATTCCTACATTGTTAACAACACTTGTTTAGATGGAGTTACAGCAATCTTACTGAACTTTTGATGACATAACTGCTTTGGTTCAGCAAATCAATGTAAAAGACTTTATACCTGCCAGAACAACTACTATTAAAGTGCTTTTACTAGACAGTGCAAGTATTTTAACCTTATCATGTAAAAGACAGTATCAAAGAAGTAGGAGGAAAAACTGTATCACAGTAGGAAAAAGATAATCTGGGTTCACTCATGGGGCTACTTCCTTCTGTTTTTCTTTTGTGACTTACAGTTAATGATAATATCCAGAGAAGTGTCTCCTACTCCCTTTCTTTTCTTTCATACTGGAAGAAAATTACAACCACAAGTCTCTTACATGAAACTTGGAGAGAAAATTTAGAAGTTTCTCCAAATAAAGGCTGAAACAGCCAAACCAACAGCTACAGTTATGAAAGACCTTTTTTTTCCCTTCCCTTGAACAGGCAATACATCAGCAATTCAAGTTCCTCAGTATTAGCTTACAAATGCACAGACATGAAAGGTCTAATTGAAGTGGTAAAAGAAGCCACCAGCCTGCTGTTCTGCAGGTGCTACTGCAGGAGCAATACCAGCTGAAGGAGACCAGAAACACCCCCACATACCACCTCACATGCCAGCACAGACAGCTTTTGACCACAAGACCTTGCCCTGGAAAACAGAAAGAGGTATACTGTTCTGAAGTCTCTTCACAGCAACAAACTTTGCCAATGCTAGGCCTATTGGGCCTTTGTAGAAATTACTTGTACCAACAAAGTGGCTTCACGGGGGAAAAAGAAAATGTCTCCCCAACCAGAAGAAGCAGAAACACGGTCCTTGGTGCTTGCAAGTCTCAGCACATGAGAGCTGGCAGGAGCAAGGAGGGCCAGGGCACCTGCCTCCCACCTGGATTAGGGCTGTCCACTCCTTCTGGGGCTACAGGAGCCCTGCCTCAAAATCCAAGGAACAGCGTTTTCTGAAGACTGTACAGGATTATAGAATCCACTCTAGAGATGCCTGGAGACAGTTCTCAATCAGAAAAAAACCCTACTCTCTCACTTCCCTGTAGGCCAAGGGTAAAGCCCTTGTTCTTCTCCCCTCTCTTTGGAGGCACTGGAGACATTTCATGGGGTTCCTGTGCATGAGGAACTGAATCAAACCAAAGCTTATGTCACAAGAGCAGCATATATCTTTATTTACCACACACATAGCTTTCCCAGATTCATCTCCATGTAAAGCAGGCACTCTCCAGAACAGAGCCAGCACTGGACTCCTCAGTAACAAAAACAGTACATGAGAACATAATACAAAGCCTACATACGCCTGTTTTCAGTAACAAAAGTAGTCCAGCTTGCTTCAAGAGCAAGAAGCACATCTCTGACAGAAGAAAAACCACATGTCCACAAATGCAGCAAATACATTTCTATGGCTTTCTCTTTTCATTTTCCTTGCACACAAGTTGATGAAAGCTAAAGGGCAGCATTCAGTCATACACACCTCAATACTCTAGCCCACCTTCCCCTTCAGAGAACTTTAAAATTCAATTGCTCTTCAACAATGCAACAAAGCCTTACAAAATACTCTTTCTGCAGGTTTGCACCAAAGAATTGGAAAAGCAATCAAGCTAGACATCTGGCAGAAGAGCAGCAATTAAGAGCCTAGCAGATATTAATGATACAGGTAATCTAGCCCCTCTCTCAAGTGAGCCCTGCAAGGCAGAGAGAACAAATACACTGCTGAAATCAATTCTTTATTCAACAGATGTTTTTAAATCACAAACTGACTGATGATTATATGTACTGTGTTCTTTTCAAAATGGAGATTTTTTTTTTACCTCTCCTTTTTCTTTTCGCCAAGTGGGTACAAAAAGCCCTACTCTATCCACTCCTTATTGTAACACATCTGTGTACTCACAAAAAGCTGAAAACACTTCTTGAACAGCTAAAGAAACACAGACCCAACAAACCCAAGCTGAAACTCCATAACAGTTTAAATTTCAGTTTTATGTTTTTCTAATTGCCCAGGTACTGAGGCTTTAATACAGCGACAGATTTCAGGCAGAAGTCTGCTCACCAGTTTAAAAAGATGTATAAATATTTTATCATCAAGATGTTTATAAAGGGAGTACCTGCTGAAGTCAGACTCGAGAACATTTTAAGTAGTCCCTCTACTTACGGTTAGAAAAAAGGCAAGAACCAACTCCCAAAACTTTGCTCACACTCTATCACTATTCTCCTGTCCTACTTTAGAGTTGATGTGCCTCCTTTCTTTTGCTCACCACATCTCAAATTATTTCTGGTTTGATGGACAAGTATCTCTATTTTCAACAAAGACCTCGTGGTCCTGCTAGAGAGAAAACCATGGACTACTGTCCATATGGGCTCTATTTTGCTATTTTGTTGGCTGTGAATCACAGCTATATAACTTTTCTATGAACAATAATGAGCTTGTGAAATCCTATATAGAAAGAATGGATCATTCATTTTAAACTGTGCAGTAAATATCCAGCAATGCCCTTCCCTTTGGCTCTTCTCAGTCACTGTTTCCTTCCTGTCTGTCATTGTTGTAAAAATTTGTCTATTAAAATTCAAATTAGAGAAAGCCGTAATAGCTTCATTGATTTTTTATTTGTTTGGTTTTTAAATGTAAAACTTTTTCTCCTGTGCCATATTTTCCAGGAAGGTGTAGCACCTCATGGATTCCTTTTGGACTTGTCATTCACAAGAGAGGTGGGTGCACCTTCTCTGAGGCACAACAAACTGTGTGTTTTTCCTCAGCACATTAGTCAGGGGCCTACAGTCAAATTTCAGCAGATTTAGGTTTAGAAAAACAGCTCTTCCTCTTGTAAGTATGGGAGGATGCAGTTCATTATTAGGCTACATTGTAGCCTCACTAAAATATACATCAAGCAAAATGCAGTTTCTGCCTGCTTTGGACACCCAAACCAGTGGAGCAAAACTCCTGCCAGGCTCAACCAGCCAAGGTGTATGGAATGGGGGCACCCATACAGCTGTTCCTTTGTGTCCCCTTTGCCATTTTTTCCTCTATAAACTATTGTTTTGCCAGCTGTCTGTAGGCAAAAAAAAACCTCCTGGAAAATTCAGGATGAAAAGATGTTAAACAAAACTAATTTTAAAAAGAGGGAGGGAAAAAAAGGTTTTGGGCAGCAAGCTTCTCTGTGTCCATTTACTAACATATTCTTTATACCTCTAAAAAGAATTATTTGTGTTTCTGTAATGAGTCACAACACGAAACTTTAAAAGTAGCAGATTATTAGGACTGGAAAAGGGTAGCAGAGGAAATGAAAAGGGACTTTATTAATGTTTTTCAATTCCTTTCGATATCTTCAAAGGCAAAAAGCTGAAAGTGGGAAGAGAAAGGTACTTGGAATGTCTGGTAATAAGAATACTTTCAAGTTTGCTGGTACGCAAGCATTCCAAGTGTCACACAATATTTCCTCACAGATGTTTTTATTAGACTCTTTTACAAAGGTAAAACAAATTGTAGTTCTTAATCTCAGACCAGAATAGTCAGCTTAAAGTGTTTGCTCTCCTATTATAAAGAAGCTCTTGCCCCCGTTTTTGAATATCCAGTATTTTCTCCACTGTTTAAGCTACACTGCACAAAGTGGCATTAATTAATTCCATGGCAAATAATAGAGTTATTCTGAGGTATTTTGCTGTCAGTAGAAATGGAACAATGGAAACATACTGAGAGAGAAACTGCAGTTTGGGTTCATCCCTAAGTACCTGGGACTTGCACAAAGGAGGGAGATATTGTGGGAAAGAAAAAAATGGAAAAATGCTTTTAGAAGAACAAAAACTGTCTCTGTTATTAAAACAAACTTACAGTTCCCTCCTGTACTTCATCCTTACAGCTAGACAAGGTATTTGGTTATACCAGGGATCTTTTAGGTTGACCTAACTCAGAACTAGACTTTCACTTTTTTACAAAGGAAGAGAGGGACACAGAGGGGAAAAGAACACAGGGCAAGAGGAGCCAATTTCAAGTAAGGTAAGGGACATCAGCTGGTCAGACCATAGTGAGTGTCCTGGGAAGGGGTGATTTTGGGCTGAGGCACGTCTTAGGGCAGCTCCCTGTCAGTGTGTGTGGTGCTGAGGCTTTAGGGTTTCTCTTTCTCTCTAGAACAGTTACTGCTGAGGGAATGTCTGAGGAACAGTCTAGGAGAGGGGATTTGCTTTCCTGATGCCCACAGCTGTCAGGAAAAAATATAGAGGTGTGTTCGTCCTGACCAGAACCCTCACCATCCTACTTTTAAGCTTGGTTTATAATTATCTCTAAGCATATTTCACTAATTTGGCATAATTTTAGGCCCTGCCACCCTGAGAACTGCACAGCTGGAGCAATAAGCACAGGCATCACCCAGCCAGGTCACGCCTGCCAGGCAAGGGACCTCCCTGAGGGCTGGTCACAACTGGAATGGCCTGGTCACCACTCCAGTGGTGCTGTACTCTGCCTGCAGAGAAAGCAGAGCAGGTTTTACCTCCCAGCATGCAGGGATACCCCATGTAATTAATAATAGGAACTAAAGCACTGGATGGAATTTATATTAAAATACCAGTGCCAAATAAATGCCTGCCTCCCACAGAGAATCCAATACTGTTGCTTGAAATATCCAGCAGAAGAGTATCCAGGAGCCACAGTAGCTTCAGAAGAATCATAGAATAGTTTGGTTTAGAAGGGACCTCAAAGACCATCTTGTTCCAACCCCTGCCATGGGCAGGGACACTTTTCACTAGACCAGATTGCTAGATTGCTAGATCAGAGTCCCATCCAACTTGGTCTTGAATGCTTTCAGGCATGGGGCATCCACAGGCTCTCTGGGAAATCTGTTCCAGTGCCTCACCACCCTCACAGTCAAGAATTTCTACTTAATATCTAATCTAAAATACCCTCCTTCAATTTAAAGCCCTTCCTCCTTGTCCTATAACCTCATGCCCTTGAAGAAAATCCCTTTCCAGCTCTCTTGCAAATCCCCTTTAGGGACTTAATGCAAGGAACACAAAACTAAGCAGATATCAGCTTGTAATACATAAATATTTCTTAATCGTACTTCAAAACTAAAAACACAAAGGAAAGGAAGAAACATATCTGGGGTTGAAGAAAAGGAGCACTGTTTTTCTTCAGACATCTAATATTTCTCTGAGGTTTACTTAACCGCTTTCTGACAAGATATGCCCTGCCCCAATCTTATAAAAAGTGGTTGAAAAATATTTTTAAACTGCTTGCAACCAGTAAAAAAGAAGTAAAAGTAAATGACTACAAATGTCTTGATTTATGACACCAGAGGCTGAAAAAAGTAATGAGGAAAAAACTCTAGGGAAATCTATCGTTTTATATCACTGGTAAAACAAATCCTTCCCATGCAATGCTGAGACTCTCAACCCAAAACATTGCAGAGAGCTGACAGCATACCACACTCGTCTTTACAGAGGTGATCTCTAAGGTATACCAGGTATGACACATTGCAGACTCTGCAACATAAAATAGAAATGGACTTCTCTCATGAGGAAAAGTAGTTTTCTTCTGTACCTCTTTTTGCCTCACGTTTACATACTTTCATTAAACAAAGCCCAAGGACTCTCAAGAGACTGGCTGAACAGTATCAAATGCAAAAGAGATTTAATCTTCAGATTTGTGGGACTTCAAAGTTACAAACACTCCGTAAAACATAGGTTTGCGTACTATCTTGAATTTATATGCATACATTTATTTAAGTCAAGTTTGTAAAAACCTCAAAGCAGATTTAAGGCATAGATGAAGAATTTACCTCAAGCGCTCATGGTTCTATGGTCTGTTTCAAATCAAAATTGCTTTCCTTTGATTTATCAAAACAAAAATAGATTAATGTCATCCGACTTCTAGTTTCTTGTTTTCCTGCCACTCCTCTGCCAAAAATTCCTGTACACTACTCTTTTTCAGGCTTTCATGGATGCTTGCAGACTTCTAAGCGTTCTCCTAGGACATTTCAGGGCCATATGTTTGCATCGCTCAGTAGAGAGCAGCTGAAGAATTTGTAGAGCAAAAGCCCAGTTTAAACACAGGAAAAGATACACACTAAGCAATAAGACTTAAAGCATGACTTCAAAGCTCAACAGGTTTCTGTATTAATCAGGGCCACGTATCTGAACACAAGCAAGAATTCTTTCTGCTCCTACTTATGTTCTTTTGGCACAGGGTTTTTTACATTTAAAGTAGCATCAGCAGAGGAATAATTTTGCATTTCATAAATTAGATTAATTTTTGTTGACACAACAGACATCATAGAAGGGTGACAGTGATAGAGCTAGAAATCACAGGCAAGAAAAACCCTCAAAGCCTTTCCCATATGCACAGGAGGCAAATTATCTATTTTTTACAACAAATGCATTTTAGACTAGTTCAAGTTCATTCTAAGAAGAACCTAGTTATTAACTGCTTGTTTATGTAAGTGCCTGTTTACTGTGCAAGTCAAGTGTATTGCAAAGACTTTCACTGCCACAGGAAATATCTAAACATGTACATACTTTCAAGCACCGGAGGGGCCAATAACACTGTCCAAGGAATCAGTCTTGCAGAACCCAGACTTCAAGCCACAGACATCTAAACAAATAGCTCTCCAGCAGTCTTATCTTTTAACAGCATGATAACCTTTGCAAGCATCTGGTTTCTCTCCTGCTTGTGAGTAGGAAACCAAACCTATTAAAGGAATGGGGAACAGAAAGAAGCTGGGCAGCCAGCTAACAGGGACTTGCCCCCAGCTGGGAAGAGGTAGCCAAACAGTGGCATAAAGATGGACAGTCTTGACTTTGATTATCTAAGAACAAGGAGAGCTGAGTTCAGTCCCTGGCTCAGCCACAAAGCTTTTCAGTACCTTCATATAAGATTCCTACGTGAGCCAGCCGTCTGGTAGGAAATAAATAAAACATATCCAGAAAAAATGCTATGGTAAATGCTGTATATATAGAAGATTATGACATCCACACCTATTTTGTACATACGGCACATACATTTTTCCATGAGTATGTTCATATTTCCTCTCATGCCAAAGGAAAATTCATTCAAATCTCCTATTACCTCATAAGCATCTTAATTACTGATAAAAAGAGTACAAAGAGATGCAAGAAATTCCTCTTTCTCCTCTCTGGGGATGATATCTATTAATTTCCTTTGCTTCTCTACAAAGTGTCAGTAAAACAGTGTTTGCTCTTGTGCAAAAGAATTGAGGAGTGGAGACAAAACAGAGGAGTCAGTCTGAAAAAAGGGGGAGTTTATTTACCCCTTTGGTTTTGATTTAGATATATCAACACAATTGTCTGACCTAAAAAAAAAGTTAAGAAAAAAACCCTACATCACCAAACCACAAGTATAACTAATAGTGTAGTTCATATAATCAGATATATATTATAACATTTTCCTGGTTTTTTATACATAATAGAAAAATTGTAACAGGAAGAAAAAATAAAGCTTTGAGACTAAGGCACAATGCAGAGAGAGAAACAGGGGTGTAAGAACAGGCACAAGGCTGAGTAACTTCAGAGAAAACGTTTAACCTCTCCATTACATAGTTTCTCTCTAACAGACACAGAACAGTAAGCCCTTACAATCGTAATTGTTCCCCTGCCTAACATGAATAGTTAACAGCAGAATGGCTGGTGTACCACTTCTGGCTGCTTCATCCTGTGCCATTCATAAAAGGTTTTTTCCTGCCATCTGCATATATCCACACTTAAAAATGAATGTCAGTTCTTCGTTTTCCAACGTGAAGTATAATGAGACAATTTTTTTCAACAAAAACTGTGTTTGGACCAGTTCTTTGTATGTGAGAATTCAAACTACTGAACGGGCCTCAGAAATCATGGAGCAGTGCCACGTGGAATGACCTCATGACATCCAGCCCTTTAATCTGAGATGCAATACAAGTGAGGTGCTGGCAAAACACATGGACTTTTTTTGCAAGACCACTCAATGTTACTTCAGTTATTATTTTCCATCTCATTTTCCCTCCTCAGTTTCCAGAACTTGGGAGAGTAGACAGTGGAATTTGTTGTGGTCTTGGAAAGAAATGGGGGTGGAATAGGGCTGAACAAAGATGCCAGGATATCTCCATCAAGGGCCAAGCTTTTTCCCCCTCCTTCCATAAGTTAATTAAAACATAAAACAGGTTTTATTGGCACCAAATCTTGATACCAAAATCATGCCAGCATAGGTGTGCCAAGGTGGAGGATTAAAGGAAGGCTCACAAGAGGCCCACCACCATCACAAGGGATTGAGTGTCTTCAGGAAGCCATGATGTGGCCCAAGAGCCCTGGACACATATCTCTCCCGGGCTCAGTATTGGGCCCAGTCCTGCTCAATATCTTTATTGATAATCCACCCCAAAATCTGCTCTCTGGGCTGAATAAGACATCCAACAGAGACCCACAGAGCACCTGGGGAGAGCACCTACCTACCAAGATCTCATGGGTGCCAACTCTCAGCCTATCATTTTAGAGTCTTACAAGGACAAAAGAAAACGCCAGTGTAGTCTTTCAGCTGGTCTTAGACGACCTTTCCCAAAAATCTTATCACTCCTTCCATAGAAGGAGTGCCACAGCAGTCTCCTTCTCCAGTCCTTTCAAAACAAATTGAAATTTTGATACCTGATCACCACAGACCTTGAAGGGTGAGGAGAGCAGAAGAGAGAATCCACTAAGGTGCTTATCCTGTTTCCCTTAAGGTCAGCAGCAGCACTGGGAACTCACATCAATAACAATCCAACCAAAGGAGAGATCAATGAGTTCAGACAAGGTCTCTGTAGGTAACTGGGTTTCTCACATCCCCGCTCCCCCCAGCCCCCCAAATGAAATGAAGAGATCACACGGGTCTGAGACCTTTTTTTTCCTCAGGCTGTAAGGCTCAACAGATGTTGGCTTGTGGAAGTTTTTCCTGCACATACTACTACTAGCTGTATATTTTACCAGTATGAGCAGGGCGAGAGAGAGAAAAAAATTCTCTGTTCTAAGGAAAAAAAGAGCTTTTCTCTCACCCGTATCTCAACATGTTTTTCCATTTTTTCTCCCCTTACTGTTTAAGAGAATTTCAGCAAAAGTCTTTACCAGAAGATGAAATTGTATAATTTCCATTTCAGTGAACGCAAAGCTTTTATTTTTACAAATCCTCATGTTTTCCCATTAGGCCTCTGTAAGGAAAAAGAAGAGTTGTGATATGATGCATATATACAATATGATGTGCATGAAGTACATCTAAAAATAAAATTAAAATCTCCAAGACAGATGTAACAAGAGTTTTGCGGTGAAAGTTATCAACATTAACATGCTACTTCTAATTTATTCTACTTCATGCATTTAAATTTATTAACTTCAGGCCTTATGTTGGCTATGGAGTGTGGCTCTGCATTCCTGAGTCAGTTGACAATGAACAGTTAAGTTCCAATAAATTGGAAAGGTGAAGTAGGGTAAGCCTAACTAATGGAAGAAAATGATGCCAGTGCAAATCCAATACACCACAGCAAAGCAGCAGCAGCACAAAAATATTCCACCATATGTTTCAAGGGCTGGCTGAAGCTTCATGCAGAAAGCTTTGATGTTTCCACTGTAATTGAGAATGTCAATACTTCAAGGGTAGAAAACTTGCTTCCATCGATTAAATACTTGATTTTCAGACTCCTCATAGGAAGAATGTATGCTTCCTCAAATTCACTCCACACCAGTTCACCCTGTGTTGTTTTAGAGCAAGCAAGGCACAGGATGTACCACATTTCTTCTGTGTTCCTGCAACAGTGTGGCTTTAGATTGAAGGGCAAAATGGGTGTATGGCAACTTTCTAATTCAGAAACCATCTGTACTCTTTTCACTGGTGCAAGTGGAAATTTGTGTAAGAATCAGATGGATCCCAAACATTTTGGCAAACTTAAAAATGCACAACTATCCAAAACATGCACAAATTAAGGCCTTATCCATGGTGAAACAGCAGCACACACATAAGAAAAGCTTGTCAGAAGATCCACAGAAAAACAAGAACTAGAGGCACTGAAAAGAAACCAAACTCCTGGGGACAGCTGGCTCCATCTCCCTGCTCAGTCCAAAGCTGCTCATTCAGTTTTTGGGCATAGCGTGCCCTCTTTCAGAGGAGCGAAAAAAAAAAAAGGGAAAATTGAGTAACAATACTTGAATATCACAAAATAAAGAGGTCTAATGCTTCTCTCATCTGGTACCACGTCTTCCCCTTGAAATCAAGCTGCATGGAAGAATTTGGGGTGTAAATTCACATTCAGGCACTGAAACAAAGAGCGGTCTCATTTTCCAGGAGTTGCTAAGCACAGAGGACCTCCTCACCAAGAAAGTGGGGACTCCTTCTGCCTTACCCCTACTTTTTTATTTCTAAGTTCAGAAGGGAGTGTGCTTTCAAAGCAGCTCTGATGGTCTTTGGTCTGCATCCTTAGGCAGCCCCACAGCATGTTCCCTTCCAAATGAAATTTGGGTGGCAGAGGCACACCAGCATCCCACCTAGTGCTCTGTGTCTTTGAATGGCCATTGTGTGCACAGAGTGCCAAAGCCGAAGGCAGTCTGAGGCAAACATCCCAGTAAAAATGTACACCCTGCATAACCTGTTCTCAGTGCTGTTTTGTTGTATAGATCTTACTCCCTTTGGTGACATTGCTGCAAACCACCTGCAGCAAACCTTCACACAGAGCACAGCCCTCTACATCCCTTCTGCTTCCCACTAAGCGATGGATGGGATGTGTCCTAATTTTGCAGCTCCTTGACAGATGGGAAAAGTCTGAATTAAAGTGAAGTCTGTGAAGATCTGTGTCTAATGCTTGCAATATTAAAGACAAAAAGCCCACTCCCTGCATATGTTAACATAGTTCTACTTTTCATGGTTAAAAATAGAGTTAGTCTGACTTTAGGGATCTGAACTTGGTCATACTGTGCACACACATTAATTTCTATTTTTTGTCAAATTAAAAATTTTTTTATCTGTGCCACTATATTTCTGTCATAAAAGCTCAAGGGACAGCTGCACTCTGAGGATTAGGGGTAAAACCATCTCGAGGCAGAAAGTCAGTTAATGTTGGCAAGACAGCCCATCTTCAGTCAGAAGCCCCTGAGGCACCACATATAATGCCAAGAGAAGAAGAGTGTCCTCCCTGAAGACCTTACCACACAAGCAGATGTCCAGAAAAATGGTGAGAAATGATCCAGAAGAAGGGAAAAAAACGATTGAGGAAAAAGACAGCCGTAACCTCCTCATCCTTTAGAAGGAGAGCCCAGAACATCTCAGTGCTGCAGGTCAATAAGCCTCAGGAACCACGGCATACAAAAGCAATTCATATGCCCCTCCTCTCCATACCCAGATTCTCCCTCTTCTCCCCCCATCCCACTCAGTTGAAATAAAAATTAAAGCACATGTATGACTATGGTAGATCAAGACCATAGTGGCAAATGTTGAAACAAGCAAAGCAGTAACCTTCTGGTAAAGTTACAAACCCAACTTCTCTTTTGCTTCACTTGGCAGAGCTTGGGACAGAGACCTCTGATCTGCTGTATAGGAGCTGATGTAGTGCACACCATTCACGTGCCCTTGGGCAGCGCCGAGCAGTACTGTGCCTGTCTTGGTTAGGTTGCAGATCCACAGCACCCTCCAAGATAAATTTTACACAAAGTAAAACCAGTATTTTAGTAGACACCTCATCAGGTTTTTCTCACGCACCATGAAAATTAATTAGGAGGGAAAGTTAATAACCTGGATAATCATGTTTGTTGAAATCCTCTGCAAGATTTAGTTCACAAGAAAAAACACTTTTTTTTTTCTCTGCAATGAATAACATTTTGGCAATGTGAAAAAAAATTATAGGTGCCAATCTAGCAAAACTTCTCACACATTGCCATGATCTAGCTTCAGCCAGAAACCAAACACCATTTAGCCCTTCATTTACTCTCCTCCAGGTAGGATGGGCGAAGAATTGGAAGACTAAAAGTAAAAAAACTTGGGGGTAGAGATAAAGACAATTTAATGGAATAAAGCAAAATCTGGACTCTCAAGCAAAGCAAAGCAAGGAATTCATTCACTGCTTGCTGTGGGTAGGCAGGAGCTCAGTCACTCCCAGGAAAGCAGAGTTCTATACTTGGGAACACAAGTGCTATCACTCTGAACATCACCTCCTTCCCCAGCTTTATGTGCAGAGCATGACTCCACATAGGGTGGGATATCCCTGTGGTCACTTGGGGTCAGCTGTCCTGGCTCTGTCCCCTGCCAGCTCCTTGTGCACTCCAGCCCACTCACTTGTGGAGTGGTGTGAGAAGCAGAAAAGCGCTCAGCTGTGTAAGCCCTGCTCAGCAGTAGCTAAAACAGCCCTGTGTTATCAACACTGTTTCCAGCACAAATCCCAAACAGAGCCCCATATTAGTTACTGTGACAAAAACTAATTCTATCCCAGTCAAAACCAGCACACACAGGAACAATTTAAGTGGTACAAAGTGTATGACCCCATTTGAGGACACAAGGACTTGCAGAATCTGGCTTTTGCTTTTTAAATAATGACTGCCAAACTATAGACATCAGGGCATCAAAGGAAAAGGATAGATAAAAAGAAATCCCAAATCACAATTTACACATTTCCCCACCAGTTAAAAAACTATTATATTAAGATATTGCCATTTTCCTACCATCATTTAAACTTTGGAATATTTGATGGGTAGCCTCTGAAAACTCATGTTCTTACAGTATTTCATCTTGCTGGTTTCATTAAGGTAGGATTATAATTCCAGATCTCATGGTTGGAAATAAAAGCAGGAAGACTCCATATAAACACAAACCCCCTAAATACAACTGATATTTTGATTTATATTTTCAGTATTTCACATGATTTTTAGTGGCATAAAATTGAATATTGGCCAGTAATTTTGTTCATATATTGACATAATTTGGAGAGGAAACTAGATGTAGTTTGTTAAGAAAACTAATGGCTATGGGAGTTTTTTGTGTGTATATATACATGCACATATGCATATATATTTTATCCTGTGGTGAATTTTGACATTGATGTTAAAATTAACTTTATTCTTCCTAATTTTTGCAACAGAATGCTTCATATAATGCTGATATAATTCCAGATATTAAAACAGTTTAAACACTGGAAAATAAAAAATACTAGCTGTATATTAGAAAGCTCATATAATACATATTAATGAAGTATACCTAAATTTATATCATGTTTATACCAAAGTTTATGTCATGTTTAATTGAAAATTTGTATTTCTTTTCTAGATATTAATGATGTACATTAACAGAAAATAAGGGGCTGAACACCCCTTCCTTGATATGAGGCATAACTGTGTTTCTCAAGAGCCAGCCCACAGAGAAAACTCACACAATGGCTTTGCAGAATGGAGTGCACTTCCTTCAGCTCTGCATGCACTGGTGAGCACCCTATCAGGAGGCAGATGAATCAGAGGCTACTTCTGATGGCTTTTACCCTGTTAATGATGTATTTCAAACCAGATCTAGACCATTAATGCATTTCACATTGGGCAAAGCAATACTCTGAAGAGAAGGACTTTCAAGTAACTTCTAATTTAAGCTGCAAACTAAGCAACAAAGAAGACAGGAGAGTTGCTGGCTGGAGACTGACTTCTCTGCAATACCTTTTTATGCTTTAGCTCTGCAGAATTAAAGGAGTGATACAGGAGTTACTGGATAGACTGCACTTTCTTTTATATGCAGGTGTCAGCCTTGAGGACAATAAGGATCCCTTCTGGTTTGAAATCTTTGGAACCAATAACAACGGACAGAGACGTGGCTTCACAGAGGGTACTACTAAAACAATCATTTTTTCTTTCACTACTGTACCAAACAATCACCGAACAAAACTACCTTAGCATAAAACTTGATTTGAACAGCTCTTTCAGCAATGTAATACATAATACCCAAAAGAATTCTCCTAAAAACAGCAGCAGATTTTTATCAGCTAAGTTACAAACAAATTTGGATGCAGCAAGATGCAACCCACCAGTTTGCTCAAAATGTGATTGTACTTTATTTGTCCACTGTTCAAGAATGTTCAGTTGATATTTTTTCATTTCATGCCTCTCTCTATAAATAGGGAGACCAAGAAAGGAGGAGAGACTTGAGAGCCCAGAGAATAACACACAGCCATACTTACACAGCCATACCCACAAGCTACTGCCACCATTTCGCCAGAAATTTCTGCAGAGAAGTTTTAGGACTGATAGCCATGGAGAATGACTGAAAATGAGGAGGTGCAGGAGCAGGGCTCTATGAAGGTCAAGTGCTGGTAGCTGTCAGATTAGCTAGTCACCATGACCCTGGCACACATCTCTGTAAAGCTTCTCCAGTCACCCAGACTGCAAGACAGAGGACAGGCAATAAACCCAAATGAAACACAAAGGTGGCATGGGAAGGAGAGACTTCCTGTCTCCCACAGGCTTGTCAACTACAAGCTCCTAAGTGAGAGAAAAAAGTCATGACAAGACCAGCAGCCTGGAGGAAGTGCTGAGGGTCCATTAACTGGCTTTCCCTTGTATTAATTATCAATGCACAAAATCCTGCACAGACAACTGGGACACATGCATCCTGCTCCTGGGGCCAGGCAGCTGAACAGGCTGCTCAGTCTCATACTCTCCTACACATATACTTACAGGTAGTTAAATATAGAAGTACAAACAACTGAAATCAGTTTTGTTTCAAAATAAAATTCTCTTCCTCTTCTATATTGTCTCTGAGATTTGCTACATCACTGACACCATAGGAAAACATTTTCTCAGAGTCCCAAGGTGCAAAACAGATTTTGGAGACCCTGAATTCTGTTTGAAAGCAGAATAATCAGCAAAAATCTACAAGAAAGGCTTAGAAATGATGCAAGGAAGACTTTCTATAGCATATATTTGAATGTGGGAAAAACTAACATGACAAAAAACCCCAAAACAGCCAATTCTAATAAAAACTGCCAAGGAGTTTAGGAAACTAAAGCACTGAAAGAAACTCTAGATGGCTTGCTAGGGACACTCTGCCCTGTCTAAATCTCTCTGCAATTAGTTTTCCAAGCCAGAGAAGAATGCAGCCTAGGAACTTCAGATAACGCTGTTTATATACTCTGCAATAAAATCTGCCTGTTACTGCTTAAAACAGAAGGGCATATTAACACAACAGTAGTCAAATCTGGCTTTCAATATGCTCTTCTACTCTTTCTGATTCTATTTTTAAAGCTCTTTCTCATCCCATTCCTTACAGCTAATATTACGTTTTCTCTCTCCTGTTTATTGCTTTGTCCTTTTTGTTTTATGGACAACTTGTTTTAAAACCCTTATTAGAAGTGTTTTCCATTTGTTAAGGGACAGAGAAGTATAGCTTTGTTCTGAATTGCTTCCAAAAATTGTATCTGAACTATTGTCAAATCTGTAAAGAAAGAGATGGATTTTTCTTTCACAGTTTTCAGAGCATCAACATGGAGAATTGATCAGAGCTAGATTTTCCATCATTTAACAAACTTTACAATGTCTGATACTTTTTAATTATAAATGTTTAGGTAAAATTTCAAAATTCCTTATGAATATGAAGGAATACAGCTGGTGGGTGTGGGTAACAACTACAAAAATATGTCTTGATACACTAAAATATTTCAGTAAGTTGCTTTGTATTCATTTTCGCACACTCAATATCAACAACTCACATATCTTCATTTCAGTTACTTACACTTCCTCCAGAACAGAGAAAAATAAAGCAATATATTAAAAGTATTTTAATTTTTACAAAAGCAATTTCTGAAATCAGAATTGCTATAATAAGTAGCTGTTAACAAAAAGTTACTTAGAAAATGTGAAAGCAGGGACACAGACCATTTATGCTTACTAGAAAGACTCATGTAGTTTCAACAAAATCTGAGGGCCAGCATTAAAATTAGCAACACATCCCAATGCAAAAAAAAAAAAA
>VZRQ01000740.1:1113461-1127373 GCA_013397975.1 Machaerirhynchus nigripectus
GAAATCCTACTTAATAAAAAGAGATTTTAACATAATGCTGAATAACAAGCCTGAAATAATTTGACACAATAAAGCCCTAAGTTAACCAGGCCTCATGTGAAATACTGTTTTTAAAATCTGTAACCATGGCATTTAGGACTAGACTACAGAAAACCAGCTATAAGTTCATGAGACCAAGAGAAGTGAAAGAGCTCACAGATGGACAAAGACAGCCCGCAGCCAAGGACCTGGAAAACATGGGCAGAAGTCTCTGTTCTCCTACAGACTTTGCATAACGCCGGCCAGTCATTTCACGTCCAGCCTTGCAGTGTGGCTGAGACAATCTGTCAAGGGTGAAGTTTCCTGACACATTCTCTACTGAAATAGGGGACATTCTGACCTTCTTCAGCAACAACCACCTGTGGCACATTTTTGGTCACCTTCTTGCTCCAGCACAGATGCTTACCTGACCACTGTAAGCTGGGCAAGGAGAAACCCCTGCTGAAAATTGCTCAAAGCTTTGTTGCAGAGTTAATTGTCCCCTGGTTTAGGGGCCTTAGGCAAGCGTGTCATCAGGCAGTGCTGGCACAAGGGAAATGGTGACAACACACAGCCAAGGCACATGAACAGAATCGTCCTTTTCACAGTCAGAGCGGCACTACCACAGTGCCCTCTCCAGGGCTGGCATCCATCTCCTCCTCCTGAAACTCTCATCCTCTCCAAGCTCCTCTTCTCCAGCCACAGTTACCTCACCTCTTTCATCTCAGCTGCCCACATGACAGCAAAAGCCATGATGTCAGTCAAGAAGAGTCAGATTATTTTGGTGAATTAAATAGAAAGTATTTGGTTCCTCCATTCATTTTGCCCAGAACGTGTTAGGGAATTCCTCACAGACAGCCTGGCTGTGGGGTGGCAAGAGTGACTATTAATGTTGACTTGGCAGGGGAGATCAAGGTGGTGTGTAACACAAGTTTTTACTTCTTCAAGCCAGCTTATCTCCACTCTTGAAAGAATAAAACCATGAATAAGAGATTCATAAAAAGAAGATAATAGTACCTCCAATTTTTTGAGAGATGTTATGCAGATAAATACATTAAGGATTACGAGATGTTCAAAAGCTATAGTAATAGGGGAGATAGAAGTAGATAAGATATATAAACTGCTATAAAAAATGCAGAGTCTTTTGAAAGAAACATCCAGCTACGTAGAGAGCACGGTACTTTTGTAGTTACTATTTATGTGCCATCTGTGAACAAGAAAAGTACTTAAATCAGTTTTGTTCACACTTGAGCTGGGCAAATAATGCGAAATAGTTTCTTGTAAACCACCATCCAAATGTAAATTTTTCTTCATTGCCTCCTCGTTTTGTTGACCCATTTTACACATATACTATAACACAGGTAACGTGCTTGTTTGTCTGAACAGCCAAATGTATGGAAGGAACATGCATTTCCCAAGTATTTGATAACTCCTCTGTGGGTTTGGGAGAGGGAAAAACTACCACCTAACACAGGACATCAATCCCAGACAGCAAATAGCAAGGCGGGTGTAGGAAATAACTAACACAATAGTTATTAGATAGCTGCATGCACCCAGCCAGCCAGTCAGCCAAAACACGTTCTGTCTAAACTATTCTCATGATAATTTTTTAGTAACAAAGGCTTCTGTTCCTGTGAGTTTCTACACAGATAATTCATTATCAGAATAAAAGGACCATATTTATTGAGTTGCTTGTTTCAAATAGATTTTCTCCAGCTCCGGTTGAGAAACAATAGCACCAACAATACTGTGAGACTACAAAAACATAGTAAAATGCTATAAACCAAGCCTTGATTTGCTTGGGTTGCTGCTGTGCTGTTCATATGGCTTAAGTAGCTCAGTGACAGGGTGTCTTGTGGGAAATAGGAAACGGTTAAGGTGAAGGGAGATACAAATCCTGCTCACTTAAATGACTTGGGTATTTTTACAGGGGTTGTTCAACTGGAAAGCATCCCTGCTCCTTGGAAGGGAATTCTCAGAAGGTTGCCCTCTGCGAAGTAAAACAGGTGGAATGACAAAAATAAGAAATGATCACTTCATAGGTAAGAGTGAAAACCAATACAATTTATTTTTTGGTAATGGACTAAGAATGTTTAGATTCCAGGAAACTTTTCTTTCTGTTTGATGTTTCTGTTTTCACAGATTAACACAAAATTACAAAAATCCCCAGAGCTCCATTTCGGTTCTCTGGATATCTTAGGCACCATTTTAGCAATAGAGAATATTACCCCCCTGGGAAAGAAAAATATAGTTATAGAAATAAAAAGGGTCTCTGCCTGATGAAATTCCTTGTGAGATGTCCTGCAACAAGTGCCATTCTCTCAGTAAATGACCAAACCAATATCTTTCAAGAAAATTGGTTTTATGGTTTGGGTTTGGTGGTATATTTTTTTTCCTGAATTATGAACAAGATTATTCAATACAAACACTGATTGCTTGGGTGGATGAGCTAAACATATAGTGGTTTTAAACATTCACATTGTCTTTCTCCCCCTCTCCCCCCACAGCTTCATTAGATTGGCCAGAGTTGGTAAGTGCTTCCTTATAATTCCCACGTTGTCAGCACCACAATATCACTGCAGTATCTGCCACAAAGAGACAAAAAAAATGAGTAGGAAGGAGCTGTCAAATAAAAAATATCTTAAAGACTGTAAATCACCATAGTATGAAGTATATGGTGAGAGTAATCATTAAAAACACATCAATCAGTGGGAGCAGTTTCGTTAAGAGGAGAGAGAACCACCAAAAGAAAACAAAAATTTATTATGTTGAAGGTCTTGAGCACTATACAGACAAATACTCCTAAAAATGGACCTGAAGGACTGTGTGAGGTGGCACAGAGGCCTAGCCCAGCATGAATTTCTTCAGACCCTGCTCATAATTGGGCTTTTTCTTTTCACTGTAAAAGAAAGATGTCGATTTCCCAATTTTATTCAGAATCCTGACTCTCATCACAAAAAAAAGGCTTGTATTATATTATGCACTTGCTGAACTAGACCACCTTCAGGGCACTTATGTGCCTGCTAGACAGATGGCACATCCCTCAGCTGTTTGAATATGAAAACTCAAAGATTCCCTAAAAACACCAGGGAAATAAAGAAGCAGTCAAGAGGAAGTGAGAGGGCAGAATAGATCAAAAGGGCTGAGCAGTAGACCATTTCAAGGTATTTTCTTAATCAACAAATCCATACATGCTGGAGGGCAAGCCCTGCACCACTCAGCTCTTGTTTTGTAACTGAGGATGCCTCATTCTTTTATTACACAACTAAGGGAATGCTCAGGAAGCACTCCTTCTGCAGTACAACTCTACAACACCAGGAGAAACAGAAAGAACATGATGTTGAGGAACTTCGTAAGTCCTAGGCAAGACCAGAGCTATAGTCATTGGCTAATAAACCAATATATCCTTGTGATTCCTGACTTCATGGAAGGTTTTCTGCTTCAAACACGACTAAAACCTGTGTAGGTCAACACAAATATGGATAGTCTTCAACAGCAAAAGCTTTACCAGTATTTTTGGAAGACATCCTTTCCAAGCTCTTTAGTCTTACTGTAATAACCCCATGTTTTTTTTTTCATGATCCCAGAGTTATGTCTAATATTACTTGCAGCTCTTCTGAAATCTGGGTGTCAATTCTCTTCAAAAGGAGGGATTTTCAGCTCATCTCAGCAGGTACATAGAAACCTTAACTTGAAAACATATAGAGCCTATGTTTAAGGCAGAAAATGACAGTTTTAATTTTTTTTAAGGACTATACTTACACCCACTGAAAAACCTACAGTTCAGGAACAAAGCTGGTAACCTGAAATGTAGCTGGTAGGGAGGAAGATGTTTGAGATGTCTTTGGATTTGGTCCAGTTTTTACAGCAAGGAATTAGCATTTCATTGGATAACTGGAACCTCCCAGGGCAAGGCTGTTCCTCAGGGCAATGGTGTCCCAAAGAGAAGCAAAAAACCACTATTTTCCCTGAAGAGGCTTCAGGGAACCCCACGTTTCCTGATTCAAAAGCAAAACCCTCTCTCTCTTTAGAACTAGAGACCAGCAGCTGGCAGCTGATTCCTGTTAAGTCTGCCCCATAGCTGCATGGGTATCCCTTCACATGCTGCCTTCATTGCTGTGAAAATTCATTAGATCTCAGATTTTAAAAACCATGTCACTGCTGGATTTTTTTTTTAACTGTTAAGACTTATAGAAAAACATGCATCACCCAAATGGGCATTACCAGAGCTGGTCTGGTATAGTTAGCAAAATGTACATAAATATCCACTACTCCTTGTTTTTCTATTTGGCCAGATTTGTTTGCTGTATTATCACACAAATAATCAAAAGATCCCTGAAGTTCTGCATCTCTTCTTCCTGGTATAATCAATCCTTGCATATAGATAGCCATCACCCAAAAGTGATAGCAATACTTGCAGCCTGTGAAGCTGCGCAGTAGATTTCATCCTCCTGATGAAATTTTATGGAATATTATAGGTAAAGGTCTTCGTTGTCCTTCCACATTTTACTGTAAAGGTATACACAAACACTATGGAAAAAAAATAGGAAAATAGAATAAAGTATAAGGATTTTGAGCAGGGAGAAAGCTTCTGCATGAGAAAAACAAACAACAAATATCTGCAAACTAGCAAAAAATGAAAATACAAGGCACAAGGTTTGGTTAATCTGGTTTTGGAAGTGTCTGATCAAAGATATGGGAGTAAAAATGAATGTGCACTGAGAAATAAGGCAGCAGACCACATTAGTCTATTCAGTTACATGACAGTGATAATTGATGTAAAATAAGCAAATACATTAATGACAGTCACAGGGGAGCAGAAACAGAATTTATAAATAGATTTAGTCTGTTAAATAAACAAAGGGAAACAATCAGCAATGATTACAAGCAGCTTATTTAAGCAGTCTTTAATAAGCTCAATGGCTTGGAGAAGACAAGCCTTTTTAAAACTGATAAAAATCAGCCTCTTCATTGGTGGAATAGTTAAGAACCATGTATAAAACCCTGAGGGTCAATTTGGTCCCACAGTAGTAAAATGGAATTTATCAATCACTTTAATTTTGCCCTCTAAGTATCAGCTAACAGTCACCTTCCAGTGAAAGCAATAGCCATCGACCCCAATAGAGAAGTTTTCTTTTGCTCCTCCAGCAGCTCTTCTGGTGAGGGTAACATTCTGCTTCTGCTGGAATTTCTGAAGCCACGAGCTTAAGCTTCTAGGCAAAGACTTGCCGTGACACACAACCTGCTAGAGGTGAGCTAGTATAAACAGAGACTCTGAAAGCTGCAGTGAAGGAATTATGTTCTCACTTGCTGTTCGTTCTCAAAATGTTTCCTCTGTTCTCTCATGCATCCACCTGTCAGGCTGTCTCTGCCACCTAGGGCAAAGTTAGATCAGATGGGGCTATCACAGATAAGCATCAGTACAAACAGGCTCAGCTCACCAGCAGGGAGGAGATTGCCGCAAACAAACCACCAAGCTTCACGTAGCAGAGCACTTGGCATCCCATCGCTAAGCCTGACCTGCCTCCATATCTCAGCCTGTCTACAGCCTGTTTCCTGGTGATTGCTCCTGTTGCATTCAGTCTGCACACAAGAATGACTGGTGGAAATGCAGTTCAGCTCAGTTCTGGATAATGCAGCAGGGAAAAGAAGTGGGGAAAAAAAAAACCCAAAACCCAGAAAAACAAACAAACAAGAAAAAAAACTCGTAGAGAATAAGTTAGAAGTGTTGTGGTGTTTAGTTATTGCTTTAACCCCTACCTGGAAATCGACTGTCAGAGCTGGAGGCAGCGGATTTGTGTCCGTTTAGCCTGCCTCCCAGGATGACCAGGGTTCCACCGCTGAATAACCTGGGCAACTCTCTCCATGCATAATTCTAGCCCTGGAAAAGCTAGCCAACAGCAAGCATGCATTTCTTACAGCTCCTATGGGGATTCATTCAAAAAATTTTACACTGCGGGCTGACAAGTTGGAAAGAACAGGGAAGAAAGTAGAAGTGTCCCATGACTTCTGCTTGGATTCTGAGAGGGCTGAGAAACATAGCAGAATATCAGGCTTACTTCAAAATGCTTTACCTTCCAACATTCCATAAAATTCCTGTCACAACACTGTCATACGCAATTATTAAAAAAAAAAGGTCTTTCTATCTCTGCACACTAATCCACTCCTTTCCTACAAGTGTTGTCGTACCATTGGACATATTAAAAAGGACCCTTTTGGCAAGAAATCAGATTTTCTCTGAGTGAATTAAGATAGGATAAAAGCTGATGTGTATTGTACCTGACCAACAGAGAATAACCATTCCTGAGCAAACCAACATCCCACAGCAACCCTTACAAAAGGCCATCCAGACAAGCTGGCTGTGACAATGCCAGAAAACAGTCAGAAGTGCCAGCAGCTGGCAAGAAGAGAAAAATCCAGCACTGAGGACAGAATAGCTGAAGGGGGAAAGTTTCTATTAGCCCAAACCAGGAATATCATCTTAATTGTTTCAATGCCCCTGTACCTTCAAATGTGCCGCTCTTGCTCTGCCTGGATGCCCAAATACTGGGTTTGAACTAGAGGAGCACAGCCCCTGAAAACAAGCAAGAAAACTTTCACAGCCTGCCTCATTAATTCTATCTTTCCCCTTTGTCTTCACAAGCCCCCTTAAAGAGCTGAGCCTCAGGGGTCACTCCCCCACCACCACCCCCACATCCCCCTCGCTGCCACACCTCCCACTGCAGGGTGCACTTACTCCTTCCACTCTGCCTCCCACTTCTAAGTCTACAGGGAGTCAGACAGCAGAAGGACTGAAACTGCAACTAGAACCACAGGTTCAGGGAGAAACATGACAGAAAGCAGGAAGGGAAAGGAATAAAAAGAAAGAAGAGCATTGACAGAGCTCAGAAAAGACTTGGACTAAATGCAGTAGTAGCTGGATTTGGAAACTCCAGGCAAAAACCCAGCCAAAAGGGTCACTTTACCTGATTCAAGTACTGCAAAAATGACATATTTATTTCCTGCTACTGAGGAACAAGTTCAATGAGCACTCCAGAAGAAGCGCTTCATATCACCACTCAATTCTTTGCTCCTTTTTACTTCCATCACTTTGAGTACCAGACATTCATCCTCTACACAGTGATGGGTTTGGTACACCCTCTCCCACTCTCCCCCTGCTCTCCAGTCTAGTCACCCTTCCACTGCCCTACATGCCACAGCCTCCACCCCTCAGCAGAGATTGCAGATTGTGCATTGAGAGATTTTGGGTCCCTTCCTCAGTGTGGGTTCACCCCCACCCTGCTCCCTTCCCTGACTTTTACCAGAGTACACGGTGCTTCACGCCTAACTTCCTGCTATTCGGACAATCTGAAAGGATCAGAGTCACCCAGTTTAAAATCACTGTGGTGAACCAGTCAGAGCAAGACAGGAAAAAAGGACTGGTTCAAAATATTACCGTGTGACAAGCGTAGAAGGTACAGACATTGGAGGAGGACTCTGACAAGATGGAGTAATTGGGAATATCACAGCTGAGCAAGGGTACAGCTCTGAGAAGAATTAACCTGTGATACAAATACACTGAACACAATTTACTCTAGTTCTCCAGATCAATCTAACCTGAGCAGACAACTACAGTGGTTACACTGTAATTGCTGTCACAGTGCCTAGTGCTGCACCTAGAAAGAGAGGAAATCTTAAATAAGTGAGCAAATGACATGGAAAGAGGTGAAGAGAAAGCAAGTTCTATTCCATGTTTAACCTCTGCAGTCCTTTCTTGAGTATTTTTGGGTGTTTTTTAGTTGGATGTAACATGAATATCTCAATGCATTTACTAAAATTGCAGCAATTTTTCCATACTATTGTTGCATAACTATTTGTCTTCTTTTACTAATGCCAGCAGACTTAGATAAAGACTCCAGAGAGCAGGAAAAACACTTGCTGTGAGACACACCAGCAGAAAATCCATTTACTTCAAGTGATGTTTCTATGGGTTTATACCACTTTAGCCACAAGACAAACCTGTATCACAAAGCAAGGCAGAAGGGGAAGGAGAAGGTTTATCTATCCCCTCTTTGCAATAATATTAAACATTGCTGTATCTCTGTCTCGTGCTAAAGAGGCACCTCTGACTCCTCATCTCACTGGAAAATGTGACATTTCAAAAATACTTGATTTTTGATAATTATATATGCAGTACTGTTCAGTAAGTACAGTTATTATAGTGTTGACCACAACACTGTTGCAACACCATATTAAATTAATCCCTTTATGTACCTTCCAGAGCTTCTGGCAATGTCTTGCCAACACCTGAGGGTTACAGGAGATATGCTACCCATTAATCAACTGCATAGTTATGTATACATGCCACTTAGAAGGACATAGTAAATACAGACCAGAAGGAGTATAGAGGTTGAAGTCAGCTACAGAAGTTCACTTGCCATTCCTGGTAGTTCTATCAAAGTGCCTCTTTGACAGTGACTCCTGTCCAGAGAGATGAGACAGATGGGACACTGTTGTGAAAAAAGGGTTGTTTAAAGTTCAAGAGAAAAATGGACACTCATAATCATGAAGTAATGTTGTAGTGATCCAATGCCACACAGTCTTGGACAATTTTTATGTGAGAATTCCTACACGGATTGGGCATGATATTTGAGATTAGGTTTATAGCTGAATATAAGAATGGTGTCATGAGATTCTAGTGAGGTGGCAGCACCTCTGGGGTACCATATTTAAGAAGGGGAAAAAGACAAAAAAAAAAAAAAAAAAAAAAAAAAAAAAAAAAAAAAAAACCAACAAAACCAGAGTGGCTTCAGCAGTAGAGAAGAGTGAGAATATGCAGAATATGAGTGAGCCCTGCAGACAAGGTCAGTGAAGAAGGAGGGGGAGGACATGCTCCAGGTGCTGGAGGCCTGTAGTCCGTGGTGCAGACCATGGTGATGCAGGATATGCCCCTGCAGCCCATGGAGGTCAGTGGAAGTGCAGAGATCACCTGCAGCCCATAGAGCACCCCATGCTGGAAGCAGGGGGATGCCCAAATGACACTCTGTGCGGAACCTGTGCTGGAGCAGGCTCCTGCCAGGACCTGTAGAGCCATGCACAGAGGAGCCCGTGCTGGAGCAGGTTTTCTGGCAGGACTTGTGACCCCACAGGGGTCCCACATTGGAGGACTGCACCCAGTGGAAGGGGCCCACACTCAAGCAGCTCACTGAGAACTGCAGCCCATAAGAAGGGCTCACATTGGAGAAATTTGTGGAGGACTGTCTCCCATGGAACAGACTCCATGCTATAGAGTAGGGGAAGAATGTGAGGAATCCTCCCACTGAGGAGGAAGGACCAGCTGAGACAACATTAAAGTTGTCTCAGCCCAGTGAGAAAGGAGGGGTGGGGGAGAGATATTTTAAGATTTAGTTCTTATTTCTCATTACCCTATCTGATTTGATTGGTAATAAATCAAACTAATTTATTCAAGCTGTTTTGCCTATGACAGTAATTTGTTAATGATATCTCCCTGTTCCTTATCACAACCCATGAGCCTTTCATTCTATTTTCTCTCTCCCTTGTCCAGTGTATGAGGGGAGTGATAGCCTGGCTTTTGTAGGCCCTTGGCATCTAGCCAGGGTCAACTCATCACGACTTACTAGCAGAACATATAATAGCTGTTTTGTACTTATGCTTCATACCTTTGTTAAACATTTAGCAATCTTTCCTAAATCATCTAGGAAAACTTTAACATACAGGGTGCCCACACAGATAATGGACTCACAACAAGTCCTGTTCCTGACAGTAATTGTGGAGATTTTGCAATCCATTAAGAGTAAAGAGGGAAGAGATCCTCAGGTTGCAATTATTAGAGGTCTTGCCGAGGCATGGTCTGAGATGTGCCGTGTCAAATGAGGGTACTGAGTTAACTAGGTAAGAATTGTCAATAGTTGCTGCCAAACTATTAATTAACAGCCTAGGTTACCATTATTAACAATGTCACCTTATGACAAAAAAAACCCCACAAACATACTATTGCTCACAGTCAGAGATAATCAGGACTGTATTAAAACCAGAATTTGGATTAGATGTAGAGGAGTGCACAAGTTCCACAGCTGCAAATTGCCCAGAACAATGGGTCTCCGAACATCATTCAGGTGACACTGGGGGAAAACAAGTTCCTATCTTTGCCTCCAGTCACTTGGAGTAAGCAGGCTGGCCTATCTCCTCCTGTAGGGCTGATTTTTTAATTACTATTATTATTATTTTATATCTAAATAAGTCTGAAATTCGTATGGAGATGGGGAAAGTAATTTAAATAACACACCTGTCCATTTTCCACACTTATAATACCCATGCCTCTTGAAGAAAAACAGACTGAACTCCTTCACGAGTATTACCCAGAGAGTGGGATCTAGTATCAGGCAGAGAGAAAACTGTGCTATATCTATTTACATAATGTATCATTTTGTAATATATGGCATACTCTTATTGCAGCATTATATCAATTATTTACCAAAAAAAGCTTTAATAAATTTAACTGTGTTGCTCCCACTTACCAACCGCTTTAGAATAATTTAAAGCTCATTTCCTGACACACTGAAATTATTCTAAACAGTGCGTGCTAGCAAACACAAAAACCTTTTTACTCCCCATTTGCAAAATGACATCTGCTCTATTTCCATCTTTGTTTTCAGACTCGAGATTACTTTAGCACTTTATTTCTTAATCTATCAAATAGCTTCATCAAAAACCAGAGTAACACTTACTCCTCAAACCCCCATAGATGCAGAGTTACAAAAGCTACACGTAATATTTTACCAAAGTTGCATATCAGACAAAAGAAATCATATAACCTTTCTTCCTTTCCTTTTATAAAAACATCCCCTCTGCTAAAAAGCCTGCAAACATTTGTAACAACACGAAGGGAGAAAACCTGATGGATTTGTTATTTCAGAATGCCTGCTGCATGACTACAGTGAACAGCAGCTTTCCATTACTAGCTGAATTTTCAACAACTCCCTCTTTCTATTAGTGTAAGATCACTCCTGTTCTGGTCTCAGGCACACAAATACAAAGAGACAATAAAAGCCATCAGTGCTGGTGCAGCCTCTAGCATTTGAAGTTTTAGCAGTCTGAAAAACTAAAAGCCAAACAATATGGAGAAAAGGGTGTTTTCTTTACTTCCTTTACAATCGTTCTACACATCAGAACCAAATACAAGCAACAGACCTTGGAGAATACTTTTAAAAAAGCATGTTAATACAGACCCACTGGCATTTATTTCATCACAGATTTCTGCCACAGCTTCACACTGTGCTTTTTGCCTTCCAATTTTCTGATCTGGGAAAGGCTTATTCACCTGCTTATCTTGGAATCCAAAGGAATATACTGCATACTCAGAATTAAATATGTATGAATAGGATCAGAAGCCAAGGGTTTGCTTTTTTAAAACATAAGCAAGGCCAATAAAACATATTACTAAAATGAAGTACAGTGTCCTCTTCTAGACAAGTCACTATTCCTAAAGAGTCCAACACTTTTATTTTTTGAGGTGATGTATTTTTAATAATTTCCTAGTTATTTATTTGGCCAGTATTTGCACAGGTTTTTATTTTTATTATTGTTTCACAAAATGAAGGGACAAAGAGCAGACCAGCTCTGGCAGCACTGACAGGGTAAAATGAAAGGCCCTCGCAGGTCCCAGGTCAAAGTGCTGGAAACAAGAGTGGAGAGTAAAGCTAAGTTCAGAACATAATGAAGAGGTAAAAAACAGACTTAGCATGTCAGGAGGGTGGTGGGAATGTCAGCAGAGAGGGCTGTGTGTGGAGGTGAAGGATGGGTGAGGAACCCAGACACAGACACTTTTGACAATTAGCAGGACTCAGAACTGTATGCAAGCAAAGAAATTGGGACAAAGAGACTTTCTCAGGGCACCAGAACATGGCTAAAAAGCTTGGGTGGAGTTGACAGAGGAGGATTAAGACATGCAGTCAGAAGGAAGAGGGTGACAAAGACAGCCCAGGTATATCAGCTCAAAACACTGCAGAAAAGACCAAGTGCCCAGCTGTGGTATGTAGCTGGCCAAAGGGCCTCGGGAGCAGGAAGCAGCAAAAGAGGAAGGTGGCGAGAAACAGCCTGTGACATGGAATGGATGAGTGACAGTGACAGACAGCAGAAGGAGCCAAGTCAAAAAAATGTATGTTTCTTTAAAAAGATTGGTTTGATCCATGACCATAAAAAAACATATTGCTTGTAATTGCATGGATACCATATGGCATCACTGCTCAGCAGAAGCATTCCTATATGATGTGAGAGCATTTGCACACTTAAATATATTTGCATTTCCTTGAATTCTGTTCTGGATGTCCCGGTACTTATAAAATTCTAGCTTAAGACAATTATACCACATCTCTAACACCAATTTCTACCATTACCACTTCTGTTGGTAATGCTTTCCATCAGATGAACTCAGGGCTCATTTACAAACTGGGTCAGCACCATTATCCCCATTTTACAGATGAAAAATGAAGGTGCTGTAGATCAGTCTGCATTATTAATGTCAACTCTCAACCTTTAATTCATTTTACTGTCATTTTCCTTGAAATATTCATTTATACCTCTGCACTAAGGGTATTTTTGTCATGTATTTCTAATGCATGTCAAAAAATACCTAGAGCATAGTAGGGGCCATTTTTAGCATTCTCAGTACTCTAAATAACATAATAAAATTGCACAGTGCCAAACTCCCACACTACCCAAAAGAAATCCACTCTCCCCTGAGCTTACCTCTCTGTCTGAACATGTTCCACCTTAACTGTAGCATCTGTAGGGAAATCCCCTCGGTGTTCCCACAGTTCAACTTGTTCCCACATCCCCATCTTTCCTCCTAGTCCACACAGCTTGAAAAATACAAGAATGTTATGCTATGTACTCCATTCAATTTTTATGGCAGGCACCCACTATATCCTGCATTTGAAACCCTCGTTCTTCAGCACTGAAAGAGAATATACTGATTATGGCTTTTTGCAGGTGTCTTATGCGCTGGAAGACTTTCAGAAAAGAAGCTGGGATATCTCAGCTGCTTCCTTAGGCAAATTCACACGGGCTTTTTAGTATTTTGTGAAGGGCAAATGATCGGGGCTACCCTTAAACCCAAGGATGAGTTGTAGCAATGTACCGAGCTCCCTTCTCCATCCTGCTTTTTTTTTTTCTCAAATGCTAACCCTTAATGAGAGGCTTCTCTCTTCTGAGAGGAAGGGCCCCATGACCTGAGAGTGCAGTTATTATGTTGCTGCACATTCTCTTATGATGTGCTTGAGGCCTGGCTCTCTCTCTCAAAGAGCACCTGCACTCTTCTACTTCCACAGGTGCCTTATTTTGCTGCTCTTAGACAGGACACAAGACCTAGTCCCAACCTTAAAATGAAGATCAGTGAGCTCCCCCCAAAGCCCTGCAGATGCAGATCAAATGCCAACAGGGAGGACTTAATGCCTGACAGTATGGCTTTCTGACACACTACAGTCTGATGGTAACAGTCAAAACCTTTCTAAAACTCTGAGATTTCTTCCCAGATTTCCTTCTTGCACATAATCTAATACTTTTTTACAAATTTCCATTGAAGCTCTTGCTAGGAAAACCACGAGGCTTTGCTATATGCACATCTGTAATGTTACCTCCCAGTCCTTACAAAAAATGATGCTCACTGCCTATTCCTCTGCACACTGGGATGTACTGATTCTTCCAAGACAAGGACATCAGCCTACCTTTGGATAAAAATGCTCTGCTTGTACAGAAATTCACATTAAAAAAATAAAGTGATGATGCCACAGTGTTCTCAGTGATTGCACTGCAGACCAGGATGACCTGTTCCTGAAGAGCCATCCCACATGGAAGTAAAAAAGAACAGTGGTTAAACAAAAAAAAATAAATAAAA
>VZRQ01000740.1:1127684-1168304 GCA_013397975.1 Machaerirhynchus nigripectus
TTTGCAACTGGTGTCATTGTCAGAAACAGATTAATTTGGCTGAGATTTTCAATGATACAAAAATTAGACTTCAACATGAAGTTCAGCTGAGGCTCACTTACCCATGCAGTAAATGTTTAATCTAATAGAAATAAGAAAATCATGCAGCCTCAAGAAAACGGTGCTTCTTTAGGTAGTGTGGGTGTATGACTGTCAAGGAGGAAAGCAGAGGTCATTTAATTATATTTTCTTCTTCCTTCTTCTCTAGCATGTACTGTCTCTTGTCTAAATGCACCCTAGGTCTTGACAACTAAATGAACAGATGCTATCCTGTTAGTAGGCTTGTTTTTAAGAATGTTCATTCCAGGAGAACAGTTTTCTAAAAACATATGGTAAGCTAAATATATTGAAGACTTTTCTCAGCTGGCTTCATCTGTACAGAAATATACCTCTCAGGTGAGATGGTCAGAATACCCACTATTAAGTCATCAGGGTTAAAATCCCCAGGTGAAAAGTAAAACATACCCCAGAAAAAATTAAAGGTAAAAAAATTCTCTCTCCTTGTTAGTCCTAGAAATCTGATCATGATTACAATTGATTTTTATAGCAATATGACACTGCACTTGCTGCAGATCATTGTTATAGCAGCCATGTTGATTTAAATCCTACAAAAACTAACACAGAAGGACAGGCTGCAAAGCAGGCCACTGCGTGAGACCACAGCGTTTGACAGAAGATCAGGAGTCAGGCTGACCAAGCAAGTCACCTGTGACACCAAAAGACATGCCAAAATTCAAAGGCTTTACCACAGTGCCTTTGAGCAAAAAAGTCTAGCCTGCCAAAATAACAACACATGCATAACCTCAGCATACTATCTTCTCCTGACAGCAGTCCTGGAGAATGCCAGAGCCCTTTTCCTTCTCTAAGGAACATCCTTTGCAGGTCATCTAATCACAAGAGAATACAAATTCTGATCCTTAACAGCTGAATAAATATTTCATTATTTTTGTAGCAGCAAGCTAAACATAAAAGCAAAGTATGTTAGCCATGCATGAGTAGGTAGGATCAAATACTCGGCATTGTGTTTGGTTCTCAGTCTTAACAAAAGGATTTTTAGCAGACGACTAAGCACACTAAGTGGCACAGTCAGCTGGATAAAATTAAACAAGTAGAGTTGCGTCAGCAACATTAGGTCCTTAGCTACGTGTGAAGAGCAGTATTAGAAGTGACAAGGGAACAAGTTCCACATCGCAAGCAAAACCTGAACACTTCTTGCTGCGTCAGCAAAGGATGAGAGTAGACACCCAAACATGTATCTCCTTACCTTTTGTTTCATCCTTTAGTGAGAAGTCAACTCTGACATTGCAAACCCAAGCAACAAGTAGACAGCAAGCTATACATCACCAGAGAGCGAAAAATAATCTGCTTGCAGCAGCCTGTTTGTACATGCTGAAACACCATGTAAATTTGACCACAACCAATCACAGACACAGGAAAAGCTTCAGGGACAAAAAGTAAAGCAAAATCATCATGGAGAGTTTCAGGTACAGATAGCTCACATTCCACTCTGCCTTGGACATTTTCCCAGAGCTTCCACAACTCCATCAGATTAGCCACCACACATTTTCTTTCCCTTAAGGAATGGCGAATGTCTTATTAAGACCCTAGAAAATATATACCCAAGTGTTACATACCAAGAGCAACGCAGAAGATGGCAAGATTGTCATGCTCCCCTCATGACCTGACCTGAGCTTTTGCAGCAGCTCATGGCTTCACTTACCATTTCAACTGGTGGGTTTATTTGCTGACCAGGTGCTGCTGCTGCTGCACAGGATTGCAAGGAAAGTGGTAGCACCCCATCCTTAAAGAAAGTCTGCTAGCCAGCCAAGTGTCCAGCAGAACCTGCAGCTCCTGCCTCATCAGACACTACTACACACATAAGACATTAGGCCATTTGAAAGACCTGCTCCTTCCGTCAGATCTTGTGCATTTTCCCTGGTGCAAATACTGATGCTTGAGGTTGGTAGAGGCTACACTAACCCAAGCTGAAATCATGGCTGTGAAGCAAAAGTGATTTTGTGAAATCATGACAAACCTGTCCTATATGAGACATCAAACTAAATTTAAAAATTATAAAAAGCCTTTTCTTGGGATTTCTTTCAAATTGCCTCATTTTTAAATTCCTGCAGTCTTGATGCCTTCAGTGGTTGCATTGCATATATAGCATACATCCAAACCAGCATCCCCTTTTGCCTTACTTTTCCAAGTATAACAATAAATTTCATGTTATCAGAGCAAAAGAGGTGTGTTAGGAGACAAGAAAAGGGGAAGGGGAACAAAGTAGCTTGGTGAGTTACCAGCTAGCAACTCACTTACCATTCTGACAGGCTCAACATTTCTTTGTCATGATTATGTTCTCTCTGTACCTAGCTAAGAGTTTCCAAAACTTTTGGAGAGAGGAGGGCAAGGAATCACATATCAGTCTTTCTCTTTTGCTATTAATACCTGTGGGGCAGGGGGAGAAAGGGAGAAGGAGGAACTAATTAGAAAGATGAGAATTTTACATTTTTGCCTCTTCAAACTTTCATGTCAATATATCACAGAATATCCTGAGTTGGAAGGGACCCACAGTGATCATTGAAGTCAACTCCTGGCCTTGCACAGAACACCCCAGGAATCACATCATGTGCCTGAGAGCATTGTCCAAAAGCTTCTTGAGCTCTGTCAGGCTTGATGCTGTGACCACTTCCCTGGGGAGCCTGTTCCAGTGCCCAGCCACCCTCTGGGGGAAGAATTTTTTTTAATATCCAACCTAAACCTCCCCTGACTCAGCTTCAGGCCATTCACTTGGGTCCTGACATTGGTCACATGATTTAATTTATTTATTATGTTAAAGAGATAGGAAGCGGCTATTTTTCAAAATTATTTCTTAATTTTTAAGTGAAAAAAATATTATTACTACTTACCAAAACTGATGAACCCAAGGATTTTCTGTAGGTTGCATTAGGTAGAACAAGGATAGAACAAGGGTATAAGCTAAATTCACTTAACCAAGGATCAATACCTTCTCTCCTGCACAATACTCTCTTGATACTTACAGAGATCACATTTTTCTTTCCTGAGATATTTCCAATTTTTCAGGCCCCCAAAGACCCATATGTTTTTTGCAACTGACCAAGATTTCCAATTTTGAAGAAGTTTAAGTGTGGAAGTGTTCACTTTACAGACATTTTTTGCCAGAATATTATAAATTATTCTGATATTTTCAGAAAATGAGTTTGATCACTTCATGTTCAACTCCAAAAATAAGTAGCCAAAAAGCAGTCAGTTTCTTTGTGATCAATTCAAAAACAATTGAAGCACAACTAAAATGATCAATGTAAAGAATATGCTTTAACACAATTACTGAGGAATGCAATTATGGATCACTAGACCTTTTAAAGAAAGTTCAATCTAAGTTAGACAATTCCATAGCTGTAAGTGTATCTCCATATTAATCTTACTTACAGCCTAGTAGACCTCATAAATAGGAATCAAGCTGCCACAGTATGCAGCTGAAGAGCAAGAGAAGCTTTAGGTCCAGATTTAAATGAGCTTATGTGCATGTTGGAAGAAAAGCTTCTGTACTCAGGCATGAGGCTCCCTGCCTTCAGGAATTTGCATTTCACTCTGTTTCATATCTTTCCTCTCTGTTCAATCCTCCAGCCTGTCAAGGTCTCCCCAAGCGGCAACTCAAGCCTCTGGCACATCAGCCACTCTTTTCAGGTTTGTATCATCTGCAAACGTGGAGAAGTCCAAGCCCTCTCTCCTATCACCCAGATCACTAATGAAGAAGATAAACAGCTTCGGACCTAGCATCAACACTAAGGATACTTCACTAGTGACTGGCTTCTAGCTACATTTTGTGCCTCTGACCACAGCGATCTGAGCCCAGCAGTTCAGCTCTTTTCCAATCCACCTCTGCCCAGCTGCATATCCTGTAACATCATTTCAAGGCCAGGTTGGATAAGGCCATGAGCAAACTGGTTTAGTGGGAGACGTTCCTGCCCATGGCAGAGGGGGCTGGGACTAGATGATCTTTAAGGTCCCTTCCAACTCTTCACATTCTATGATCACCCATGAGGATGCTGCCAAATATCTTTCTAAAGACAGATTAAATAACATCCACTTCTCTTGTCTCCTCCACTGGGCCTCTCATTTCTTCACAAAAGGCTGTCACTTCCCCTTCATAAATCCATGCTGATTACTTCTGTTCACCAGGATGAGTTGTTCCATTGTTTCCCAAGGGTGGAGGTGAAGCTGACCAATCCATAGTTCCCTGGATCTTCCCTCTTGCCCTTCTAGAAGGGCAGGATGTTTGCTATCTTCCAGCCCTCACTCACCTCCTAATCACCATGACTTTTTAAATGCTATCACATCACTCAGCCCTCTCAGCATGCATGGGGGCATCCTGTTCTAGGGACATGTACGTGACCAGTTTAGGCATTCCCTAACTTGATCCACCACCACTTAGGCTGTCTTCCTAGCCAGAGAATTTTCTTCTGGTCTCAAGAACCTGGGATTCCTGAAAGGTAAATCTTATCATTAAAGACCAAGCTGAAGAAGGTTTTGAGTACCTTCAGCGTTTTAGGTGTCCTTTGTCACAGAGCCTCTGCCCTGTTCCCCCTCAGCTTCTTTTTGCTGCTGACATACTGGTAAAATATTTTTATGTCACTCTTTGCAACCCCTCACCAGACTCAGCTCCAGGTGGACTTCGGTTTTCCCAGCCCCATCCTTGGCAGATTGGACAGCTACTCTACTTACTGTCTTGGCCACCTAACCCTGCTTCTGCTTCCTGCACCCTTCTTTCTGTGCCCAAGTTTTGTCAGGAGCTCCTTGCTCACCCATGCAGGCCTCCTGCCACCTCCTGCTTGATTTCATGCTCATGGAGATGGACAGTTATTGAGCTTATTGTGCCCGTTTTCTCCATCTGGTTGGAGTTACAGAAGATGTAAAGGAGTTAGAAATACCATTCTGAGAATGAGATGAACTGGGAACATGCCAAAGGCAGAGTAGCACAGGAAAGCACACAATCTATAAGGACCCTCCTCTGTGGTCCCTCTACGGCTGGCATAGATTGCAAAGCACAGTGCAATTTCGGGATACTCTGATTTTGCTCTAATATTATACCTAAGAGCCATCAGTTGTCCCAGCATACAAAGGTGGATTGCAGCCATCCTTCTTTCTTGTTACCTTATATTCTGGTTCAAAGAGAACAACTGAGAATTGGGGTCTCAGGAGCCAAAAGTCACACTCCTTTTTCTGACCCGAGGCAAGGGGAGGCTCTCCTTGTACTTTTAAGCTATTCAACAGCTCTCTTCCTAAATTACTGAGTGTGACTTTACTACCTGATCCTTGAGAGAAACCCTTGCTATTTCTCACTTTGGTATCTCTGACCTGCCATGCCTTAGGGTCTCACCGCAGCTTATTCCATTAAGGTAAGAAAGGTCCAACTTTGCTTCACTGTCACTCCAAGCTGCATTTGCACACTTCTAAAAGAATTTTTAAAAAATACCCAAAGATGTTATCAAAAGGTAAAATATCAAAGATCAACATTAATGAAGCTGTAACAACTTAAAGCTGCGTCACGTGTTAAGCAAAACCACGGCCTTTTTAGCACTAGAAAGGTTATGGCTAGCAAAAGTTTAAACAGGAGCTTGCTTTGTTTGCCTGTGAAAAAGCACTTATTGAACTCACCAAGTCTCATGCTCCAGGACACCTCCTGCTCACTTATCAGCTGTCTGCAGCTGTACTCCAGGTCCCACTTGTTGCCGTAGAGAGAACTGGCCACAGCAAAAAGGATCTCCCCAACAGCGGGCCCGACACACCGCAGGCATCTGACGGAGCACGGAACCCCTGGCACACTGCACACCACACGCCTGCGGAGGCATGGCCTGCTCTGGGCTCACCACACCCACCAAAACCACTCCAAGTCTCCCCTGTCAACTAACTCAAAACTGGGGTTTTCACATATCAGCATCCAGATAATCCAAGATGTCTGATGTCTGTGGCTCCTGGCCCAAGCAGCTGGCTAATATTCAAACCTCCACCTCCATTAGAATGCAGTTCAATCACTGAAAACAAATTAACATCTGCAAATCAGTTTATTAACTATAAACATGCTCAAAACATCCACCCATCTTTCAAGTACAGCAGAAGCAAAGGCTTGGCAGCTTCCTACCTCAGAAACCTCAAGAATCTCTCACATAAACTCTGTTTGAAAGAACTACTTCAGCTCCTGTCAAGGCAAAAAGTCACACTTGCTCTGTCTACAGGCAGAGCCTGAAATCATAAATCCATGCCCTGCTATTGCAGCCAAGGATACTCCTCATCACCTACAGCTTGAATAAAACTGCCGTAGGTACCTACCACCTTAGGCTGTCTTTATTCACAGTTCTTTTCACTACTGGTAAAACAGCTTTTTTACTTCTCTGGAGTCATTAAAGGGTTATTTTTCAGGCTCTTTGGAGCAATCTATCATCTCCAGCTGCCAGTTATTAGTACCTTCCAGGTTGTTTTTATTTCTTCTGTAATGAGGTAAGTTAAGCAAATACGTATACATCCATGCACCTATACATAAATTAAGCAAATATATATATGTACATACATACACACGTATGTATTTTTCAACAAAGAAGAAAATACCTTGTTTGTTAGGCTGCTAGATAAAGCTAGTAGAATTTTTTCCCAATGGAAATGCTTTGAAAAAAAAAATCAGAAAGTGGCTTTGAATCAATATAACTTCCTCAGTCAATCCTGCAATAAATCCAAACCAAGGAAGATGACTGCAGCCAAACTGAGCGAAAATTAAGTCTCTTAAGAGCTGAAAAGCTACACAACAATTGAGCGTTGCAAGAAAAAGATTGACCAAATATTTCAGTTATGAATAACAATAATTTTAAAAATCGCTATGCTGCTGAGCAATCCTATCAGTTTCCAGCCCCTGGTTTCCCACTCTAGGCTTTGTTCTGGGTCTGCACCTCAGCCACCCCAGAGTTTATTCCTGAGGCAAGTAGCTGTGTAACCCTGCAGATCTCAGGGTTCAACAGACCGAGGACGGGGAGGTGTCACTCTCACAAGAGTCCTGCCACACGAGATTGAGTCATAGAGAAACAGTCATCAAGAAACCAAATACTTGACCAGACACTCACTTCACTACAGGGAAGGTATCAGCGTGTCAAGGACTCTCATTTCTCCCACATCCCTTGACAATTCAGTCCTACAATACGTAACTTATTTTGAAGAAGGTCGTGCAGAGTTACGCTGTCGACTCTCTCCCTGCACCCTAGAGAACCTTTTCTCAGGGGAGCAAAGTCTCAGGGGGGAACTAATGGTTCTCTACAGCTGCTTGAAAGGAGGGTGCAGTGAGGTGCATGTTGGTCTCTCCTTCCGGGTGACAATATGTGAGAAAATGGCTTCAAGCTGTACCAGGGGAGGTTTAGATCAGAGATGAGGAAAATCTTCATTTCTGAAAGGGTGGACAGATATTGGAATGAGCTGCTCAGGGAAATGATAGAATCACCATCCCTGGGAGTGTTCAAAAGGCCTGTGGATGTTGCACTTGGAGATGTGGCTTAGTGGTGAACCCACTGTGTTAGGTTAACAGTCAGACTTAGTAATCTTGGAGTTCTTCTCCAACCTCAATTTCTCTAAGCACTCAGTTTGAGGGCAAAAATTGCATGCAGTATTTTTAGGATACTGGTAGTTAGAGAGAATGAAGTTCAGCATCCAGACTCACAGGGGTAGCTCACATGTATAGCACAAGTCATTCAGCAAGAATTTATTTTTTTCCCCCCAAACAGACAGATTAACCAAATGGAATGGGAGGAAAAAGACAGTGGGAAGAACATGCACCTTCATCACAAATCATCTTTCTTTTTATTTCATTTTAGTTTTTCTTTCTGCTTCTTGAGCAGGTGCTTTTACTGGCTAAACAGATGCATCAGATCATGCCCAAGGTTTTCTCCTAAAGACTGACAAGCCCTAGTGCACAACTGTGGCACGCGCAGGGAGGATACTTCATTAGGAGCAAGGGAAAGAATGAAAAAAAAGAAATCTCAATTTCCTTCTGACATTAAATAAAATATTTTGGTACAGCTTGTACAGATATGTACTAACCCTAGAAGTTTTTCTACTTTCTACTTCTTTCTCAGATCAGAAATGTTCTCAGCTACCACAAAATTCAAGTCTTCAGTAGGTCACTGATTTATCCTTTTTTTAAGTTGAGAGTCTTATTTTTAATTGACTTCCAATGTGTTCTTTTTCTTCTAAAAAAGTGTAGTTAAAAATAAACAAACCCTCAGTTTTCAGAAAGTGCTATATCTCCTCCCCAAAAAGCAGTCTGTTCTTAAACTCTACAGAACTGGGTACGTAAGAACCATGTCTCCTTAAAACCAATATGTCTACAAGAAAGTGAAAAAAAGGAGACCCGAAGTGCCTTTTAAAAACACATCAACAAATATTTCACTGCCAGCCAAAAGACAACTCCATCCATGAAAGCTACACATGGATTTTACATACAACCATAACTCAGCAGTTGTCCCCAGGCTTTCCTAAATGGCATTCTCCACCCTGCTGGAACCACTGCGTAGGATACATCACCAAGAGATCAGTATGGTCTTTCCCCCCAGCATAGCTATACTAATACAAGTCTTGGAACTAGTGGATGTACCAAGTGGATTCTCTAATGATGGATAACACTGTAACATTCACCACCCACCTGTAGTGGGTTGGTTCACATTTTTACTTTTTGCGAGATAAGAATTAGGAGGAATGCAAAGCAGGCTCCAAACTTAAAGAATATGAAGAAGTTTATTAACATAACTAGAAGAAAAGGATTAATAAGAGTTAAAATACACCATTAGAACACTTCCCCCCATCCTCCCCCCCTCTTTCCAGTTACAACATAAAGGCACAAACTTGAGATTATTTCAGTCAGTTTATCCACTCTGTAATAGTGTTTCATCAGTTCACTTAGGGAGAGGAGTCTCTTTTGCCCATGCTATGGGGCTTCTCCACAAGAAGGAGTCTTCCCATGGCTTCCACGTCACAGCACAACAGCTGCCCAGGGTGGTTTTCTGCTGGCATGTGGAAGTCCCTTCCCTCGACTTACAGCTTTTCCCACAGCTGTTTTCGAGGGTTCAGTCTTAGCTAATGGGGTACTATTTTAAGGATGAGCAGTTCAAGAGCAAAGGTTCTTGTCATTTGCTTCTAGGGGCATCTTCATCTCGGGAACAGAGGTCTTCTTTTCCCCTGGGAGCAAGGGGTCTTCACTTCATNGCTTCAGCTCTTCCTTCTTCACTGACTTTGGTGTCACTATCATGGTATCTATTCACGTGCCTTTGCCTTTCCCTTTCCTCTGACCTGGGAGAGGATGGATGTGGCAGGCCTCATCTCTTCTGGGGAATTTACAGTTCAGAAGGAGTTAATCTTACCCAGAGCCTTGGCTTGCAGCTACAACTTACCTCTCTGGTGGTCACATGCTCTCTGCTGGGCAGTCCTCAGGAGCTGGTTTCTGCGGAAGCTGTAAAAGTCCATCTCTGGCTGCCCCGGAGAAGGCAGGGGGGCATCACGGCCCTCACGGAGCCGCGGGTCTGGCCCCAGCCCCTGCCAGGGCCGAGTGGTCAGGCCCAGCCAGGCCCAGCCAGGCCCAGCCTGGCCATGCAGCCAGAGCCCTCTTACCAGCACAAAAGCCATAAGGAAGAGAGATTTCCCGGGCTCCCACCTGGATTAAATATGTGAATTTCGAGAAGCGCTAGTGGTCTATACAACTGTCCATCAACTCAGGTTCAAACCATCACACCACCTCAAGCCTCACACATCACTCTTGCCACCCAACACGAGCACTTTACTCCACAGGAACAGCAAATATACACTATATGCAATGTGAGACCAGACATGGTGGCCCTTCTACCTCCATGAGGCAAACACTTCTACAGGTATAATTCCACTTCAGAATCAAAAGTCAAGCCAGAGAGACAGGAGAAAGTAAATTCCACAACTTTGAAGTTTGTGAAGGATCTACTAGCCCATTTTAAAATACACTTCAGGGAAGGAAAAAAAAAAAAAGACAAAGTAAAGAAAGCTCAGAGCACCTTCCCCAGAGTGGTGGTGAACTGGGTTGATATACTCAGGAAACTGGCCATTCCTTAGGAATGTCTCAAATCATGCTTTTAAATGCTGTCATGTCTCCATAGCAGCCACAGCTCCAGCTGGACTGGGAGAAGCAATTCCTTAACTCTAAGGAAAAAGGCAAGCATGCTTGTATTAAACCAGTTAATTTGTCTCAACAACAAGTGCATTGCCTGAAATACAACATGTAAGCAGACATGCCTACACCTTTATTGTCAAAATGCTGTTAGAAAAGAAAAGAGCAAACTCCATGGAAAGAGGCCATAAAGAGAAAGCTGGCTGCCTAAAAGGCAGAGCACTGAAGGAAAGGAACAGCAAAAGGCTGTGTGGGATGATATCCCCTACGCTTCCCATGCAAGAGCATCTTTATTTCACAGTCAGCAAATTCCCCATCATCAACAACAAAAATTTGGAATATTCAAAAGAGAAAATACAAAGATTCATGTTGTTATCTTAGGATCAGACAAACAAGTACCTGAACTGTATCCTCTGCTCAAGAGGAAATCAAACCCCACAAGCAAGCGCCCAGGTGCAGTAACCCTGGCAGAGGATGTACACTGTAAGCTGTGTACAGCCTCCCAAGCCAGTGCAACGTTTGACAGGAGAATACAAGTTGGCAGCATTGCTTAATCTGCATTTCAAGGGCAGAGCTGAAATTGCAGTTGTACACAGCGTTAACACAGATCATTGAAGGGAATTCTACACCTTCTCCTGAAGGAGGCCAATCATCTTCCCTTTCCAAGTGCAGGTCTCTACATCTACCCATGCTCCCTGGGAGACATGAAAGTAGAAAGTGGTTAAATAAACAGCTCTGCATCTTTTAGTGTCTTAACAGAATACCAATAAGGGCAATCTGGAGAAGGCTTTTGTTCTTTGGAGTCCTTTATGCATCAAACCAGGTTAATAAAGAAGTAGAACCTTAACCTGTGTCTGTTCCATGGGAGCATATTTCCACAATTATCACTACTGATCAGTCCAAAAGACAGTAGTCTCTTTTGGAAAAGCATGACCTGTTTCTTAATGTTCCACTTCTATACCTAACACCTCTGGCTGCTCAGTTCAGCTGTTACGAAGTAGCAGCAACTATTGCACAGGCAAAACCAAAGTATCTTTATTTCCTGCAGTTATGGAAAACACTTCTATCAATACACGAAGAAAATGACTCCAGGAGATGTTTGATAAAAACAGAACAGTAGGGAAACCCTGCCAAAAAGTAATATTCAGAGGCCCCAGTTACCCAGCATTAATAGCCTGGTTTTCACAGCTGTTGAGCCCTTTCTTTCCTCCCAAGAAAATTCCAAGCACTAAATTCTTCTGAGGAGAAAAAACAAGTAAGGCCCAGAACAAGTGAAAATTCCAGTTAGTCCTTCAAGCACCAGCCCTGGTGCCTGGGGAGTGGTGACTGCATATCCTGCTTCGGCAGCTTGGAAGAGTGACACCACCCAAGCCTTTGGAGCAGAGGTAACACTTAACTCTCTGCAACAACCTTGCAGTATTTGCAACTAACAGGATGAGATTGTTCCTCCCCTTTGGGAAAGGGTCAGATGTAAATCATTAAGACTGATGACCTCATTGTTCACACAGAACAGACTGAGGTGAAGGCAGAGTTAGGAAAGAGGTAACTAAGGGCAGGTATGCTAAAGACCTATACAGCTGTGGACACCAAGTATAAAACCAAAATTATCAGCCTCCAAATAAAGAACTATGGAGCAGGTAGAGGCACAGCATCAAGAGACACTCAGAGGTAGAAGTATCAAACCCAAGGTGTCTCTTGAAATAACATGAAGTTATGTTCCTTGCCACAGAACATTATGGATACATTTCCACTGGTCAGAAAAAGCCTGGACACAATTACAGAAGAAAATGCTGCTGAGGGCTGGTAACACAAATCACCTCTTCTTGGTTCAGGATGCCCCCATGTCCCTAATTTCTCTGTCTGGGAGAGAATTCTAGGAAAATACTGCTAAATGCCAGACCTGCTCCCACACCTTCTGTTAGACATTACTGACCCTTATCAGAGAGAGGACACTAACTTAAATGGGCTTGCATCTGACAAGACCATTCTCAGGAGAACACAGGCTATTCTAGGACACGGGTCTGGACTGCCTACAGGGGGAGATACGGTACAGTGAAGCAGGCACGGAGTCAAAGCCCCTGGCTCTGTCTGACAGAGCATCCAGCCCTAGTGAAGATTTGTTACAAAAAGAACAAGCAGCATTATCAAAGAGATTAATATTCAACTAGTAACAAGGGAAGCTGAATTACCAACTGTAAAACAACATCTCATCTATTTTTAATATTAGCACTCCACTTAGCAGTATGAAACAGGAATGAAGAAAGGAAGTAGAAAGGAAAATGGGAAGGGAATATCTTACCTGTTAAATTCTTCATATCCCCAAACTAGCCAGTAAATGGCCAAAGAAACATAAACCAATTACGGGGTGTCAGAGAGATGTATTAAAGGTTAGTTTAAAAAAATCCTGACACCAAAAGAAATGTGGAATTAAAAAAAATCCAATACTGTTTGGATAATTCCTCAAAACTCAAAAATCCTGTGAAACATCTTTAACAATTTTTGCTTGCATGTAAAAACTTCGAATCTATTCACTCCGTTTTGAAACATACCACCAATTATATGTTGGCCAAGTATCTAATCATTCAAAGAGTGACAAGTCCAAAATGATAAAGAACATTGTTGCTGTTACGATGATCTATTCTTGGTGCTTCTCACATTTTTCTCTTTTTTCACATAGTGATGATACAGATGAAACAGACCACTATTGTAAATCACACAGCTACAGAATACACTCCCACCCCAGTCTTTTAAGCTTTTCCATTCAAGGTCTAATGCAAACAAAAAAAAAATTACTAAGATCTTATTCTTAACTGTTAGTACAATGAGCTTGGGAACAAAGAAAGTACAATCTTCAAATGGGACTATTTGAAGCTAGGCACTTAAGTCCACATATGCCATTCAAATACGAGTTGCAGTATCTGAAGTGAAGTCCCTCTTTACTCAAGTGTCCTTTGAGAGCAGCTTTTGCTCTTATTCAGAGGAAAGGTCTGAAGTGTTGATCTCAGTATCTGCTGTCACCATATTAACATACCTTACCTCTTTTCCTTGTCTGTTGTGCTTTGGTTTTTTCCCTAGTGAATTGGGATCTTATTACTGAATAACGATGAAGACTTTGTTCACTTGCTAAAAATTGTCCGTCAAGTGCATACAACTGGCAGGCCACAAATGCAACTTTTCTACTCAGAGCATAAATCAGTTTTGCTGGATAGTGTGAAGCCAGAGGAAATGTGGTTTTAATACTTTCATGATCTAATTGCTGTTGCCTGCAATAGAAGAATGGACTTAATTATCCGTGTCTTTTCCATGCATATTCCTATGCCCTGAACTTAGCATGTAGATGATCAGATTCACTGTGGAACCACAGAAAAGCAGAAAGCTTATCCTAAACCATCTGTCAGGTTGATTCCTACATTAGCTGCAGCATTCTTCATCCCTGCTTCCTTTGCAAACATTTTTAATCTGCTTTCATAGGGTAGCTACACAGGATACTTGCCTTGTTTTTGCAAACACAAGTAGCTCATACGAAGCCTGAATGGTGCATATTGTGCTATTCCCAGAATTCTCAGAATAACTTATCTGAGGAAAAAAAAAGGATCAAGCTGTCAAAGTTTTAACTCACCACCTTTCAGCTTATGCAATCACACTCTAAGGAAAAGAAGTTCTCACAAACAGATGTACCTGATGCCGCTACCACTATGGCAGGTAGTTAAAACCAACTGATTTTTCCAAGTTCACGTAAATATACATACATACATATTTAAACACACACAGAACAGTCACACACTTGCAAAAAAAAAAAAAAGTTTTCCTTAAACCAGATTATCACCACCTAAAGAGGGTAAAAGAAAATCTATTCTATAAAAGTAATAAGGCTAGCACAGATCTATTGCTTAAGTAATTAAAAAAAAATCAATTAGCAATTAATACCACAGACTTAGGCCACAGAAGGCAGTTGTCTCTGCTGTTTCCTCTCCTCCAAAGAAAAACACACCCTAAATACCCCACCTTTTGTATCTTCCTTCCATCTTGTAGGGGGGGTTTGTGAGAAGAGCATGTGGACTCAAGGTCTGCCCAACCAATGTCTTCTGCCCAGCTGTAAAAACATCAGAGCCTTAGGAACTGAACTGCCAGGAAGAGATGCTTCTGCAGTACCTCTCTTCCTCTCTGCTCAGCAGAAACCTTATGGGCTGCCCAGGACTTCTGCATTTAAAATCCCTGAACAGACTTTCCTTCTCGAACTGATCCAATCACTTCTGTGACCATGCAAATCGTGGCACCTCCTGGAGCACGCTAAGCGTGTGCTGTCTGAGGATGTACCTCATATTTGGTTTGATCTGCCACCCAGCAGATCTGCAGCATTTGTTGCCCTGTTGAGAGACACTGAGCAATCATTCCTCATTCACCGTTTCTGTGGCTCTTCTTACACCTTTCCCCAGTCACCTCAGAATTTGGTTTGCATGTAACACCTAATCTCTATCCTTTATTTCCACAGAAGCTATGGCCCAAGTGCCCATGCTTGCCAGGAACACGGTTTAGCATCAGGGGCAAAGGCTGTGCTGGCAACAGCAGGAAGGACACTGTCCATGGATAGCTCCTAACTTTGAAGTAGCACACACACACACAGAATTCATGCATGGTCTAAGACCAAGGCCTTTAAACTCAGATGGACCTTACATGTCACCTGCAGTGACCTTGGCTACAGGAAAATGCAGTAAGATTGGGTTTATATGGTATTTTTTAATAAATGATTTTGATTAGGGTGTGATTGACCATTTGCTCTTAGTCCTTCTACATTGGTATTACAATCCCCTTTTTTCAGGACTCTACAGTACCTGTTTACAGGAAATGACAGGAAATGAAAAATAGGCACACTAAAGCATATTTCTGTAACTTTTCCTCTTTGCCTGTAGTGAAATTTCATGCGTCACTTGATGAAATGCAAGGTCACTCTAAGTGGTGTCTTCTGTCATCTTCAGAGGAGAGTCAACAGTTTCTAGGACACTAATGCTCTTCAGCCCCTCTCATTTCTGCTGGACAATGAACAGAAGGGGAGGTGGCATAAAACCCCTCTCTAACAGGTATTATTCAGAAGCAAACCTTTTCTTTCTATGCTTTTGAAAATAAGACTTAAATATATTGGACATCCATTAGAAACTTTACTGGAGATAAATCAGTCTTTCCTCAGCTGCCTCTAGAAGAAAATTGAGTAGGAGCTGGTTTTCTTTCCTCCTTACACTGATGTACCCTTTGGCCACACAGAAAGCCAAGAAAGTCCCCACAACTATGTCAGCATCACAGCTCATTTTCAAATTACAGTGGGGGCCTAGATGACAAAAACAAATAAAACCCCATACTACTAAAAGATTTTAACAGAAAACACGCTACAGTGTAATTTGATACAGCATGAAGAGACAGTACATATTTAGCTATGGTAATAGTAGGTTTTCCCCTTTGTTCTGCCCTTTTCCCAGCATCTTCTTGGTTCCCCCCTTTACCTCCTCAGATCACTGGAGTCATTTTGGGTTCATCTTAAAAGGCCTTGAGGCTGTGAGCAAACAGGATGGGCTTGATCGTCATCGATCATTCAAATCAGGCAGCTAAGCAGAACCAGCTGGGGCTGGAACTAACCACAGAGGAAGACCGTGCTTAACCGGTGCCACTGCAGCACGATTTCCCTTCTGAAGGCATTCATCACTCCCTTCCCCTTACTTAACAGAAGGCATGTCATCTGGAATGCTGCTGAATTGTGTCTGGCAGAAAATAAAGAGAAGAAAAAGCTAACATTTTGTGTTTGTGCAAGTGCCTCTGCCAGCATTTGGACCATTGCCAGCCTATTCATTGCAAGCTTGCAGAGGGTTATGATGTTGTCTGGGCATTTGATGAAAACTGTAGAACCTCAGAACACAGGCTTTTAGGTGTGCATGGTGTGTGCTGAATTGTAATGTGGAGTTTCAATGACATTTGGAGAAGAAAACTGAAATTCCTCAGAATTTTCTTCCCTTTTCCCTCCCCACCTAAACAGGGATCTTCTGATGTCCCATTAATATTCTGTTCTTTGAAAAATTACTTATGTAAGGAAGATAAATGTTACAAATTCACACCTCTGTAATAGCTACTCTCTGGCTTTGAGGGAAAAAAAGTCCAGTCTGGAAGAAATTACTCTCATTCTTTTTAAAATTTTGTGTTAGAATAGATAGGCAGCCTTATCATTTGAACTACACCTACAATGCATGAGAAATTTCTAAAACCCTTAGAGATGTAAATGTTTTTCCCCCTCTTCAGATGTTATAAATAGAAAATAATTCTCTCTTCTGCTATTCCTAGCATAAAGCCTTTGAGAACTGGTGTCAGATGGAAAGAACTGCAAACCAGCCACAGACAAAACACGCTTCAGCTACCAATTGCCTAAGGAGACTGATAATACCAGACTTTACACTTCACAGTCCCTCAGGTTTGAACCTGCCCTAGGTATGTGACACACTTCAATGAAACAGAACAGCTGCAACACATTCCAACATGGAAGAAAAGAAGATAGAAAAGAAAACAGTTGATCTGCACAGAAGTAGCAGCTACAAAGCCTGCATAGCTGGACAAAGTCAATGTCAGACTTTAAATGTTTAGTATAAAGAATTCAAAGTTAACATTTTGGCATTCAAATAAGTGTTCATCTTTACAACCAAAGTATACTTTACAGTAAAGGATGACAGGTGTACACATGAAGAAAGCTGAGGTTTAAGGTGTGAATTGGTAGGACCAGGCAATAGGAGGGCAAAGGACTCAGTTAAGAATTCATAAGGAGATATGAAATCCCAGGAGCCCAGGCTGATTTAGGTTCAGAAGCATAAAAAACCCCAAAGGAGATGGTGTTGGAAAAAGCACCAGATATGTAGCAGACAATCTTGGACTGAGCACTCGTGTTTAGGAGACAGTAGAAAAGTTGGCGCATTGTACCACAGAGATTCCAGACCCAAATACTAAGGGAAGAAACAAGGGGAATGTAAACCACAACTACTCACTCACATATTCCAACCTCTAACTGGAATTGGAGGCATCTCTAATTCATATGTACTTTTAATTAAAGTTATGGTAAAGGTGTTCTAAAGGGACTAGTTCCTGTACAGCACCACAGTGTAGACCCTCACTTGCCAGGGAACCCAGGAGTAAAATATTTTGTCCTTTGAGCTGCCAGGAGGTTATTTCCACATGCACTAGAGGCCCAAAAGAAATGTACCATTATTGAGCCTCCTCATGATTAAGATTGAATAGCTAGACATCACGACAGCTTTGATGTCATATCTAATTATGTAGAGTAATTTTTGTACAAAAGAGAACAGCAGCAATTGTCTCACAGTATGACAGCACCCCACACTAAAGTGTTCAGTGTAAGTCTAATTTTCAGCAGTACTGTAGCTCATGGCCACTGGTGCCTACTTAAATCACCAAATAAAGTTTGACATCACTGACCTAGTTCTCAGCATCAGGAAAGGATTTACAAACTAAAACTAGAATCTAGCAGACTTGCCTAATAGGCTGGAGAGATCAGTGTTGATCAGAGCACAATTTCAGCTGTCAAATGTGCACACCCAGAGCTGTCAGGAAGGGTATCTGTGACTGCCCACACTGGAAGAGGCACTGTACACATACTAAAGCAACTGTAAACAGAGAGGATACCATTTGGGGGTTCAAGATTCCTGTGTTTCAGGGTGAAAGAGAACATTAGTGCAAGCTACAGAAGATCAAGTGTTTCAAAACCATAAAAACAAGATAAATAATTATAATAAAAGCTCTGAGAAATAGGAAGAGACTAAGCAATTTCAAAATGTGCAGATAATTCAAGTGCAGTTGAAGACCATTCTAAAGTGATTAGACTGGAAGTCAATACTTCTGAGACAGACAAAGTCATTTTAGAGGTGATGGAAAACATTTCTTGCTGCACAGTAGAGCTGTTTCCATCACCACCTAGATGTGGCCCAGAAGTACTACAATACTTAGACATCTCACAATTTTGTAAATACCACTAATCTAAAAAGGACAGAGATATCCTTTCATTCAAAAATTACATGACACTGACAATTTAATCAACCAGAAATATCTCAATCAAAAAATAAAGTTTTGAAAATGCTTTCTCATTGAAATGTTCCTAGTGTACATAAAATTTCCATCTCACATTCAGGAAATTGTTGTGGTTTAACCCCACAAGTATCTCAACAGTTTAAAACTTTGGACAGAGTGATTTTGCACTAGATATTTCCATTTTTCTTTTAAGAGGGTTTAAGTCAAAACAGATTGGCTTGACCCAAATCTGGGGTTTATGTGTAGTTCTTTTTAAAATCAGCATTTAGTTCCAATTCAGGACAGGAAATACCCCAAATATGCAAAGTTTAAATGCCAAATCAGAACAATTGTTGTCAAATGAAGATGTGCATTTTCACTGACTGAATTATGTGTATTCTTATTTGTTCATGTGTAAAGGTCCTCCTTGTTGGCTCTTTTTGCATCAAAGAGAACTTACAGCGTGAAGCTTTGGACAGGACTTCCTGTCCAGAAAATTGAGAAGAAAATTCCATAAGGTACAAGAGGCTGGGGGATCAGTTGTAGAAACTTAATGATATTAGAGTTTTTCTGGGAGTCTGAGGAGTTGTGTCTTAACAGAATTTTGCACCTTTCCTCTTCTCAGCTTTCATGGGTTTATACATTTCTGATCTTTTATGACTCTTTTGGTACAACTCAAGCACTGGAGACTATTATACAACACTGGAAAGGAGAATGACAATGCCATGAGGCTTCTGGCTGATCTCTCTGTCCATTTAAGGCACCACTGCCTCTACCCCAAATCAGTAACTGGGGAGAGCTATTTTCCATCATGCTCCCACTTAGATGAGTGCTAAGGCACAGCCAGAGTTTTATCTGCACTGAGCAAAAGACCCATAAGAATAGTTGATTCTATTCTGGGCTCCCACCACCTCCTATTGACCTTCCCTTCCTTACTGATCACTGTAATCATGATATTTTCCTCAAATTCCTTACAAACTGGCAATCAAGGACCCAAATCTACAATCAGTTTTGCTTTTGATTGTGAAGGAAGGAACAAAAGTACAACTGTAGCTAGCATACGAAACTGGCCCAGAAGAGAGGTAAAGTCTCATTCCATAAAGCCCATCTTCATAGTTTGTATAAGTCTCACCAGACTTCTGACAAAACTCAAGTCCCATTTTTTCCCTTGCAGAGCCATAACAGTTGTCAAAGAGTGAAATGGATTCTGTCTGGCATCTAGCATTAACCAGATTGCTAGGTACGACAAGAAATAACTGGAGAATGATTTGCAACTGTGATTTACACAACAGTATAACTTGGCTTTTTTAGCATCAGGTGATGTTAGCAGGGTGGCAGGAGGGAAAAAACAGGCATCATGTGAGCTAGGAACATAATCCAAAATCTGAAGAGAACAATCTGTTGGGGTTCTCTAGTTGTTCACCTCTACAGAGTCCCATTTTCCTCATTAAAAACATTAAACTTCAAACCAGTCAGCCTGCTTTCAGCTGCTTGTTCCCAGAATAGCAATCTAAAAGGAGAAAAAATAAAGGTGAGAAGGTGTATACAGACAGCGGAATCTCTTTCTTGTCCTTGTTCTCTGGACAAGACTCTCTCTCTACAGTAACTCTGGAACACAAAATGCCAGGGTTACTGTACCTCAGATTCATTCACTAAAACGAAATTACTTTCCAAAGTGCTCTTGAAAGAAAACCCTGGTCAGTATATCCACCAAAATGTAACAAAAATGTAGTCTACATTTGCTGCCTCAACATCAGTTGCTTAGAGCCTCAGCTGCTTAAAAGAAAACTTACCCTTTAACATTTCTGGCAGAGTTGCTGCAAATATATCTCTTAGAGATCAAAGCTGGAGAAGAACTGAAGTATATACATGTGAAATGAGCAAATCCAATTTCCTCATTAAAACCAATATTAGGCAGAAATTGCCACCTTTAAAAGTCCAATAACCCTAAGGAAATCTCAGCATGCTTTCTGTCTAGCAGAAATAAATTCATACTTTGAAAAGATTCTAATGACTAATTTTTTTTAACTCATCACCAGACTAGTAACTTTCTTTACTGGTGTTCATCTACCACTACAAGGTGAGTAGATGAGCCCAATAGGTTGCTGTTGTACAGCTATAATACAGTGACGTAAACACCTTTCATTTTGGAGAGATGGATTTTTGTAGCACTTCTGTGTTGATTTTCAAGAGTGCTTCCTGTTTAGAAGAGGCATTTTCCCTTTTTGTACAGATGGGTAAAGACAGAAAAAAGAACTGAGGGCCAAGGCATGAAGTCAGAAGCAGAACTGAGAACCTGTATATTCAGCTGTCTTCTAATTCTGAGTTAGATGCTGGCCCTCACTGCCTTGGTTTTGATGAAATTAAATATTTTGTTGCAAAATACACAATTGTATTTGGTTTATTTTATTCAGTTTTTCAATTTTCATATACAAGGTAAAACCAGAAAAGCCATTCTTAAGTGGAAGGCAGGAGGATTTTCTTCTTTAAAAAACATTTTTAATAATTCAAGAGCAAAGAATTCCCCACCAAAAAGCTGTTCTTACTGAAATCGTAATAGCACATATTAAGAAGCTAGTGAAACTTTGTTGGGTGTGTGACAATTACCTGTGCCTTTCCTCTATGCCTCAGAGAAATTTCTCTTTGAACCATATTTTCATCAGCTCTCCCATCCAGGCTTCATGGGAAGTCTTCATTAAGCCAACACAAGAAATTCAAAACCAGCTCTAGCCAAAAAGAAAGTGGATTTCAAGCACAACTGAGAAGACAACACAGACACCTGGACTTTTTTTACTTTGGACTGACCAGATATTTGAATGTTCTGTGGCTGAAGAGAAAAGCCACAGAAACTAGAATATCTTTTTCTATGCCAAATTTTGGACCGTTAGTGAATCCCCTGCTGTTCTTTGCAGACCCAACGAGTTCTCAGCAATACAGTTCAAGAGACAGAAACTGTAGCCACAGAACTTTTTTGGTAAGCATTGTTTCAAGGGTACAACATCAGATGCTTATTTCTTAAAACTAACCCACTTTGGCAGTTGTCCCACACCACGACAGCGTGGGGACCAGCTAGCTCAGGGCCAGAGAGGCTTTCTGTGAAATGTGCCACGAGATGTGTGCAGTGACATACCAGAGACACGGTCTCCTGCTTTGCCCTCTTGCTCTGTGCTTTCAAGAGTGCTTTAAAAGAATATGTACAAGGAGGGAGTATAAGCTGCTGGTTACCACTCGGGGCAGTTGATGCCAGGGCCCTGGGATTTTATCTTCAAATTTGTCTTGCCCTCTCTGGTTTAGGTTGAAGCCCAGAACACGTCAGAATTTCTGCCCCTGAAAGCTTTAGGAAGACAAGTGAGAGGCTGCTTCAGTCTGCATCCCATGTAACATTTTAACCATTTGATAGAGAATCATATGATTTGCTTCCAGAAGTTGGGATAGATATTAGGCGGCTGTGATTCAGTTAAGCCTCAGATACAAAGTATACCAACTATACTGTCTGTTCAGGATCATGAGAAGGCATGGTCAGCCTACCAAATATTATGGGCCTGTCATTTTCTGTCCCCCTTGAAGCAGCACAGTTTTTCCACACAAGCCTGAGCACGTCAAACTCCAGACTTCCCCCAAAGCTCTTCACTGTTCTTCACATTGTTAATGACAAAAATGACATAGCAAAACATATCCATGTTATTTGTCTTCAAAAACTCTGTTCCTCTTCACCTGCAAAAATAAGAAAATTCATACCCAGACTTCAACATGCTTTCTTTTAAACTCTGAGAGAATATCGCCAAAGGTTGTTACCTCCTGCTTACTTCCTCTGTTAACAGTGACCAGATACTGATCAAACTGAACAGTTGCCCCTCCCCACAGAACTGATGTACAGCTATAGCTGCTCCTGCTAATCCAGTAAGAGAATTTTATTTATCCTTTGTAAAACAAGCAAAAACACACACCTGAAGCCAGATATTTTCACAGTTGTCTTTCACCTGTTTCTAGATGGCACAGGTTAAAGTGAGAATTTGGTGCCCTCCCCGTGGCCCTGTTGTACTATGGGCAGTGATGGTGAGCTCTTGCACAGTGAAAAAAGGACAGTTCAGCTATTTAAACTTAGTAACTCTACAGGGAGGCTTTAGTTCACAACCGTGGGAGAAATTGCCAGATATTTTGTTTACTAAGTTTCTTAATCCTTTTACAGACTGTGTCAAGAGCAAAGATTTGATTCGTGTTCAAGTCCAGCCCATCACACTTTTTCAGGTTTTAACACTTTACTCAGTTTTGCTTATATTTCATTTTAGCAATTACTTTCTAAGAAATACCAATTTGAAGATATTTCTTCAGCCTCAGCAGTAAATATAGTTACTCTGTTTTGACGTGAACTGCAAGATAAAAAAATCAGGGTCCTTATTATTTGAGTAGCAGAGAAACTGGAAGCTAGTGTCCTTGTCATGCTGTCCCCTTTCCTGAATAACCCTTGTTTCTCAGACACTCGAGGACCCAAACAGGGGGCTGGTTGTTGGGCTTTTCCTTACAGCTCCCGCTTGCTTTTAGGCAGATCCTGGGCTCACAGCTCTGGGCTGCCCGGGCCCATTCAGCCACGTTCTTGGCTGCTGGCTCCTTCCCATGCCCATTTCTATGGCACTTCCTCGTCCCCCTCCCACCTGCATCTCTGCTCACAACACTAAATGAGACACTTTGTCTGGGCTTTCGACAGGCTCAGGCTTTTTCATAGAGCTGCCTTTTTATTTTTTTCCCCTAGCATGTGGAAGGTAAACACTACACTTCCCCAATTTTAAGCAAAGGTTAAGCTTTACCTATAATAGCTTTAATACTTACAACTTTGTTGCACACAAATCAATCTAAAGAGCAGCCCCTTCCACCACATCCTGTCTTTGATCTCAAAAATGATGTTTCTGGATTGCATATGTGCATTGCTGTATTGATACACCCGATCAATCCTTGCCACTCAGATTCTCACTATAATTAAGTCCCTCAAAAGGAAGCTGAATGAATAAAACATCCTAATGGCAAAACACTTAGATATTCCAGTAATAAACACAATATAAGAAATTATAAAACTATCCTGTGATGTGTCTGAAAAAGAACATGCTTCAGAACATCACTGAGTGAATGAATATTCATCTACTGAATTGAATGCTGTGTTAACCCACTTTCTGGTACCTTCAAATATTTGGAGTTAAGAGCCCTCTTAGTTGTATTTCATGCAAAGACAAATGCAGACATCACAGTGAAGAACACGGAACTAATTAGCTGACTTGGTCTGTGTAACTCTAGACCACGCAAGCCAACAATCTGAAACAGTGACTGAAGGAAGAGGTTTGACTGGACCGATCAGAAGGTTCCTCCTCAGCTGCCAGCATTTAGCATTGTCATAGGCAACAAGAGGTTCATCCTCCCCATCACTGTCCACTGTAAGCAGAGGAGCTGTGCTTCTCACCCCACTTTTCAAGCACGTAGCAACTGAGAACCCATTTGGTTCTGCAACAACATCAGTGTTAAATGAAACACTGAACAGTAAGCCCAGAATATGCCCCAGCATCTGCCACTGCAGAGCATCAGAATGGAAATTCCTGGGCCATCCTCACGAGAGCATTATTCCACTATATGGGTTTGTTTGTTTAACCTCTTTTTATTCTCCAACTAGCTTTGAGGTTGAAGAACAGGCTCTGGAATGACTCCCCTAGGGACAATGGCTGACCCTCACAATCTGACAACCATCTGCTGAAACTAAATTTAGGGAAAATATGCCCGTACCATCCTGGCTGCCAAAGAACCACACAGAATATAAGCAATTCAAACCAAACTGAAAAAGTGGCCAAGGAGCCATTGCATTACCTTGGTTTTATAGCAAGGACTTTGCAATACAGCAACATAGCTGTAATAAAAATCTGATTACTAATGTGGAAAACATAAAACAAAGCAATATTATTCCCAGGGTTTTTTTTTTCTGAAGCAGAACACCGTGGTTTTTCTCCTTTCAGTTCGTTTAAAACGGATGTCATTATATGTAGTCAAGTCCTGGCCACTATAACTAGACCCAAAGGAATTGAGGAAGATCATTGAGTGGAGTGGCAAGACAGAGGTCATCAAACCAGAACCATATTACTCTCCCATGACACCTGATGGAGCCATGACAGCAGTTTGGATGCTAGACAACATGAATATTCATCTTTATGATTTACAAGTTACATTGTGACTTTGGAGTGACACTTGTCATGTGCCCTTGTGGTACCTTGGTGACATTGTGGGGAATGAGTAATGTCAGAACTCCGACTTTGGCATGAAGTATCACCCACTTTTTATTATTATTATTAATAATAATAATAATAATAATAATATCATCACTTATTTTGAATCAGCCCCTGCAATTGGAAGATGTAAGCAACAGGCCTGGATAGTAAAGGGATGTATTAGCAGATTTAGAAAAAGAAGTCAATAAAATGCTGTTACCTCAAAGCGTTTTCCCAAAGAAGCTGTGACCTGCCTGTATGCAGCTCTAATAACAAAATCAGTGGTTTCTACAATGAAAACATTCACACCAGAAAGTTTCCCTTCTCTGGAGATCTCTCATTTCAGTTCAGATGTAGACAGGACAAAAATAGTCTTGAACTTCTAAGAGAAGTTTCTTAGAGAGAAAACTTACAGAGGCAGGTGGAGCTGGCAGATGTCCATCCTGGCCACACCTGCAGGTGCAGTACTCCATTATAACACCTCCTTTTGGCTTGGATTTTGTTCTTGAATAAATAGCACACCCATAAAAATTAAGACTCATATTACAGCCTGCCTGTCAGCTTTGCATATTTTCTATATGAAGTTCAGATCATTCTATGAAAAATCAGGCTGCCAAGGGAGATCTGCTTGTCCTCCCGCTCCAAAGGAAAAAAAACCAATAAAACCCTACTCTCCTCAGCATCTTCCAGCTACTGACAGAGAGCTATCAAGGAGTCACACTACTGCAGTTAGCTAAAAACCTGACTTGACGTTTTGGTTCCCTGGGATTATTCACTTGAAGGGGAGACCTTCTGAATTCCTGCAAGCTTTCTTCTGGCCTAACACTAATTAACAGTAGCCCTTGAACAAATGGCTCCGAGGCAAAATACGGAATATTTTGGTGACGAGCTATGGAAAGCTATTAAACATCCCTCAGTGCACTTCTCCCATACGTTATATTTCTTTCCCCGGTACCTTTTCGGCTGTTTCGAAACCCCACCCATCCCGTTGGTCCTCCACTGCCCGCGGGCGCTCAGCTGGAGCCGACGGACCGTCGGGATCGGGCAAAAGCACTGGCCCGTACGGGGATCGAACCCGCGACCTTGGCGTTATTAGCACCACGCTCTAACCAACTGAGCTAACCGGCCCGCTTAAGTTGTTCCGCCCAGGAAGTAAGTCCAGTCCCTGTGGGAGTGAAGCCGCGCCGGCGCTCCTGTCACTGTCCCGGTTCCCGCGGGGCCAGCGCCGCCGGCCCGGAGCGTCAGTGTGCTGCCCGAGCTGGCTGTGCTCCTCACAGAGACACCCTGCCGTGTTCCCGGGACAGGGACACCAGCACGCGCTTTCCCCATCCGGAACCGGGAGGTGACAGCGCGGTGAGGCCGTGCAGGCTCCCTCCGTCTGTGGTTTTCCGGGCTCCCGGGCCGAGCGCCGGCCGCCTCCAGGCCTGCCCTCACCTCACGGCAGCGCTGCCCGGAGCACGGGGCTTGGGGGGAGGCGCTGCCGGGGCCCTTCCCGCCCGGGTTATCCCGTGGCGGAGCGGAACTCGGCACAGCCTGCGGCAGGGCTGAGATAAGAGCAGCCCCACAGGATGTCCTCCCATGGACCCGGGAGCAGGCATGGCGGGCCAACACCTCCTGAAATTAAATTCTTACCTCCCGTGAAGTAACACAGGAAAGAGTTACTCACAATCCCTTTTTAAGCCCTATTTTGTCTTACACAGACAAAGGTTTCAGTTTTACCATGTTAATTTTCCTGGCTTAGACTGTTCTGAAAAAAAAAAAAAAGAAAAAAAAAATCACGCTTTTCAAATGCTTGGTCTTCTAGGCAGAACTCATTATAGAGCAAAAAAACCCATGGAATAACTATATCGCAGCCTGACATGAGACTGACTCGGGATCACTGGGATGACAGTGCGCTGTTTTTTCTAGTCCACACTTGTCCTTGTGGTCAGTGCCCCCACTCCCACTTCTTTTTGCCTCGCTTACACCATCAGTTCCCCTTTATTGCTGTTAGCCCATCTGCTGCCAGCACTTTCCTCAAACACCCATCAAATTCCCCAAACCTCATTTTGCCCAGCTTCTTCATAAAGTCCTTCATCCCTAGGAGCAAACTGATCAAATCATTTGCCAACTCCAAACTGTCATATCTCCTTTCCCTCTTCTATTTGATGTCCATGAAGTAGCAACCAGCCAACTGCCAGGAAGCACATATGCTCTGGGATCTTGATAACCAGCTATATTTTGTGGGAAATGTCACCCTGTGTGAGGCTAAACTCACTGAAATATTTAAAAGCAAGGTGACATCTGGAACTTTAAGACAAAGATGACGAGTGAAAGGGCAAAAAGAAAACACAATCACAGAATTTCCTGAGCTGAACGAGACCCACAAAGATCACTGAAGTCCAGCTCCTGTTGGACATTGTCCCAAACAAACCACTGCATGGGTCTGTGTAGGGAGCCTGGGTACTCTCCAGACTGATAGAGCAATAATTGGCAAGTACAGGAACAGCAGACCTTTTTTTGTGCATCTGTCACATGGATTCTCAAATGGATTCTCACTCTGGTTTTAGACAAGAAACTGTTAGCTAATTATTTTTTTGGTTAGTTGCTCCACAGACAGCAAGGTAGCAGGGTGAGGATTAATTGTCTTTCTCGACTTTCTGACCAGAATATCAGTAGAAGTTGCTCAAGGCAGTAACATATTGCCTAATTCATAGCTGTGCACCATTGTTTTTGAATCAAATCAGGTCCAATTATTCAATGAAAAAACTCAATGGCCTTTGGCTGTTTCTTTCCACTACCTCCTAGTTAGGCTAAGCAGACCTGTCTTTTTTGACAAAGTTTAATCGGCAAGATGCCAAATGCAAACCCTTGTGGTTCCAAACCCTCTTCTACACACAGAAATAACACCCTACCTTTTTAGAAGAGACTCAGTCGGGGCCTGCTGTACAAGCAACAGATTTTCTGTGATTAGACAGTGACAGATAACACAACAGTCCAGGAGATCAATGCTGCCTCCAAGAAAATAAAATTTCCTAATTGAACAGTAAACTCTGCTTTCTCTCCAGGGTGTGAGATCCATACTCTCAAGCAAAGAAACAAACCAGCTCAGAATGAGAAACTGTTATCAGGCTATATACTGGGTGTCTGTACCACTGTGGAATTTAGAGGTTGTACACACAAAGCGTTCACAAGTATTTTCCAGCATCATTGGTGTTGGAGAATTGTGCTCACAAGTGCTTTATCAAACAGAACCTGAGCTGTAAGGGTTTTGCTAATGCAGGGCCTCAGCCGGACACCTCAACAACTTCAGATTTTTACAGCACATTTAGATCTGTGATAGTGTTCCCCTCATAACTTTAACCATTATATAGAGAGTATTTTCCAAAGCTCCAAAGTAGCTATATTTAAAAAGGGCACAGACAGCAGGACACTGAAGAATAAAGGTGGTGCAGCTGACAGCAGGACACTGAAGGATGAAGGTGGTCCAGCTGACAGCAGGACACTGAAGAATGAAGGTGGTCCAGGTGCTTGAGCTCTGTCTCAGCTCTCTTCAGTTGGCAGTTTCCTTACCCAGCACCACTGCCCCTGAGCTGTCCTGCTCCCTTCCATCCCTGGCACACAGCTGGCACTGGCAGTGAGTGCAGTCCCAGCTCTGTGCTCCCAGCTGTCTCCCAGTTCAGTACACCCTGCACCACCTGTACTTTGAGGTGGGATCCCAACAGCTGTACCCCAGCCTCTTGTCTGCAGAGGAAAAGGATGTTTTCCTCAAACTGACTGCAGTTCAGGATTACAAAGATGTTTCTACCTCTGTGCCTAAGCAAATAACTTCTTTTCCTTCTCACAGGCAATACATTGCCAAATTATCTAAGCTTCACACCCCCACGGTGCTGCAGCCTGTATTACACATCACATGCTGCCACAGGCCCTGCCATCATGAACCCTGCCTCTGTATGAAAGCAAGGGCATCTTCCAGAAGATATTTAGAGAAGAAGTAAAACACAGCATGCTCAGGAGCTTCTCTCTGCCTCTGTCCCTTCCCAAATGCCTGTGCTGCAGGATATATTGGGATCTTATTTCACACACACCAGTAAGGCATCCTACAAAGTGATCTTTGGTCACTGCTCACTTCCCAACCCAAAATGGATCTGAACCAGCAATTTATCAACAAAGTATAGCTTCAGGCATTCTGTAGCCATGTCCTGTTTCTTCTAATCTGTCATCAATTCAGAATTGACAACTAGAGGGAAAAAAATCATTAGCTGCCCAAATAAAAGGGTAGAGGGAACTAATGTTATCAGTTTGAACACTATGCAAGGATTTATTAATAAACTTGTCATTGAAATCTCACTCATAAAAATGCTAATATAAGTTATTAGCATACATCTGTGCATCAAAACAGAATAAAGACCCATAATGTTATATTTAATAACATTATTATTACCCCAATCATAAACATTTGGTGGTCATAAAGTGTGTGTTGATGTTTCGAATACTATATTTATAGAATTTTTAATAATAGTTACTGTGAGTTTTTAATAAAACAGTCAAGAGTACTGGTTTTGTCCAGCCATTATCAGTGTTCAGAACTAGAAAACTGCAGATTCAAAAATCACATTTAGAAACAGGGCAGTATATCCAGTAAAACCACCACAGTATGTTCCTGCTACAGCAATAGCAGGACGTTGTCATGCTTTGAACAGAAAAACCAAACTCAGTTTTAGCCTCTCTGTGTTGGCCAGCAATGAGTGAAGAAAACTCCAGAGTCCCAGGAAGAGGAAAACCCCTCTACTTCAGCCACCTAAAATGAACCACCAGCTATGAACACTGGTTTTGCAAAGCCTGCATGCCATCACCATGCTTATTTAAGGCCAAATTTACCCCAAATCATAAAATAGTTTGGGTTTAAAGTGAACTTAAAGATCATCTAGTTCCAACTCCCTCTGCCATAGGCCGGGATACCTTCCACTACACCAGAGCCCCATCTAACATGGTCATGAACACTTCCAGGGACGGGCATCCACAGCTTCCCTGGATAGCCTGTTCCAGTGCCTCACCACCCTCACAGTAGAGCGTTTCTTCTGCAATCTGACATAGGAGTAAGCTATCCAAAGGACACCAGAAGTCCCACATTTCTCAGAAGACCATTTCTCTATGGCATATACAAAACACCCGCATCCAGCACATCCCTTTAGCAGACTCCACCCCTAAAATAGTGTAGCTATGCACATACAGCTGTCCCCTGCCAGCAGGCAGCACACTGGATTGAAACCCCGATATTATGGTTTTAGTGCCCAGGCTGCTGGTAGAAGACATGACTGTAAAGATATTTGGTTTGTTTACCTGTGTCACGGTCCCTGAGTCTGGTTTATTCCCCTGGAAAATGTTTTGAGATGCTTTGGAACTCTCAGCCTCCAGCTAATGCCAGGCATCAGCTTACCATTTGACATGCCACATTAAGCCTACAGTAAGCATTACAGGGGTCCCCAGGATGAGTTATTATTAATACCATCTCATTATTAGTGCTGAAATTATTGGCAGCTTCTCCATTTTTCACTAGTGCCTGTTTGCTTTGTTCCTGCTATTGATAGGCAGAATGGATTAGACTACACAAGCCTTACATCCTGCTCAAGTGATACTCTGTTGCAGAGAGTTTGATTGTCCCTTTTTTACTCAGAGAAAAAAATATGTTTGTGCCTCGTCAAACCACACTCATCCTTTTACATTTACGATGTGAAGATGGAAGTTAATTACTGCTCCAGAGCAGTTAGAAACTTCATTCTAGTACATCTGTTTTATAAAAGTCCATTTCCCGGTGGCTTTCATTTAAAAAAACCCAACACCTTAGAATGGTAAAAAGCCAGAGTACCATGTGATTTCACGAAAACCTGCTTGCAGATGAGTATTCTTTACTTTCTAAGCAAGGACTACAGAACCGCCTCACAATTTATTTTTATATTCTGAGGAAGCTGGTCAAGGTAGTTCTTTCACACTTGAATATTCAGGGAGGTATGCTTTACAAGCAACTTATATTTTAATTAGAAACAGTCAGGGACATCATGGAATATCCTCACCAAGTAACAGGGTATTTTTCCCTCCCCTCCCAAAAAAAAAAATTTCAGACTTACTTTTTGTGAAGTTGCTGAAAGCACTTCCTTTCCCCTCTTTGGTTTTTATCCCTCCTCCCAGATGCAGAGCTTAAATAGAAGAGCAGTACACCAGAAAATGTATTTTGCATTAAAACAAAATCCACCTTCTATTCAATGAAGTTTTACAAATGAAAGCATTTTTCCTAATACACCAGGCCTCTGTACCTTTAGTCTGCATTGTGATACTAAGTGTCTTTACTATAATTCACAATATTTCCATGTGAAAAGGCCAGTTTGTGATCAGACAAGTGTCCATTAGCTTTCATTCAAAACCACTGCCATAACGATAATTTTTTTATTAGACCCTTAAAACCTCCTGTTTCTGGCCCTCCTATTCCTTCAGTCTAAGCAGACATCCTTTCTTCTGTTCTGTAACACACCCAGCGGTCATTAAAGTTCCATTTGAAAAGAATTAAAAAGGACTATAATTTTTATGCGATTAAATTGGACCAATTATTTCTTGAAGCCACAAGCATATAATTTCCTATAAGCACTGAAGAAAATCAATATCCCAAGTTCATAAATTATTTATTACTCCATCAGGCTGCCATTTGTTAACATAACAGAAGGACACCATTCTGGACCTGAACAAGAACTACAGCTTTCATTCATATAGATAAAAAGGATGCACACCAAAAAAAAACCAGTGAACTTTAAGAACAGTCCAAATACCAGAAGTACTCCCAACTTCCTATGCCCCTGCTCCATGAAGACTGTTATCTCTCAAAAAGAAATGCTGGCAAACAAAATTTCTCTATGTTAATGAAATGTTGCACATGGTTCATGTCAGAGGTGACATTTAACTATTTTGGTGGGTTTCTTGCTAATTTTGAAATGGGTTCCATGTACAACCTACAATTACAATTAGTGCTTATGGAACCAATTTTCTGAATGCTGGAAGCAGTGTACAATGTGACTTCAAAGTGTTTAAAGAGAAAAGAAATAATATTTCTATACTTTTTCTGTGTCAGTTTTCTTAATGCCATGAAAGATGTAGAAGTATATACCGTTTTTTACAAGTTTGTTTTGTTGGTTGGTTTTTTGTTTTGGTTTTTTTTTTTTTAAACCTAGGATCCTCAGAGTAGGTTTCCTCAGCTTCCATCACAGTCCACAGCATCATCACTGCTCAACACTCACATGGCTCTTTGTCTTTACATGTAACAGCAATGAGTTTTTGCAACCACCATGTACATTAACATCTATTTCCATTTAAGCAGAGGAAGAAGCAGCTGAAGTATGCAGGAAAATCAGGGATTTGTGCAAGGCAAAACACTCACTCCACAGTTCACACCCTGATGGGCTATCAAACCATTACGTCTCTTGAAAGAAGCATTTGAGGCCAGTTAGAGAACAATCACACCGACACCCATTATCCCAGGAGCACAGGGGTGTCATTACCTCAACAGCAGCACCTGGTCACAAAAGTACAGCTGGACCAAGATCTAGCAGGGTCAGCTCCCCCTTCTGTCCTCCTGACACAGATAAATTGAACAATACATAGTTTATTCTGTATACACCTTTTTGATGTGACCTGGGAATCAGAGTGCCTGTCTGAGTGGATATGAAAGTTGCTATGTTGTATCCTAAAAAAAAGAGAGGCTTGGTTCAGTGTTGTTAGGTCAAATACTTACTTGTCCTGTGAAAGCCTACTGTGACCAAAGTCAAAAGCAGTTTTGCTCACACATTGCTGCACCTACGTGTCTCTGGCTGATTTCTGAGTTAAAAAACAGCATGTCCAGAGGGGATGCAATACTTTAAGTTACAGGATTTTATTTGAAATACTGCTTCTTGAAGTGTGAAAAAAATTTTTGCATTAACCTAAACACATACACTTCACTTCATCATCCCAAGCCTGGGAACACAAGTTGTAGAATGACATGATCTACTGAATTTCACGTTTACTTGTCATCCATCAAAGCTCTCTGGGTCCACTAATTCAAAATGTACACATGATCTCAGAGACCTTTCACTTTTCTTCAAAAACCAATCAACTACAAGAACAGGGACAGTTCCTCCTCCTTCCCATACTGTAAAGTCCTTCAGTCAACTGAAAGAAGTTTAGCACATTACTCTAAAATCAAATATTAAAAAGATTCTCAATGTACAGATTTTTTGCTTACCTGAAAATCATATCTATAACCACCTTTTCTATTAATTCACTTTTCATCAGATTCAAAACTGTTATCTGTGTTTCAGTAAAATTGACAAAGGAATAGAGATCCAAGCATTGTTTATCTCTTCAACATACTGGAAAACTCTTCAGGAGGCACCTTAGTCCTGATCTTGGTAAAGGCAGGATAAGGGCTGTAAGACACTGGCAAATCCAAACATAAGATTCCTTAACAGGGCAGAGAAAAGGAAGGAGAAAGGATTTCGGGGCTTTGTTTTTTACAGAACAACTTCTTCTACCAAATTATTCTGATCTGAGAAATTGAAAACAAAGCAGAACCAGTTCCCTAGATGTTTTGTTCCCTAACAGCATGATACCAAGGTCCAGGATCATGCCAAACAAATTAATTTTAGGAGCACAATTCAGTTTCTGGACATAGAAAAGAGTTTCTTAAAAATTCTTCAATACATAGAAGAAAAGGTTTAAATAGTAAAAGCTTGTAGCAGACCATTTTTTCCAGGACTAGCTCTTCATTTTGCATGGCACTGGGATTCCACAGAGTGGAACTTACCAGCCATGACCAGCTAATTCAGAGGCAGAAGTCTGAGCTGTGTCTGTGCTGCCAAGCCATGCCAGCTCCCATTGTGGCGCAATACAGCACAGAGCAAGGCAGGAGCCTGAACCAGCTGTTACAGACACAATGGGCAGTGCAGCAAGGGAGCAGAGCTTTTCAGGGCACAGCTCTAGTAAATATCAGCATTGTCCAGCCAGGAATATGTTTTGAGTTTTGTACACGAAAAAGTATGAGTCAACTCAGCTCAGCCAGAGCGCAGACTGAAAGCTTAAGCAAGGATTTATGTACAAAGCCAGACCCTGTTGGACAGGATCAATTCAAACAGAGGAAAGAAAAAGAGCAAAAAGCCTTTTAGGCAACACTTGAAGGAGGATGACCTTCTGGGACCCTGCTGATTACTTACATGATTTCTTGCCAAGAAACAAGTTCTGCACTGCTCTCCAGCCAGCATTAATGATCCCTGCACATTGGCAAATTTACTTCCAGCCCCAGGCTCAACTGCAGTTACTGAACGTGGTGACAAACAACTTTGAAAAATCTGGTTGGTGACACAAAATTTAAAAAAAAAAAAAAATCAGTCCTTTTCAAATTTGGAACTTTGTTTTAATTTCATTTTGAAGATAGAGAACTGCAAGTAGTCTGCTTTTCTAAATAATCCTCAACTTTACCACTGGGCCTGCCGGCTTAGAGCTGGATATAAGTTAAAATCACTTAACTATACCCTGATCCAGCAAAGCAGGTCAGCACAAGTATAAAGCAATGAATGACACAAAACTTAATTATACCAATCATTCCAAGTAAAGAGGGAGCCTCCAGGGGCTTAATCCAGGTTGGAGTTTTTTGATTTTATTTTTATTTCTGCCCTCCTTACTCTCCCTCCAAAACATTAGCTTTTTGTACAGCTAGATTAAGACTCAGCGCATCTAGACATGGATTTCTATGTGTTTCATAAATAATTGATAAATAAAACAAGTTTTCCCTTGATCTTTACCCAGGTTAGTTTTCAGTGTGTCTTTGTAAGTGCGGTGCTCCATTTTTCTGATCATCTTTGTGGCCCCCCCCTCTGGACCCTTTCTAACAGGTCCTCTTCTTTCCTGCGCTGGGGACCCCAGAGCTGGATGGTTTGTTGGCAACATCAGCCTTCAGTACCCTGAAGGGATGTATGTCATTAGGTCCCATAGACTTGTGGTTATTCAGCTTCATCAAATGGTCCCAAACCTGCTCTTCATTTATCGTGGGAGGGACTTCACTCCCCTCACACCCATTTAGGGGATCAGAGACTTGAGGAAAGTGGGAAGTCTGACTGCCAGTGAAGACTGAGGCAAAGAAATTACTATCTCAGCCTTCTAGAAATCAGTCACACCAGCTCACCCTTCTTGTTTATTGGGGGGGGGGAGGGAAGGGGGGGTACACTCTCCTTGACCTTTTTTTTCTGACATATGTGCTTTTAGAATCCCTTCTTGTTGTTCTCTACATCCCTTGCCAAGTCCTGTTCCAGTTTTGCCTTGGCTTTCCTGACTCTATCCCTCCAGTTTGAACTATATTCCTGTTCTCTCCCCAGGTCACCTGGCCCTGCTTCCCCAGCTCTGCATTTCCTCCTTTCTGTTTGGTCTGAGAGGCAGATCCTTGCTCTCTCATCTCAGTTTCCAGCCTGTTTTGCTCGATTTCCTACACATCGGGATAGAGAACTCTTGACTCAGAAAAGTGGCCTTAAAGTGATGTCAGCTCTGGTCAGCCCCTCTGTGCTTAAGGACAGCTACCCAAGAGATCTAACTCACACAGCCCCTAAACAGCTGGAATTTCCCCCTTTCAGTGTTCAGGGTCTTGACTTTGCTCCTGGAGACCACAAACTCAATTAGGGCAAGGTGGCTACAGCCCAGTCTGCCACCAATCTTAACTCCTTTAATGAGCTCATCCACATTAGTAAACTCCAGGTCCAGCAGCTCCTCCCTTCTGGTTGTTTTGTCCAATACCTGGACCGAGAAACTGTCCTCGACAGACTGAAGGAGTCCCATGGACTGCTTGCAGCCAGCTGTATTGCTTTCCCAGGAGATGTCTGGATGGCTGGAGTTCCCTGCAGCGGAGGGTTTATTTAGTCTCTCAGCCTTCAGGAAGCCTGTTTTGGTGTAGGCACTCAGGAAGGCTGTGTCCTGTCTGGGTTTCAGCCTAAGCCAGGCAGTTGTGATGGGTAGACACCATTTTTGTTGCCAAAAATAGGCTGCTTCTTGTTGAGCCCTCAAGAGGATGGAGTGACCCCTCCTCTGAGCCCTTCCTCTCTAACAAACATGCAAACTGATGCACCACATCCTGTTTGCCATTCTCTGGGTGTCCTGCTCACTCCACTGATGGTAGTAAAGAAATCTAAGGTAATGAGCAGGAAGAGAAAATAAACTACTGAATTGAAATTAAAGAGAGATCAAATTATTTTGAAGCAAAAAATGGGTGTGAGCTGGACACCTGTTGCTTTTTTCTTCCAGCAGAAATTAATGAAATGTAGTATCAGACAGGCATAAGATAAAAGTAACCCCCCCTTTCCTCCAAATAACTAGTAACTAGTCTCTTGCTTTATGCTGCAAACATGTTATTTGTGCAGTGTTTTTTATTTTAAAAGATTTAAGTGATTTAAGGAAGAGAGGTAATTTTAAGACTACCCAGTACCTAGCAGGATCCTGCCAGGACAACACTAAAACTTATTCTGAAAGTGTTTACCCCCTATTGCCTACATTTTAGCAAAATTTTATCCATAAGCTGAGTTTTATTACAGGGGAAAAAAAAATCAAACCAAGACTGCTTATTAACAATAATTCATTCATTGCAACTCAGTGATTTGCTATTCACATTTATGTTTGTGCCAGGCATCCTGGGCAGTGTCTGAAAACCTCAAATCTTACAAGTTTTAATAGAATTCTATTCAAAATATTTTTGTTCCTCAGCTGGGAATGGGAATAGAAAGAGGGAGAGCACCATTTAAAACCATAGTGCCCAGCCTGGGTGACCCAAGCAAGCTGCATCATGAAGAGTTAGTGAGTGCTAAGCCTTAGTCCGTGTGGTAAGGACTTCTAGCTAAATGCATCCAAATAAAAGGCACCAAAAAGTGACCATCAACATATTCCAGCCACAATGAGAAACAAACACTTGAAGACCTTATGCAAACCAGTCAAATCTGGTGTTTACCTTAGTGCTTACAAAGAGTAGAAACACACACATGCAATCCAGTCTTACTGAAAAAAACTCACAGAAACATTAGTAAATCACAAAAGAACACCTCTAGAGCAGGCCTCCTGTAGAGTTTGACTTCAACAGGAACATTTGGGAGACACCAGCAGGAGCGGTAATTTATCCAATCTAACACGCTAAAGTCAGTGCAGTCATACAGATTTCGGTATCCTCAGTGTTCATATTTAGTCTAAGCTTGTCGACTCATCAGTAGACTCATCTCAACAGGTTCTCCCACAGGGAGAGAATTTGGGGCTGAACCGACCACCTCTGATGACACAGGGTTACACAAAAAATGGAGTCAAACTTAGTAAAAATGAAAGATAATACAGTAAGAGGATAAGGCTGTGCTGCAGTGGATCCACCATCCATTTCCTACATGATCTTTCTTAAGTAATTCACTTTCCCTGTGCCTAATTCCACCTCCAAAAACATGAGAATTAGCTAATACTGGAAGCTACTCAGATATCACAAGGGGTCAGACAGCTACCAATCTCAAAACAGCATTTGAGATAAGTATCAAAATATTTTGAAGCAGTGAGGTCAACTACACAATTTCCATCCAAACCCACACTGGAAGCACCTTGTTCCTAGAAATATGTGGCCAAAACCACTTGAAGTTAAACTTGTGTCTGCTGGAATACATCTCATTGTTTCTCTAGTTCCCCTTTCATTTAGAGACTCAAGTTTTGCTTAAAAAGCCATCGCAAAACAAGAACAACCAACAGACCCACCTTCTTGAGTTTATAAAAACAAAAAGTGTCAGAAATTATAACTCAACGACTGACACCACATTATTTTTAACAAGTAGGACTGGCAGCTTTTAGAAGATATTGTCACCACAGCAACATTCGAGTTAGAAAATGGAGCACAAAAAGAGATGTGTTCCAATATTCACAGCACTATGCAGGAAGTAAAGGGCCCAGAGAAAATAAGTAGCCAAAAGAATCAAAAATAATCAATTTTTGAAATTGAAATCTACTTCCAACAGGAAATGCGGATAAAACCACAAGATCAGTGAAGTGAGAATTGCTAAGTGATTCCTCTCAGGGAATCAAGTGACTGATTGATCACAGGTATTTTAATCTACTCTATTTTAGTTACAATTCAGTCAAATGTGTGATTCAAAGCGGAAAAGCAAGCATCTTAAAGGAAGCAATTTATATGAGCATAATAGATGGGGATAATTTTTATAAAAAATAAATCAAGGTAGAGGTGCCTGTGGGCTTGATTTAATTGCAAAGGGAGAAGAGTGACCATTTTCTGGCAGAGAACTTTGATGTGCTTGCAGAAGAACTCGTGTTTTTAAAATTATCATGTGCATCATGAAAAGGGCAACAGCTGCACAGCAGTAACTTGACATGCAAATTCCTGTCTTTATTCAGTCCACGTATGCACATGCTGATAAGAGATTTAAGCAGAAAAATATTCCTTTTGCGTCATCAAATGTAGAAGGGATGTAGTTGTTTGCTCTGAATAGAGCTGCTTTATACCAAGGAAAACATGCTATTTCACAAGCAAGCATCAAAACATTTAGATTTTCATTGTTATTTTTACCTTATGAATAGAAATACACTGATGGGCATGAGCTGACCATAAGCTGACGGACATGTTGAGAGCAAAATTTCTGAAAAGCCATAACATACACAAATGTAGGAAGGAGCAGCTAGTTTTAATATTTCATTGTAAAGAGAGAAATCCAGGCAAACTTACTTTCCCCACAGAAATAAGATTACTTTGGTTAGATGTGGCTCATAACACATCAGCTGCACATTTGTCTACCAGATTTCAGCACTTAAAACTGGCCATGCCAACAACACAAGATACTCACAATTCCCTGGATAGATTTGTCCTGGTGTTTCATTACAGGGTCTTTTTTTTCTCTCTGGCCATTTTCCCTGTGCAGTAACTACAAACCAGCACCTCTTGCTTAGGGTGATCTGGAAAGTAGGAGCTGTGAACTAAGGAACACCCTTAGTGGGTCTCCCTCAAATGTACCAGGACCAAGGCTGAGAAGGCTCTGTTTACAAAAAGCCCCCAGATATTGTCTGAAGTAACTGATAATCCTGTCCTACTCTGCATCCTACTAGCCAGGTCCCTGGTAAAAACTGTCACCAGCTTTCTTCCTCCATTCAGATTCTGCTCTGTTTTCTTCTACATTTTCTTAAGTCCTCACATTCACAACTCTTATTGAGATTTCTTCTTCTGTAAAACTTTTTTAAACCATGATAGCCTCCCATGCAGTAGTAAATTTACCAATATTTAAGAGGTGTGGCTAAGTTTACTCTAACTAAAAGCTGTGATTTTTTTCCGACCCCCCACTGGTGAGCTGAAATAGTACTAGGTGTGCAGCTCCTGTAGGCTCCATCAAGGGCCACCTGTTGATTTTGTCACCTTATTGTTTGATCTCTTATTAGAACTGTGGCAGCTAGCAAGCTTCTTAAGGAGCCCATCCCTACCAGAGATGGATACCTGGCTTTGTTAACATTGAAATGATAGTTTTTCCTCAGCTCTTCTTTTTTTTTCCTGGATGAGCACATAGATTGGTTCTCTGCAATCACTTGGCACAGAACAGGGGAGCAGATGAGGGGACACTGAGTGTTCTCACTACAGTCTGCACTTGCAGTACTGGAGACATGGAATACCCAGGTCCAGGGCACGGAACACCCATAAAGCATCCTCCTCCTGAAATGCCAGTAGATCCCAGCCACAAAATTCTGTGCCCTCAATTATGAAATTATCTCTTAGAAAAACTGATCATCAGGAGGACAGTCAAAAAGAATCTAATCAGCTTGGGGACTGAAAAAGCATGCAAGTTGAACTTCAAAAAAATTTTCTTAAATAAAGTTTAATGTGGCTCCGAAAGCTTTCCTCATATTAACTGCACCAATTACCATGACTTGTCATCATTCTGAATGACGAGAAGCAGAGGTTTTAAAGAGAAAATGGCAAGATTTCACAAAAATGTAAAGGCATATGTCTGCATGGAAGAAAACCCACTAAGTAGTTAGTATCATAAACACATACCTGAAGGGAAGATATCTGTTACAGGAGGCATGTCTGCTTTTAAATCAACAGGCTTATGATATATCTAATAATCTACAGATTCTCCAAGAAGTCAGGACTAACCTGTAAAAGTGTGAGGGATGCATGCTTAGGATGAACTAAGAGGGTGAATGCCATGTCAGTCTAAAAGCAAGAGAGCTACTGATAGTTCCTGTCAGCAGCATTTATCATGGCAAACACTGGGATAGGGAACACAGAGGGCAAGAGGAGGAACCTGAACATCTTTGCTGCTAGATAGAGATACCCCCAGAAAATACACTGATCCCAAATGAATAAAGACACAAAGATTTTAATTTTAGTGTTCCAGGTCCATCTGGGTTTCTAAACCAAAGCTCATCAGCTGAACAGCCTTTTTAAGAAAAAATACACCATGAAGTCACACTACCACATGCTCAAAGCCTGAGGTGCACAAAAGCAAAACAGGCACTTGAATGAACTGCAAAACCAGTGTTACAATTACCAGCAGTAGACATACAATATATATCTGGCAAACCCAAACCAAAACATTGCCTGGATGGACAAGTAAGAATAATTTAAAAACAGAACTGCATGCATACACAAAACTATCTTATTACCTATCCCCTCAACTTTTGTAGCCAACCACGTTTTTGGGCCAGTACATAAACTTGCACCTGATCACCAGAGACTGCTTGGGCAACTGCAGGACGGAAAAGGTTGTTGCCAACACCACAGCTACCACTTCTTCACTTTTGTGACTCATCTCATCTTTTTCACAGCACCTGCAGTCCTGTGGATGGACCTGTGGTTCATCCAGCACCTAGGATGCACAGTAACAGTTACTGGGAATTTATTCCTCTAACAAAAATCAAAGCGCTGAGCAGAGCCCACTACTGCCAGTACAGTATCAGAGAACAACTCTAATCAGTTGTTTCATCGGGGCCTGATTTTCTTAAAAATTTATTATTCTAGAGGATTTTGGATTTTGTCCGATTATGTGAAAAACTTAAATCAATGCAATTAAAAAAAAAAAAAAAAGAAGGAAAGCA